>JAFMSR010000001.1:67833628-68181128 GCA_022818135.1 Saxidomus purpurata | reverse complement strand
AGTAACCATGCATACAGTATTCCACTACTTTAAACACTAAGTGTGACCTTGACCTTTGAGGTAGGGACTTGGGTCTTGCTCGCGACACATCCGCTTGATGTGCTAGACATTTGTGTCAAGTTATTTTAAAATCCTTCAAAGCATAATAAAGTTATAGTCCGGACACAAATGTATGCATATATACAGGATTCCATTACCTATAAACTCTAAGTGTGACCTTGACCTTTGTGGTAGGGATGTGGGTCTTGCACGCGACACGTCGTCTTGATGTGCTAGACATTTGTGCCAAATTATTTTAAAATCCTTCAATGCATGACAAAGTTACAGTCCGGACACGAATGTGTGCATATATGCATATATAGAGGAATCCATTAGCTTCAAACTCTAATAGTGACCTTGACCTTTGAGCTAGGGACAGGGGTCTTGCACGCGACACGTCGTGTGGATGTGCTAGACATTTGTGCCAAGTTATTTTAAAATCCTTCAATGCATGACAAAGTTACAGTCCGGACACGAATGTGTGCATATATAGAGGTTTCCATAACCTTCATACTCCAAGTGTGACCTTGACCTTTGAGGTAGGAATGTGGGTCTTGCACGCGACACGTCGTCTTGATGTGCTAGACATGTGTGCCAAGTTATTTTAAAATCCTTCAATGCATGACAAAGTTACAGTCCGGACACGAATGTGTGCATATATAGAGGTTTCCATAACCTTCATACTCCAAGTGTGACCTTGACCTTTGAGGTAGGAATGTGGGTCTTGCACGCGACACGTCGTCTTGATGTGCTAGACATGTGTGCCTAGTTATTTTAAAATCCTTCGATGCATGGCAGAGTTACAGTCCGGACACGAATTTGTAAGTGGGGACGCACAGACGGACGGACCGACAGACAGACGGACGGACGGACAGACGGACGGTGCGATTTTAATATGCCACCCTTCGGGGGCATAAAAACTTTTACTGTTAAAAATTGTAGCTTTGGGGATCAAACTTTGAGTATTAGAAAATAGCAACAATAGTATTGTCCCTAAAACTGCTTCATGTGTCACCCCACTTTTAACCATCACCGGTCTTTTTTTGCGTCATGGACCATCACCCTCTGGGTTAAATTCTTCATTCATCCTCTGGGTTCTACATTCGCCCTCTGGGTTATCCCTTATTAGCTACATCTGCTTATGTAGCAGAACACATTTTGCCTTATTTATCTAACAACATTATTAGACGTGTTAGAACAGTACTTTAAACATCTCTGATTGAACTGAAGATACATGCATAAAAACAAAAATAATATCAAACAGGGAATGCCACGTACCAAAAACGCAGCCTCCCCAAAACGAGCCCCACAGCACCCAGAAGTGCACACCACCAACACACACACACACACACACACACACACACACACACACACACACACACACACGCAATAATCAATGACAATAATAAGACAATAATCATGATTTATGAAGAGCTGGTTGAAATATGAGCTCTTGTGTGCGAACGCCAGTCTTAACAACACAAAAAACACAGTGCTTTTGGTCCGTTACCATTAACGTTCTTCTTGAATTTAGTAAGACTTTAAGGATGAAAGTCATAAATAACCCTTCTAAATATTAAGATTATATGGAATTCCTGATTTAAGGAGGAGGGGGGGGGGGGGTCCAAATATAATGAAAAATAAAGTTGGTCGTGGTCTAGACTAATGAGGTATTGCTTAATAAAGCGCTTTAAGCATTACACCTACACTGTAGCGTAATAAGAGAAAAAATATAATTTCATAGATAATTTATTAAATCTGCTTTGAAAATGGGAAGGTATAAAAGCTGTCAAAACTTTACTAGCCAAAGGGTCTTATTTTGTAATACACATTTAAAATAAATTTAATGTTCCCGGATGATTTGATCTTTGTCGGGAAATTTTCTGATGAAACCAGGAAATAACTGAGAAATTAGAGAAGTCTTACATAAGCCAAGTCTGGCATCTTTAGTATATATATCTGTGTTATTTCTGTAAAGGAGGGGAGGAGGAAAGTTAGGAAGAGGCAGGTTAGTTAAGGGAGCTAAGAGACAGCCTCTGTGCCAGGTTGGCTCAGTTGGCTAGTCTGATATACTGTTTGTCCGCTTACTTACTATCTCAGTTATGAAATAGACTTGACAGCTTATTGAATGAATTATAAAATTTGTAAAGTGTCTTTAGATAAACAATAAACTGTATAAACTGTTTTAACCAGCGTTGGGTGTTATTATGTTACAACGCTTTGTTTTGGTGCCGTAAGAGAAAAATAAATAAAATGAACTAAAGCTATATGTAAACGATTTATGGTGTAACTACAAGGTTTAGTTTTGTGATGAATGACTTCTCTTCATATAAATATGCTTTGTAATTTATACAATTAATTTTCTTCGGAATGTTGGGAAACGGTGTTAGTTTTGTTTTAAGGTTGTAGTTTTTACTGTTTTTAATGTGCGATCATGTTATAATTCTGATGTGTTTTCTGTTCGAATTCATATCCGAGGTTACCATGTGTTTCTATGCGGAAATAACCTAATAGGTTTTGTCATTTGATGGTTACCTTTGTATTGCGTTTTGGATAGACTTGAGCACTTATGCGTTATTCTATAAATATTGAGACCTATTACATTTGTGGTGTAAGGTGATTTACTCCCGTACGATATTTTGTTGTCGTGTTTCTATGCTAATAGGTGCGGAGATGTTGTACTCCGGTTATGTTGTTCAGAATTTTGATAAACCTGGAGATTAGTGACCTCCAGTGTAGCTGAATTGTGTCTAATTGTATTAGGGGCGCAGATGACGCCTTCGGCGCTACGTTTCGCCGGCACATTCATGATTCTACAACTGTTGATCTACGCATTGTGACTGCGTGTTGAAGGATGTGTTCTCTCGTTAATTTACGTGTATTTATAGTAATATTTAAGAATAACGGATCTGTCTTTCGAGCTATGTTTGACGTTTGTACAGGTATGGATGGGCTGACATCTTGTTGGTTAGTAGTTGGTTCTATTCGCAGGTTACTGGCTGTCGCAAAACTGGGGCGACATATGTTATTTGTCAGGCACTTGTTAGAAACATGTCATGGTCAAACATCTCTGTAAATATTTTGGTGTTGGTATTTTGTTTGATTATGTGCAATTCAATTGTCGGACTGATTCATAGAACCTAAACATGGTCTTTGTTTTATATATGCTGTATAAAGATTTTCATTATCCCTAGTTAAGTTTTTGTTTTATCTGGGCACTTAATTTTGTTATGTATAGCTTACTTTGTTCATTGTCAAATTTTGGAAATACAGAATCATTAATCTAATAAATACGACATAGGCTTGCAGATATGCTAGAAGCATGGGTACTGTAACAGGCATGACTGCTTACAACAAATACGACACCTGTCTAGAATATGAATTTCAACTGCGTCTAAAGTATTGAAAAATCATAAATGGACTATCATAAAGTGGCAATATAAACTGTGCAACATACGAATCAATTTGAAATTATTATTATTCTGCCAGAGGACATAAACATGTATCTACAAACTGTCATAAGTCAACAAATTACATAATTTAGCTGTACCATGCAACAAATTAACAAAATTGACAACAGTGAAATGCATACAGCTGTGTATTACTGCAAATATTTAAATATAACTAGTGACCTCACCTTTTAGACTGGCTCTCGTTTTATACTACTTATACAGCTGAAATCTTCATCAATTTAAATGAAACTCTGAAAAGGCAAGTCTACACACATATGAAGTTATCATGAGAAATAAGGGAACACCTTTTGAAATTCTGAAACGTTCTGAAACTACAAATATTTAACACGAAGAACTTTAGCGAATTCCAGAGAAAAATACATCCAAGACGTCGCTACCCGGTTGATTGTGGAAACACTTCAGTTGTTGTACACCGAAAATCAGATCTGTTCCAAAGTTTAAGTTGGCACTGATTAGTATGGTCAAGCAAGGAGACACACTGGCTAACCCTGGATTTCTCTTTGTGTATTATATATCAAACACTTCAATGAACATGCATCAGGAAAAGACGCAGGAATTCCAAAAATAAAAAGAAACATGTTGCAGAATGAACACTTATTTTTCAAAATAATATATTTTGTATCACGAAACATTTTACATACAAGTGTTAAAATCTTATCGAATTAGATTTATTATGTGCATGTTATGTTGAACATTACGTATGAATGTTTTACCTGAAATGTTTAAGGAATTCCTAGTTATGTCTTGTTTTACTGTTAAAAAAAACTGATGCATAACCACTGAAAGTGCCGCATTATATATCATATGTGGTCGAAAAGGTGACGAACAATTAAAGATCTCCCTTAGTTGTCGTTTCCTGTATTTCTGTCAAGATTACTCTACTATATATTTACTAAATTAGTTTACTCAATTATATAGAAACTTTACTTAAAAACGGATGTGCCAAGATTTTGAGCAGATACGTTATGACCCGTTGGTAAATAGTAAAAAAACAAAAATAATATCAAACAGGGAATGCCACGTACCAAAAACGCAGCCTCCCTGATTAATATCTTTCGCTCCTTTTTTTTTATTATTTGTTTTTTAAAGAAAGGAAGGCATTTGTAGCGTAATAAGAGAAAAATATAATTTCATAGATAATTTATTAAATCTGCTTTGAAAATGGGAAGGTATAAAAGCTGTCAAAACTTTTACTAGCCAAAGGGTCTTTTTTGTAATACACTTTAAAATAAATTTAATGTTCCCGGATGATTTGATCTTTGTCGGGAAATTTTCTGATGAAACCAGGAAATAACTGAGAAATTAGGAGTCTTACATAAGCCAAGTCTGGCTCTTTAGTATATATATCTGTGTTATTTCTGTAAAGGGGGGGGGGAAAAAGTTAGGAAGAGGCAGTAGTTGTTAAGGGAGCTAGAGACAGCCTCTGTGCCAGGCTCAGTTGGCTAGTCTGATATACTGTTTGTCCGCTTACTTACTATCTCAGTTATGAAATAGACTTGACAGCTTATTGAATGAATTATAAAATTTGTAAAGTGTCTTTAGATAAACAATAAACTGTATAAACTGTTTTAACCAGCGTTGGGTGTTATTATGTTACAACACATAATGTAACTGATGCCATTAACATAACGCCAAAAACGTACTGACACCAACTGATTTGACATCTCACAATGACGAAACCGGACTCTCAATTTTTCGGATTTGGCCAGCGCTTTCTCATAATTATGCACCGACTTTTGATACGAAAGTCTAACTGAAAATGTGTATTATGTTGGTATATTAAAGAAAGAAAGATCAGTATAATTATGATATATGTGGCATATGTTTGAATTATAAAAATAACTGGCAAAGTGGGAAAAAATGACATTCTGGTACAGGCTGTCTCTATCACAGTGGTCTTAATAATCTGTTGAATGTTTGTCTCATATGAAATTTCTTTCCTTAATTATCAAAAAGACCAGTCCTGTATGTCATTACACAGCACCGTGATATCTGCTGTCAGATCCATGTACACAAGATATTTTTACGATACATTTATCATCACAAATTAAATTGGGGATGAAGTGATCGGCGGCTATCACACAGGTTGGGGATTAAGAGATAAACACATAAAACATCCTATTCTCATTACTTAAAGATGTGCTCGAATAAATAAAAAGGTAACTGTTCAAACATCAAGGTATTCTTTTTGGCTCGTTTTCCGTGTGAATGTGAAATTGTCATAATCGGAATTAGAACACTCTGCAATTTGAATCGGAAGTCTCGACATATATGTATCCAGACGCATATGTTACGTCATTTTTACAAAGAAAAGCTATTTGTATTAGATAGAGAGCTGTCCAATTTAATACAGTGTTTTCTGTTGAAGTAGTACATATCTGTAATTGAAATGATACCTTTTAAAATGCATAAGGCTCCAAACACTGTGCGTAGTATTTGAAATATGTATTTTTTTAGAGAGACATCTCTGTGGAGCCGCCGTGGTGCAGTGTGAGATCAATTTTTTGTTTCTCAAAAATGTTCACTATTTTTGCACAAAAATATTCCTTATTGTGCCGAAGTTTTTTACTGCATAATTGATTTTTTTTCTTGTTTTTTTTTCATGTATTTTCATTTTTTAAATATAACAAATGTAAATTTCCGGAAGTGCAAAAATCCCAAACCTCCCCAGTAAGGTAGCGGGTCAACATTTTCCATCACGGTGCATATACGGTAAGGTTCCTGGAACTGTTCCTAAGAGCGAACCTTGATATGAAAAATCAAGTCAGCCACAAACGGTGCTGAACTGAAAATGTCCCTTCCTGTGTCAGGAAAATAACAGATCGAAAAGGTAAAAAAATGTAACGCTTACCTTTAAAGCATTGCATATCTGTCGTCCAAAAGAGTCATGCAATCTCCTTTGTTGTAGATACACTAGTATCGCTAAATATTTCCACTTGTTGGTACTGTAAATCCTTTATTTTACTGTTTTTGCAGGACATGTTTATTCTGCGGGATTATTTAAAACACGGACCTATATACACATGGATTGGCAACTCTCGTATCTTCTATACAAGTTCAACATTTTTATCGCGTATGGCAAGATTTTATGTGAGATTTGGTTTGCCGAAATCGGAAACTCCCAGCGTCCACCCGTCCTCCATCTTGAAAAATAATCAAATTTAATCATGTCTTCTTCAGTATTTATGGCTTAATAGTTTTGTTTTTTTCTTCAAGTAACATCAGTCTCATTCCAACTTATATCTGTTTTTCGTAATGCGTACAGTAACTTTTATCGATTTTGTATGTTGAAAATTTTGTCAGCGTGATGTAGAATGAAGCTTCTCGCCGTCCTCCATCTTGGAACGTATCGGGGAAAAACGTAAACAATAAATCGAATTGAATCGTGTCTACTTCAATATGTATGGCTCAATAGTTTGTATTTTTCTTTGTTTATGCAACTTTTGTCTTATTCCAAGCTAATCTTTTTTCGTAAGGCGTAACTGTTATCGATTTTGTTTGTTGAAAATTTTGTCAAGTCTGGCGGCACCTGCCGAGTATCACAAATCAGAAAATTTCCGAAAAACACCGAGCGCACGCAAAGCATGATGGGTAACATTTACTACGATATCGCATTATCGATTTTCGGAAGTTGCCAATCCATGTGTATATAGGTCCGTGTTTAAAATGTGTGAGCAATTTTAGCAGATGAAAAGTGTAAAGATATGTTTAATTCGTTGTTTAAATAATTTATCCACTATTTTTAGTAATAAGCAACTGCTGATTGTTTGAAATAATATGAATATACCGTACATGGCATTTGGTTGACCCTAGCTCCCGAGTTTTCATCCTTGAAAATCTCAAAATACCTGTAGCCTCTACACCTGCAAGTTTGCAGTGACTTTTGTACTTTTTTTGGCAACAGCCCATGCCTTTCAAATTGGGAATTTTTAGCGCGATGAACCTCAAAATTGGGAAAAAGTAACAAAACTTAATAAAACAATCATTTTGAAAAGTTTTATTTTAAGGTAAATTTATGTCATTTAAATGTCCTTGCTTCTTTAATTTACAACTTCATCTTTCTATGTTTCATTCCTTTAAAGCTGTCCACTAAATGATTCGTTTCTCATTATTCAGTTTAATTTTTTTGGTGACATAAACGCATTACAGCATCCAAACTAAGTTGAATAAGACGATTTAACTTTACAAAAAGATGTTTGAATGTCCGCAGTGCCGATGGCGTGTTTAAGTTTTATTTTCTTATAATATTTGGAAATATGCGACATTTTTCGATAATTCGGGTAATTTTCTAACAATTTTTTACCGACACATTTTGACACATGAAAAAGCGTTTAGTGACCGTGATGAAAGTCATACTAAATGCCATATTATGCCGTGACCCGTTTTATGTAAACAACGCCCGTCGAATTGGCAACAAAATTCTGCGAATAAACCATAATCAGAGTCGGATTTTCATGATTATTTGCATCGTTTTAGTTCAACTTTCACAAGAAATCAATCTAATTGGGAAAAATCTTATCGTTTTTGGGAATTTTTAAGCCTTTTTGGGGGAATTTTGACCATTTTTGTCAATTGGGAAGACGCCGAATTTCGGAGTCAAATCGGCGCAAAAAAATCACTGGTTTGTGTCTGTTAATCTTTAAATCTGCGCATTGGCACTAAACGGAAGAATCTTGAACTGATTATTGACCTATATTTCCTTTCAATTTCTACAGTACACGCAAGGTGTTTTTTCCAATTGTCACCCATCACCGCGATGTCCAGCCATGGTGACCACGCGAATTTGGTCACCTAAATGCCCCCCTGAGTCACCCGTCACCGTGATTAGAGTGTCCGAGCGTGTACTGCAGTTGAATTGACTGCAAAAGCATTTTAACATTAACTTGTTTACAACATGCATTTTTAGTCAAAAAATGTTACGGAGAGTTGTCCTATGAGTTTGTGTTTCTTATTTGATGATGTCATAATACCGTAAAAAAACACAAAGTATCAGAATATTTAGTTTCATTAATGAATAACTGAAAATGAATTGTTTGTTTAAGAAAAGAAACCCTCGAGTGCCCCTGATGCTGAGCAAACGCATTTGTCACCAGGTCACGTGACGAAAACTCCAGGTAATGGCTAAACAACTTTTGAATAAGAATTCCCTAATTATTTCGTAAATTTTGTGGTTACCATGCAAAACTAGTTACTAAATGAAGAAATTGAGGTACTTTTTCATGTTTTTCATCATGACTGTGACAGTAATGCATTTTTAGCCAAATATCTTTGCTTCTATGTGCAAGGGAATACCCCTAGAGAAACTTGCATAGAGGTACTTTGCAGTAAATGACGTCATATTTAAAACACTTACTCGTAGGTACACACAAACTTGTAGGATTCAATGCTATTTGACCCGCAATAAAAACCCTGACAAGTCATATTTGACCTTTAGGAATTTTCAGTCTTGTAGATTACTTGGGGTGCGTGTGAATCAACTTGTTTATTCCAAACACGCAAGCCGTATCAATCGTTGACGCGACAGATAGTCAGAAACGGAGATTGAGCTTGTATTTTAATGTAATCGCTTTCAGTCAGTCAGCCAGACCACGCACGTGTCCATTTTCTTGGCTTTGAAAATGACTGTAATCAAAAGATGATTGCATTTAATTGACAAACAAAAAACATATGTTCGGCATCAATATATGTTCAAAAGTTGTTAACATTTGGCGGGTAAGGTAGCATATAATGATGCAATTAAAAGAATGTGCAAATTGTTAAATTAGATGTAGGAATACTAACATAGTGACAATCAAATAGTTAATTAGTAGATGTTTGTGTGGCGGCCTAGACGAGTAATATGATATTAAAACTTAAGTGTGAATCGTCGTGAGTTTATATTAATTGTAAGAGCAAATGATAAAACTATAAAAGGGTTATGATAATTAGAGCACATTATTTTTGGTGTATTTATAATAACTGATGTGTTGAAAGTTTAATTTGCAAATTGTTCAAGACGCAATTTTCACTCTGCATGATTATTGGAGGCATTCTCTGGCGCCTTCCGAGAGCCTTTTTTTCCATCCCGCATAAAAAACTCACAGAAATATAAAATATTAAACTGATTTTCCTGAATTCATGTCAAATAACCTTTCAGTAATTGTTAATGCCAATCATTATTTGAACATACTTTTGGGCATTCTTTTGTATTGAATCTGTTAAAATTACAAAAAAAGAATGAAAATCACGGAAATGTGATGTCGCGAAAATATGTGACAAACGGGGAATGCGAACTGTTATTTTTCATTTTTGAGCCCATGGAAAAGCTGAAGAACAGAAACAGAAAAAATATGAGATGCAGGTCTGGAGTATGACCCGTGCTTCGATCCTCAAAAGTCTCATTTTGGCTCCTGAAAAACTGATTTTAACGCTTCAAAATTTATAAAAAAATGTTAGAAATAAATTTCGTATCAATAAAGTGTTAACTATAAAATCTTAACTCAAAGTGGCATGTCTCCTCACTCCTCAAGGATGTTCTGTATGTAGGCTTTGAAGACTAGTTGCTCCAGCTTTGCAGCCATTAGCGCAAATTTTTTGTAATTGGCAAATCTTTTGGTGCAAACTAAAATTGACCCAGAGGGACCGCTGTCACATACGACCTATAGACCATGACTCCTGAAAATTTAATAATGACCCTCCAAATTTCATGCCCAAGGGTCAGTGACCCTTGACATTGAGGGCTAGTGGAACCCCTGTAAAGGAACTATCTTGCAGTAAGTTTATTCTTACTGCCATTAACACCCGGTGTGTGCTCTGCCCATAATACTAGAGTTGTGAGGCAGTACTAAGAGATAGAGATAGAACGGAATGTTCTGCAGCTTTACTTCCATGTTTTAGAGTAGTTTATGGATCTGCATAACAGGAGCGATACAGCATATAAATTGTTCTTGAACAAGAGTTACGTCTTGTAGGTCAGGTTTAATTACTACCCCACCCAATCCCCCATCACAATAAATAACCCTGAAAACGCAAAATAAAATTATTAATAGACAAAATATGGTTTCATAATACTGATAATTATGAAAAAAATAATAAAATGGATCATATGTCATGAAAAAGAGAGGTCACACAACTGAACCTTGTGGAACACCAAATTTCACAGCTGGGAGTTTCAATTGAAGAAACAGTTTCAGCACTTTTAAAATGTAAATTTAGATATATTTCTTCGCATTCATAAATTTATACATGTATTTGTTTAATGCCCATGAAGAGAAGTTATGGTGACTTCTTCAACCACTCCATCACGGAGGCAGACTTCATAAATTAATGAACATTTGATAGTATTAAATTTTATTATTTCCGCACGTTTGATGAACTGCATGTCAACTTTCAGAACATGCACGTTATATACAACTCTGTATATTTGCTCAAATTTGACAGTTATCATTTCGAAGTTCTATTTCTGAATCAGTGGTGTTACATAGCTTGGGTTTGCAAACAAGGACTTGCAAACAATTTTATAATTGATTTAATTAATTTTGTCATCCTTTGTGACAGGCAGTATTTTTCACACCTAACGTGAGTGACAAATGCCAAGTGGAGAACACTATCCCATTACAGGGATTAACATTTTAAATCTGCATAAACAGTGATAAAGATTTCAGGTTAAGATGAAAAAAAAACACTAAATACTTTTAGAAACTGTTAATTTAAATGATAACTATTTTTTACACAGTGATACTATAGCGGCGATTCGCAACGAAAATACCATGGCGGCAATGTGTGATTAAATCCTTGTGATTAAAATAAACTGAATGTAACAGATCACATTTACAGGTATATTTTACCAACATTTTAATAAATTTATTTCACTTGAAGTCACTCAAAAAAACGTGGAGAAATGCGAATATCCCCAATCGATAGTTTCACTCAATACAGCAACATATTTCTAAAAGAATAATCTGTAATTAATTATAAATAATGGAGGTTCTATGTGATAGTGCAAACTAGATATATTGAGATATATTTTCATTTACATTAAGATTGGTCTAACTTAGTAAAAAAGTTTTAATTTATGTAATTTTTTTGACGTTATCATAACAAGTAAGGATGGCAATGAATATCCGGATATCGGAATATTTGTTCAGCTTCCGAATATTCGGATCCGATATAGGTATCCGAATATTCGGTAAATTTTTTGCCAAAAAAACAATTTTCAATTAAAAACTTGAAAATTTGCATGATGTTTCATGACAATATTAATTTTCAATTATGGCCAATAAAGTGTCAGTTTACAATACCCGGTTGCCGTGATGATGACACTTTCCTATAGTCAATCTTTAGCGATAGACAAAAGAGATTATACTAACAGAAGAGTTTCAATTTCTAGATGTGAATTGTTGAACAAACATTAAGATTAAGAACACTTATAATACACGTGTTTTAAAGTCTTGATTATGCCAATACATAATGCACGGTGGGGAATCACATGGTCAAAATAATCTCTAAACGAAAGTGAATATATGAAAAATGTTACAAAATAATGAAAGCTGTTCAGCTGTGATTATAAAAAGTAGACTATCTTATGACAACATTAACGTATTCTAGATCTGCTATGGTCTCGGTAACAATCACCTTCTGAATGTGCTGAACACTTCAAAACTAAATTAGTTCAGTGTACTGAAGTGTTTATTACAGTCGGATGGAGACTATGATTGAGACCTATGTAGTTCTAGAATACATTGATGTCGCCATAAGATAGGCTACATTTCATATTTAAATCTAAACAACTTTCATTATTTTTTAGCTCACCTGGCTACGCCAGGGTGAGCTTTTCTGATCGATGATTGTCCGTCTTACGTCGTCCGTGGTCCGTCAACATTTTGATTCAAATGACATCTCCTCTGAAACCTCTAGGCCAATGTTGATAAAACTATGCAGGAATGTTCCTTGCATGAAGCTCTACCAAAATTGTTCAAAGAATTCCATTCCATGCAGAACTCTGGTTGCTATGGCAACAAATAGGAAAAACTTTAAAAATCTTCTTCTCTGAAACCACAAGGCCTAGAGCTTAGATATTTGGCATGTAGCATTGTCTAGTGGACCTCTACCAAGATTGGTCAAATTATGACCCCCGGGTCAAAATTGACCCCGCGCGGGTGGACACTTAGTTTTTGCATACGCATATATAGGAAAAACTTTAAAAATTTTCTTCTCTGAAACCACAAGGCCTAGAGCTAAGATATTTGGCATGTAGCATTGTCTAGTGGACCTCTACCAAGATTGTTCAAATTATGACCCCCGGGTCAAAATTGACCCCGCAGGAGGAGGGGGGGGGGGTCACTTAGTTTTGCATAGGAATATATAGGAAAAACTTTTAAAATCTTCTTCTCTGAAACCACAAGGCCTCAGAGCTTAGATATTTGGCATGTAGCATTGGCTAGTGGACCTCTACCAAGATTGTTCAAATTATGAGCCCCGGATCAAAATTGACCCCGCACGGGGGGTCACTTAGTTTTACATAGGCTTATGTAGTAAAAACTTTAAAAATCTTCTTCTCTGAAACCACAAGGCATAGAGCTTAGATATTTGGCATGTAGCATTGGCTAGTGGACCTCTACCAAGATTGTTCAAATTATGACCCTCAGATCAAAATTGACCCCACACGGGGGGTCACTTAGTTTTACATAGACTTATATAGTAAAAACTTTTAAAATCTTCTTCTTTGAAACCACAAGGCCTAGAGCTTAGATATTTGGCATGTGCATGCTAGTGTACCTCCACCAAGTTTGTTCAAATTATGACCCCGGGTCAAAATTACACCGGGGTCCTTAGTTATACATAGGTTTATATAGGGAAAACTTAAAATCTTTTTCTCTGAAACCACAAGGCCTAGAGCATAGATAATTGGCATGTAGCATTGCCTAGTAGACCTCTTCAAAGTTTGTTCAAATTATGCCCCTGGGGTCAAAATTGCCCTTGCCCGGGGGTGGGGGGGGGTTCATTTGTTTTACAAAGGCGTATATAGGAAAACTTATTTGGTATATAACATTATCTAGTGATCTTCCACCAGGCAAGTGGACTTGTACCAAGGTGAGCGATATAGGGCCATCTTGGCCCTCTTGTTTTACATTTTTATAGAATTACTTTTATTTAGAGATTATTTTGATCACGTGATTCCCCACCGTGTGATGGAGAGGTGCTAACATTAGCCATTGCAATTATGAAGTATCTTTTTGTGCTGCGCCCCGTTTTACAAAAATTAAACAAGCTTATTATCCCCCGCCGCCGAAGGCGAAGGGGATATTAGAAATGGTCTCCGGACATTCGTCCGTCCGTTCGTCCGTTCCAATTTTGTCCGGAGCATAACTCCAAAAGTACTTGAGCGATTTTCTTCAAACTTCATACACTGACAGAGCACATTGGGAGGAAGTGCAGTGTGTAAGAACAATAACTCTACCTTGCCTACTTTTAGAGTTATTCCCCTTTATCAGATTTACTTGGAAAACTTTGTCCGAAGCATAACTCCAAAAGTACTCAAGGGATTTTCTTCAAACTTAATACACTGACATAGCACACTGGTAGGAAGTGCAGTGTGCAAGAACAATAACGCTACCTTGCCTACTTTTAGTCAAATAGAAAAATATCATACCTATACTGATAATGAACATTAATATAATTTTGCAAACCTTCTCTTCATTGCCTTATTCTTTTTCCACTTACTTGAAAACTGTACTCAGCATGACCATAACTATACGGCTTTTTAAGGATTTCCTCTCACCAAGTAAAATGTACGAAAGTACAACCTTCAGGTAACTTCTTCCCGGCGGGGGGATTAACCATGTGTAACATGGCTCTTGTTTTAATTAAAATTAAAAACTTTTCAGGTTGTTCTTAATTGAAGATTTTCTTTCTCAGTCCTATTAAGTCTCTAGCAGATCAATAAGTGCTGAAATTTATTTCCCAGGAAGCAGCAGAAAAAGAAAGTAAATGTCCGTGTTACGACTCTGTCACGGAGAAAACAAAACCGAAAGTACAATAGTCCTTATAGAGTTAGTCCCCGTAATAACAATGATAATATTTTATCCTAATTTTATGACATGGGTGATTGGATCTTAAGTCAGTATGTACAAACATTTGCTTTTGAAAGATATTTCTTGAATAGTTAGGCATGTTGTCTTGTTAACCTTTTGGTTATTCTGACAAAGTGAAAGAGGGCGACACAAGTGTTTTACTGAACACCCATCTAGTTATTGAATCATCAAACTTTCTCACAAGTATACAGGCGTTATATCTTTGCCAGCGTAGATAATCAGTTGGATAGCCCGTGTCTTGCCAGAGTTACTGCCCTTGAATTTTTTAAATATTGCAAAAATATCACTGCCTACTATCTCACTCCCAATAGTTATTATAGCATCATCACCAAACCTCAGCATAATGTTTGTGTTCTTAATATTTTGGCAGAGATAAATAATCAGCCAGATTGCATTAGTTACTGGAGTTTTCTCTCAAACCTGAATTCTTTTTATAGAATGAACACCAAATCTGGTCAAAATATTGATGAGTATTATATCTTGACCAAGTTAAGTAATCAGCCAGGACTCCCTGGGCACTCCATAGTTACTGCCCTTAAATTGTCACCTTCCCTCTAATTGAAAGAGTGACCAATCTAGGTAAAAATATTTATGGGCATAATATCTCAGTCAATTTTAATAACCAGCAAGATTTTTTAAGACACTACAAAGTTAATGACATTGAATATTGACAGATTTCACTACAATAAAACTGTCCACTCTCTAACTCAAGTAACCAACCTTGTCAAACATTATATATAATGACACTATTATGTGAGCCAGGTTTGATCACCATCCAGATTTCACTTCACACTCTAGAGTTATTGCCCTTGAATTGCTGAAATTGTAACAATTTTTCAAGTTTTATAACAGATCCGATCGCTCAAGTTGCTGCCCCTGAAATTTTACTGAATAATTTATTGGTACTTTCATGAAGACCACATTATGCTATCTCAACCAAAACTTAGTCAAAATACTGATGTACATGTATATATACTTAACAATGTTAAAAACGCAACCTTTTTAATAAGTCATACACTTTGAGCAGTGATTAAAATTGCTCTTTTTCCATTACAAAATCATGTTTCATTTGAATTATGTTTGAATTTTGTAATGAACTTCTTGTATCAAACAGAAGGAATAGCAAAAAGTATGGTGTTCTTGAAATTTTCAAATTACACTTGCACCTGTCAAATCACTGGGTTGCGTTTTTAAAGTTGTTAAGTATATACTATGAAAATGTATCATTAGAGCAACTGTTTCCTTTAGAGTTGTAAAGGTAATATCATAAAAATACAGTAAAGTTCCTGTAATAAGACCACCATTGGACTGGAATAAAGTGGTTTTAATATCAAAATGGTCTTTTTATTGAGACGTTTTACTATGAAATGGACCATTTGGTTCTGAAATGTTTGGTCTTAATATCAAGGGTGGTCTAACAATCAGGTGGTCTTAAAAGCATAACTTCACTGTAACGGAAAAAAAAACAGGCTTGAATTGATAAGGGGCAAATTGGATGTTATGAAAGTCATTGTGACTCATATTTAACAGTGGCAGCAGATTTCAGCTGACAATTGTTGTCATAGATTATATATTGCTATAGCAGATCAATCGCAGGCAGGGTCTTTCTCTTACATGAGGGATTCCGGGGAAATTTGGAGTGCCAAAGATTAGATCAGTTACCATGGTGATGCAATGATATTGAACAGCTAACATTTTTTTACAGGAAACAACAGAAAAAGAACTAAACAGTTATCCTTTTAATTTCTTCTGTGCTCTGTACCCAAGTACTGGTTCCAACTTTATTTATCATTTACAGTCAAGTGAGTAAGAATTAAGAGGTTACAAAAAGTACTTGGGTAGCTATTTCTGTCCCAGCTTAACAAAAAAAACAAGAAATAACGGGCATTAAATCTTTTCACTGAGGAAAGTTAAAGCTGAACTCTGCTCGCAGGAGATAATTCACTGCCGTTTATAAATATTGAAAGAGAATCTCTAACGATTATCTCTAATAAAATACTGTTTTTATGCATGTCCTACAGAGCTGTAGCACTCTGCATGCATTATCAGTCTGCACCATCATTAAATTTATCCTCGGCACTCATGCGAAAGTGGCATTTTAGGCTCATCTATCATCTGCGTGTTTTCTGTTCTTGAGAGTAAAACGTCATACTCCCCCTGTTGAAGGAAGTAAAAATAGTGAAAAACATGCTAGGTAGGAAAACTTTCATTTTTTGTCTTCATCAAATATTGAAACTTAAGTTTAATATTACATGTACTAGGTGTCAGTACAGATTCATTATTACTATGGTTAATATTAACTTGCTGTCAACTAAACTAAACACTTATATACTAGTACTACTAATTAAGAGGGACAAAAGATTACATAAAGACATACATGTTGTTAGAATAAATTTGAATGACTGTTTCTATAGAGAAGTAAATTCTAATGTGACCAAGTATATAACCCAGGTTTTAGCTGTCACTTTCAAAACAGTATTTCACATTATTCGTTATTATTCAGATTGATTGCATTTCGACTATAAGCAGGTAGGATCTGTGAGAGTGTAAACGCCAGTTAGGAGAAAACATTTACAATATGTAAATAATTCTTAATTAATATCTGTTAGTCCTTAATGCAAGGCAAAAATATTTTTGCTCTTTATGAAAATTATTTCAATACACAAAGTTCTGCCTTTTATACTATAATACCTAATTGTAGTTATAGTAACGGGTCGTACCGAATATACCTCATATGAGGTTGTTGGACCTAATAAGCACAATTACAAACAAAAAGTAGTTATAGTAGTAACCAAACAGATGGAAGATACTACATGAAAATGTTGACTATGGTGATGATTTTACATATTCTTAAATGTAATGCCCTTTATTATACAACATGTAGTTAACTAATCATATAGCAGCAGGGCAGGGATAATAATACAAATTGAACAAGAAAATAAAAAAAAGAACCTTTTGACCTCTATATTTTGACTCACTTGGTATATTTTTTCTCTGCAGAACTTTGTTCTTTTGGAGTGACTGGTGTTCACTCATACATGTGGTATTTATGACTAATTATGTTGTTGTGAGAGCATTAACCAAGCTCCATTTCCTGTAAGACTCCTGCTAATAATAGAGATTAGCTCCAACAGATAGAGTGATATCTACAGCACATGTATGTAAATGTAGCAACTTCTGTATGTCCAGAAAAACATTTGTCTGGAAACATCCTGACAGCTGCCTGCCAATCAACTCGGAGTAATATATAGTTCTACACCTAATTAATTTGTATATGTGTCATGTATAGGTTTTCTGTGTATTAATTAAGGTAAGTGAGCTTTTAAAATGTTAGTTTTAGTTATATTTGAGCTATGTCATGGGGAAAAGTACCCATATTAATTTGTATTCCTTTGAATTTTCGAGTTTAATTTGATTATACAGTTACTGTGTTGTAGCATAATAGTCGTGAGCAATATTTTTTCATTGATTTTTAGGGTGGGTTGATCCACAAATTTTAAATTGAGTTGATGTTCAAACTTAAGATCCCAATGGAAACCATCTGACATTACCATTATCTATGAAAAAATGTTATTTACAAATTCATGTACCCATGAAATTGTGTTTTTCAAAAACTCCATAAAATTATATGTCCACAAATTCTTTAGAATTCACAGAGTACATTGTAGGGAGAGATATTTAACTACCAGTACATGTAAGTGAGAACAGATAAGTTTTGCTTTATGGTTTTGTTGCACCAAATAAATAATTTGTTGTGATACAAACTTTAATACAGTGTTGGCTTACTATGATGTATTCCAATTTTTGCACAGGCAGATGTTAGTCAAAGTAGGATTCTGAACTTTCTTGTAGGTTTATTGTGTCCTTCCTATCACTTTATATACCCAAAACACAATCATACACACATTCCTTAGAGAAAAGTAATGACATTTTCCTATTTTTCTTGTTGCAGTATGCAGTTGACAAAACATAACAGGAAGACTTTTTATAAGTAGAGAGGGAGCCACTGAGGCGGTATGGAAAAGGGGGACAGTGGGGCTCGAGAATGGAGGAGAAAATACGAGGATCTTGAGGCCTCACTCAACAAGTTTCGAACACAGGCTAGCAAGATCAAAGATTCTCTTGGAACAGAGGTTTGTTTCTTTAACACACATAATTACGAAAATGTGGTTGTAACCAGACTTATACAATGTAGAATGCTTGAACCCTAATCGAGTTAAACCAGCCTTTGTTACCAGTGCAGATTCTGGTTAGCTAGCACATTGATACAGACTGATCCAGATTTACACTGTTCATTATACAGTCAGCAATGTTTCACAGAGCAAACTTCAAACACACAGAGCCCACTTCTAACAAGAAATGATAATGTCCAAATTGAAAGAGTGACAGTCAAGTCCAATATTGAATTTAGCATGTTGAGAGTTAATGAGGATGACACAGTCCAGAGTCTGACAGGATTTTGATTTAATCACCAGGCTTCCATCTGGAAAATGTTTATAACACAGCAGCTATATTTGTGCAGTGTTGTGGCCATAGAAACTATCCCTGTTCTTGTAGTAAGTGTTGTCATGTAATATAA
Source organism: Saxidomus purpurata (assembly GCA_022818135.1). Classification (NCBI taxonomy): domain Eukaryota; kingdom Metazoa; phylum Mollusca; class Bivalvia; order Venerida; family Veneridae; genus Saxidomus; species Saxidomus purpurata. The sequence goes on along the minus strand of JAFMSR010000001.1, from coordinate 68,161,965 downwards.
TATAGACCATGTGTTGATGTGGTGTACAGTAGTCACTAATATATTAGTTATTAATGTGCAACCTTATTTAGGCTTGTTGCAGTAGCTGTTCTTACCTTGCATTGTAGGCCATGTCACCATACCATACAGGCTTTTAAATATTTCTATTGTGTGTACTTGCAGCATATTGCAAACTCTTTTGTGCCATCTTACTTAAGGTACCTTTTCACATGTTACTGTTCATGTTCTTTATGATCATCTTGAAATGTTTCTGAAAATCCTAATGTCTTTTTTGAGGAAAGTAAACAAGGATAATGACATGACTTTATGTCTTGTGGATGAGGTAATATCATTGGTTATTGGTTCCAGAATAAGTTACTAGTCTGCTATACTGCTTATACCCTATCATCAACTCAAAGAATTATCCTCTGTGTCCTTTATGTTGTCTGAATTGACAGTATATATTTTTTACATTGGGCAATTTGCATAGCTTTGTATAGAATTCGGAGAAACTTAGCTTCCAATGAGTTCATTATAGCAACCAATGCTTCTTAGCAACTTGTCAGTGACTTCCTTATTAGCAACTTCTGACTCCCTTTAGCAACTTCCTTAGTTAAGTACACTGGTACACTGTAGAGCGATATAAACCATCATGGCCCTTTTGTTTGGATAAAGTCACAGGCCAAACAGTACCTTTTCCTATATAGTCGTTTTAGAGCCACCTCTCTGTCAGCTGAAAACATCCAGAAGTTTGGCAGCTTTTTTGAGACTGTTTCTCCCAAGTCCTCCCTCAATACCAGTCCCTGATGAAAGAGCTTTCAAACCCAAATGATGTGGATAGGAGTTTGGTATCTGGACAGGGCACATGTTTTTTCATGGAAATTTGATCAGAGACACCAACCTGTGTGTTTTAGCATACGGGAATACCAGTGCAGTCTCATTACTAAATGATGAATTAGAAATCTAAGGTGGTAAAATGTTGAAATTAGTTGTTCCAATAAAGGGAATTTATTCACAACGTAAATAGTTTACCTAGAATTACCCCATCATGAGATGCTGATACTCACAAATTGAATGAAATATATCATTTTTGACAGTTAAAACTAAATTAGAAACAAATGGAAGAAATAATCAGTTTTCTTTCATTATATAAATTGCTTTTTAATGGGGAATAAATATTGACAAAGGGAGACAAATCCATTAAATGTGCTTTTATATTAGAAGCCACCATGCTGCTAATTTTCTGTGTTCTTTTTTCATCTTTAGATAAAACAGCTGAGCTGGTCATAATGGAGCTATAATGAAAATTGTCTCCTTGTTAAATAGCAGCAAATGTTGAGTAGCTTTGCAGGTTTTTCTGGAATTTCCACAATGTGCTACAGGTAAAAATATTGTCGGCTCAAAGTGAATACTTTCAATATGTAGTGGTTGATATGTTTTGAGTTTTCTGTCAAAGTATATTTATCTGCTGGTGTAGTTGTGAGCATTTTTGGAACAGAAAAAATATATATCTAAGGTGTGATAAATATCTCAGAAATGAGAGATATGTTCCAGATGTCAAAGTTATGTGGGTTAGAAATGAAATATTTCAAAGAAATATTTCTGTGAAATCACTAAGGAAACTATGAACACTAAATTATGGTTAAGAAAACACTTTTCCTTCAACAGAGTTCCTACAATATAGGTAAAAGTAATTAAATATAACAGAAACTGAGATGAACTCTGAGATCGCTGTTCAAAGCAAGTGACTGATTAGTCAAAGCTGGCTGCCCAAGGCAAGTGACTGATTAGTCAAAGCTAGCTGCCCGAGGCAAGTGGCTGATTAGTCAAAGCTGGCTGCCCAAGGCAAGTGCTATTAACTTTTAAGATGGCTGCCAGAGACAAGTGGCTGTAAACTCCAAGCCAGATGCCCGAGGCAAGTGCCTGTTAACTCTAAAATGGTTGTTCAAACTGTGGCTGTTACCTCGTAGCGGCTACCCAAGGCAAGTGGCTGTTAAGTCTTAATTTGGTGCCTGAGGCAAGGGGCTGTTTATTCCAGATGACTACTTACACAGGTTCAGCTGTATAGCCTACATTACCTTCTCAGAATAGGTGTAATTGCATAAATTAGCCGTAAACTCTGTAAATCTCATTATTCTATAAATAGTAAATCCGTTTGCTAATGCTAGTTGTTAAGCCACTTAATTACTCCGAGTGTATCCTTTGATTGCATACTTTGCGATACCGAGATCTTGGAGACGGTGAACAGAATGCGCATTTTCCTTTTTTTTCTCTGCGGCAGATGCATCATCATACGCTGTTTATGAAGTGATAAAACCGAAGGATGTTACCGTGGGAAAATACCTTCGGTAGCAAACTGTACGTGTCATGTAAAAACAGGTTATGATACAGATTCCCATCGTATTTATGTCCCAAACGATAATGGAGATCTTACATACTAGAAACGTTGATTCTGCTTAATGTGATCATGAGTTTTGATGGTTCCTACTTTTGCTTACAATCATTTATACTGCCAGTAATGCCTAAGAGGCTTCAGCATTAATGGGAGTTTGATCTATCAGTACTGGAAGTTTCAAGTGGTTATTTAAAGAATCATACAACAATTATTGCTTATTCCCACCAAGTTTGATTCTGCGTAAGTTCAATTCTGCCTAAGTTGTTTAAGTGGGAAAATTCTTTTCCAGTGTCCATGGTAAAAGCCTTGCATTTGTGAAAAACAAAGATGAAAAAGTTACTTTTAACTTCTTTCTGTGAAAGTGAAACAAAAAATTCCATGTCTGAAAAATCTGTGATTCCTGTGGACTCTATTGAAGAAATTAAGAAACTTGTATAATTCTTAGAACCATTTCACAACCAGGTTACACTTGTGAAGCAGCTAGATTTGGATGAGCTGAAGTGCTTTGAAATTTAATTGAATTAAAGACATCAGAGAAATCTCAACCCTCACAGAATGGCCAAAGTGTATTTCAGCTATCAATGTATGATTAACATTTATCATCTTGTTCTAGACCCAGGCCAAAACAGCTTTTTCTAGTATGGCTTATTTTGAAGAACTTTTTTAATACAACAAAATAATAGTGGTCTTTACTTTTCTGTCAGAAATTTATGTATCTTGATTTTAGTGGGAATGTTATCACATTTCTTCTGATATTAATTAAGTTTAATGTAACTATATATATAACTAAATAGTGTAAATAATCTTTAAAAAATTGCTTATTTTGTTATAAACACTATTCTACTTCATCACAGTTTTATCCCTGTTCTGCTTATAGAAAGAACTGACCACTTACTTTCCAAACAGGCTAATTTTCAGGTCCATTTCCACTGCAAGAAATGGGTCATGTATTTTCCAGATGGGCTTATTTTTAAAAAAAGCTTATTATCAAGAGTTGAGGGTATTCTTGGAGCTGATGCTCTTGATGGTCGTCAGAAACAGTTGCACGAAAAACTGATTACCATGGAATGATGAAATTTGCTATGCACTATGACTTCCCAAATGGCTGCAGTGAGATCTTATATTTATGACTATAATCTCGCCATTATAAGTTAGTATATAAAAATACTTACACTTTCTGAATGGTTATTACCCTTGCATTGAAAAAGTACCACATGTCTGCAGAGTTCTTACTGTTCAACATTTTTGTGTGATTTATTCAGGGTATTTTATTCTGATTGTTAAACATGCTTGTTTGATGTAAGCGGCTTTATCAATTTCACTTAGATGTTTGACATACTTGTTTAATAAAAATGACACAGTTTATTCTAACAGCTTAATTGAATCGAACTGTTAGACAGAATTGTACTGATTCCAGAGCAAAACAGAATCTTTTATTTCCCAAACTGTTAAAACCAATGCATTAACCAGTTTCTAAGTACTTACTCTAATGAGAATGTGTTGTTAGAACGCTGTGGGGGTATTTCTAGAATTAGACAACTTTGGGCTACAAATAGAACTACCATCTTCAAGATAAATATATTGGAATGTGTGTGTGTGTGTGCAAGGGTAGGTAGAATTAATGAGATTTCTTTTTTTGCAGAGAGAAAGGTAGTAAAGCCATTATTTTTACATTTGTTTTTATTTTTTTTGCCCTTGAAATTTGAAGATTAAGAAGATGCATTTTTAGTAAGGATGAGAACAAATATTCAAATATTTGTTTATTCTTATTCCTTTTGAATATTTAAATATTCATATTCCTTCTGAATATTCGAATGCAATTTGCGTATTTATCAATTAGTCAATCGTAATAAACCCCTCAGGTCATAAGATATAAGGACCCGTTTTCAGTAAAATGAAATGTTTATTAGCCTACTTTGTGTCAATTGGTATTTTGATAACAAATGTCAGATGTGCAAATTATGATCATAAATTGAAAACATTGCAACAATTGTTGTTGTTTAATAATTGACATGACTGTGTAATCATTGCCTTCTATTCAAATTAGCTATATATCTGTAGTAAATGCAAAGATGGTTTACTGCAAGTTATTTTACATTTGTTAATTAGGCAACCGCCGAGAGTATTTTTGTAAAAAATAAAAATGAGGAAATTACATCATTTTCAGATTGCGGCTGCATAAAGTGAACACGTACCATGGACCTATAGGTCCGTGCACGAATTAAACTGGTAAACATCGACCCCAAAATGATGTTTGACTATTCTAGACCAAGGGGATTATGACCAAGGGGATTTTGTGTGTCTCCCTTTTATTACCACATAAATCAGCCCTTTACGAGCCTGTCGGGGAACACGACGGATATCCGTAAGGGGTGCGTAATGATTAATATTCCAGTGTAAAAAAACTTAACAATCAATTTATCACAAGGTCATGGCGGGATCTAGATGTTTTCCTTTTTAGCTCATCTGATTTTTGAAAAAAATGACGAGCTATTGTCGTCACTTGATTGTCGTCGTTGTTGTCGGAGGCGTTGGTTAAGTTTTGTGTTTAGGTCACTTACATGGAAACTATCAAAGCTATCACTTTGAAACTTGGGGAACTTGTTCATCTAATACTCTTTTTCACATTGTATCCTAAAGATGCTGAGTCTCACCTTTTTTTTGGGGTAAAAAACATGAATTTTGGTTGATTTTTAGCTCGACTATTCGAAGAATAAGGAGGCTATTGCACTCGCCCCAGCGTCAGCGTCGGCGTTGGTTAAAGTTTTTAATAAAGTCAAATATCTTGAATACTATCAAAGGTATTGACTTGAAACTCAAACTATATGTTTACCATCAACATCTACACCTGAGCAAACAATCCCAATAACTCTGTTTTGATTGTTGACAGATTTATGCCCCTTTTTAACTTAGAATTTTTGGTTAAAGTTTTTTATAAATTCAAATATCTTGCATATTATCAAAGGTATTGACTTGAAACTCAAAATATATTTTCACCATAAACATCTACACCTGAGCAAACAATCCCCATAACTGTGTTTTGATTTTTGACAGATTTATGCCCCTTTTTAACTTAGAATTTTTGGTTAAAGATTTTTATAAATTCAAATATCTTGTATATTATCAAAGGTATTGATTGAAACTCAAAATATATCTTTACCATCAACATCTACACATGAGGAAACAATCAGCATAACTTTGTTTTGATTTTTGACAGATTTATGCCCCTTTTTATCTTAGAATTTTTGTTAAGTTTTTTATAAATTCAAATATCTTGCATATTATCAAAGGTATTGACTTGAAACTCAAAATATATCTTTACCATCAACTCTGCACCTGAGGAAACAATCCTCATAACTCTGTTGTGATTTTTGACAGTTTATGCCCCTCTTTAACTTAGAATTTTTGGTTGAAGATTTTTAAATTTAAATATCTTGAAACTATCAAAGGTATTGACTTAAAACTGTGTCTACCATCAACATCATCATCTGAGCAAACAATCCCCATAACTCTGTTTTTATTTTTGACAGATTTATGCCCCCTTTTAACTTTTGATTTTTTATGGACTTGAAACTGAAAATGTATGTTTACTGTCAACATCTTCCCCAATGTTTTTGATTTTTGACATATTTATGCCCCTTTTAACTTAGAATTTTGTCACAGTTTTTACCAGACTAACATGGAAATACTCGAAATGGCTTTCTTTTGAAATATCATGAATAATTATGCGCATGCAGCGGTCATGCTTTTTTAATTCAATACATATCAATTTTGAAAAGTTACAAACTTATTCATGATCAAATTGACAAGGTTATGTATTTCTTTGAAATTATCCCCTCCTTCTCCCTCCAGTTGGCTTACAGAATCCAGAGTAAGGCTTTGAATGTAATGTACATTTACAAAGGTCTTTGAACAAGTTTCATATCTTTGACCTTTATTCTTATGACAATTACACAATACTCCTGTTCTTAGGCAAAAACCCATTTTACAACAACCTTTAAAGCGTCCTGTCATCTGACAGCTCTTGTTAGAATTGGACGTAGCTTCTTCAATTTTTGTAAGGTTAATTTCAATTTTTTTCACAGACAATAAATGGATAATGCACTTCAACATATCAAATGAGTTTTTGAGTCACACATTTGGAGGGGGAGGGTGGGAGATATTTTAGTATTTTTGGACTTTGTAAGTTTTAGCTAGTCTGATTTTTTAAGTTTTGTGCTTGGGTCACTTACATGCAAACTATCAAAGCTATTACTTTCAAGCTTGGAATATCTGTTCACTATCAAATGTACAATAGTGTAAATGAAGAATTTTACAAGTTACATAACTCTGTAATGTATTTGGCTGAAGTATTGCCCCTTCTAAACTTTCACACACACGATATTTGTAGCAGTCAACATAATGCAACCAAACTTAGTGTATAAGAAATATTTATGAATATCTTTAATTGGATTGTATTTTAGGGCTCCTGGGATCAAGGTCACTGTTACTAAAAATAGGAAAACTGTATTATATTAAATATCTTTAGTTACAGTTGACAAAATGTAACCAACTTTTGTTTGTAGTAAGTATTTAAGAAGATAGGGCTGGGTTTTGGGGCTCCTGTGGTCATTGTGAAGGTCACTAATTAAAAATAGAAAAAACAGTAATATGTTCAATATCTTTAGTTACAATTGACATAATGTATCTTTAAATTATTAAATGTGTAATACATAATTATGAATAAAGACTTTTTAATTAAATTGGATTGTGTTTGGGGCTAATGGGGTTAAAGTCCAGGGTTTTTTCTAAAAATAGAAAAATGGGAAAAAAACAACATTTTTAGTTGCAGTTGAATTATTGTGACCAACCTTAGTGTCTAGTTATTATTATGAAAACCTTTTGTGGGATTGTGTTCTGGGGCCAAGGTCAAGGACACTGTTACTTAAAAAATGGTGATAGATAAACTTAGAAGGATGAAATCAGACGAGCGTCAGGCATCCGCAGGCGGTGCTCTTGTTTTGTTAACCAGGTTTTCCGAAGGAAAAATCCTGGTTATTAGATTGAGGTATGTCGGCGGGCGGGCGGCCGTAAACAATTTCTTCTGTGCGCAACTCCTCCTACATTTCTCAACGGATTTCAACCAAACTTTCACAGAATTATTGTCACGAAGTGCCCTGGCGCATATTGTCGGGGTTTTGTGATTTGGTCATTTTTGAAATACTCTTCTGTGTGCAACTCCTACATTTCTCAAGGGATTTCAACCAAACTTTCACAGAACTATAATTGTGAACTAAAGAATTTTGAATATATAATGTTATGCCCCTGGTCGTCCGTCCGTCCGTCCGTTAGCAATTTCGTGTCTCTTTATTTAAGTATATATAATGGGAGAATACTCTGTTATTATAAAAGGGAGAATACTCTGTTATTACTATCTATTTTTAGAATAGATTACCAGTCCTGTATACTTTGGAGTATTCTGTTACTGTAAGATGACAAAATTTCTCATGAGACCAGTGGTTCAAACCCCACACAGAGCAAGTTTTTTTGTTTTTTTTTTAATAATTTTTGCCTGAATTATGGCCCTTTGCTTTTTTTCCACATATGTTATATTACAAGAATACTGCTGTCACGTGCCCACTTCACAGTTTTTTTCACATTTGGTTCCCAGTCAGTACATTGAATGATTTCAACAAATGCAACGTCAAAGACATCCAGGCGTTTATGACATTGTGATGTTGTATTCCATATTACACAGAAGCAAACAATTATCCTCTATATTTCCTTGATATGGAAAAAAATACTTACTAACCAGGTTTCCTGAAAACAAAATCCTGGTGATTAGATTGAGTTACGTCGGTGGTGGGCCGGTGTTAACAATTCCTTCTGTGCACAACTCCTCTTAATTTCTCAAGGGATTTCTACCAAACTCTCACAAGTATTGTTATCAAGTGCCCTTGGGCATATTGTCTGGGTTTTGTGTTTGGATCAATTTTGCCTGAATTATGGCCCTTTGCTTTTTTTACACATGTAATATATAGAAGAAGACCTTTGTTTCTTTTTCACATTATGTATATCTACTGACTTTAAAAACACATTTGCGCTCGGCCAGCAGACTTGGAAAATGAAAACCTGGTTTTGTGACAATTTCCTGTCACTTGTTTCTGTTAATTTCCACCTAAACAGAAAACAAAACTCGCCTGTTGATGAATGCATACATATAGCATTCAAAAGTATGTGTAGTTCAATACATTATTTTGGACATGTAATATTCGGATACCAAACAGATCAAATTTGCATTCGAATATTCAAATATATCCGAATATGTTATATGAATATTCAAATATCGATTTCGATATTAGTTCCCATCCTTAATTTTTAGAATGATATCCTGAGCATTTGTCTGTTAATCTTACGATGATAATCTTGTGTCTGATTCAGGGTTTATTGAACTGAATTGAAATTTAGAAAGTACCATAAAATGTAGATATCAGTCGCTGTTAATTGACCAAGATTTTGCTAAGTTTGGACTCCATTTTAAAGTGAAAGGACATTTTACCTGTGGACAACTTCATCTTATAATTTATGCTAGAAAAATCTGCTCTCAAACCTTAAGCCAACCAGCTGTTTGTGATGTTAGAGGGTGGGAACCAGAATGTGAAAGCTGCTGGTTTGAGCAATTTAAAGGGAGAAAGAGTTTTTGGTCATACACATATTCCACCTCTTTGTGAATTGTAAAAGTTTTGAGTGATAGTTTTTAACAGGAACTGTTTGAGTTAACTTTTGAGATGATCATGATAGAATTATTCCCCAAAACAGAACTAATGCCTGCAGCAAAGAAAATTAATCTCCTGGCCTCTTTTAAGTTGTTCTTGCTGTTTGTCTTTATTTTCCATACCAGTGGCTGACACCTTGTCAGTGCAGTTACTAAATCTTCTATTTTCCTACTGTTCAGACTTAAATAGCAATGATTTGTCCAGAGGTGTGTGACTTGAAGCAAATTATCTTAATTGTCTATGACATTGCTACTTATCTTTTTGCTACCAGAAGAATGCAAGTGTATCTAGAATTTAATGGAAGGTGTTTTCAATAAATTAGCCATTTACATAGATCTGATTAGAGAAAGAAATAGGGGGAAAAGTTTGATGATAAATGTTAGCAGCATGTGAGATTAAGTGAGACCACCTGTTAAACTGAATGTTTTGTGTATAACTGATGGTAATGATCTCTGACTGTAGTTCATCCATTACATTCCTGTAGGTCGACTGAACAATGGTAAAACTTTCATGGGATACTGTAGTAATCTTTTATTATCGCAAATTAACTCACAACATTTTCTATTTCTGAATGAAACAACATGTTACAGTGTTTGTCTTTAGGAAATCTACTTAAAGTTTAAAACTGGGTCATTTAGATTTAATAACAGTTGCTAGGTCACAGGGTTAAATCAGAAAGTTCTTAAAAGTGCTCTAAAGGCACATTTTCTGAATGACCTGTATGAAAAATTTGATTGTTTCTTTTCAAAATTTAGGTCAAGTTAGAAACTGGGTCATAATCTAGGTTAATTAAATGATTAAAAGCATTAAAAATGTTATAGAAATCACATTTTAATCCAGTTGTTAAAGATATTGTTGGATTGTTTATTTCAATGATGTCTAGATTAAGATTGAAACTAGGTCATCTAGGTTCAAAAGACAAGGCCACCGAATAAATGAAAGAAAAAGTTTTAAGACATATAAGGTATGCAAGTATTTGAAGTCTGCTCATGTTTTGCAAATGTTTTATTTTGACACTGTTTAGGGATATAGGGCCATCTTGGCCCTCTTGTTTATCTCTTAACTTTCAATGGGGAACACATTTTTAAACGCCCGTCCTGACTGGTTGTACTACGGTATCACCCGTGGCAAACAGGCAACATCCACAAAGTTGTCTGCTATCTAATTCCAATACTCTTTGTCCAGTAGAGCACATGTCATGGTGGTTTGTTCATCGTCCTTCTGTCCGTAAACATTTCCACGATAACACTCTACAGGTCACAATTTTCATTTTACTCTCATGAAACTTGCTCATAAGGTTGCCTGCAACCTGTAGACGATCCCTAATGTTTTTGGGGTCCATTGGTCAAAGGTCAAGGTCATAGTGACCTCTGATAGCGTTTCCCTGATAACACTCTACAGGTCACAATTTTTATGAAACTTTCATGAAACTTGCTCAGAAACTCACCTGCAATCTGTAGATGATCCTAATTGTTTTGGGGTAAGTTTGTCAAAGGTCAAGGTCACAGTGACCCAAAGTTTGAAAATCTATCTTGATCTAATTAACATAGAGTCTTCAAACTTAATAGGATGGTTGGTCTTAATGAGTAGACAATCTCTACTGTTTTTGGAGTCAGTTGGTCAAAGGTCAAGGTCACAATGACCCAAAGTTTGAAAATCTATCTTAAGATCTATATAACATAGAGTCTTCAAACTTAATAGGATGGTTGGTCTTAATGAGTAGACAATCTCAGGTCAGTGGGTCAAAGGTCAAGGTCACAGTGACCCAAACTTTTAAAATCCTTTCTGCTCAGTATCTAATGAGATCTGCATCATCCAGTCAGTCTTCAAACTTCATTGTTTGATTGGTCTTACTGAGTTAACAATCCCTACTGTTTTGGGGGTTAATGGGTCAAAAGTCAAGGTTACAGTGACCTCTGTTAGCTTTTCCTTGATAACACTATGCAGCAAGGTCAACTATTTTATTTTCATTTGACTTTCATGAAACTTGCTCACAAGGTTGCATGCAACCTGTAGATGATCCAACAACAGTCTTGAAACTTCATAGGATGATTTGTCTTACTGAGTAGATGGATCCCTACTGTTTTTTGGTGTCAGTAGGTCAAGTTCACAGTGACCTCAGTAAGTTTTTCCTTGATAATTTCACAAAACTTTCTCAGAAAAGTTTAGTCAGTCTAGTAGAGCAATACTGGCTTTTTCAGGCCTCTTGTTGAAATTTCACAGAACTTACTGTAAATAATTAAAGGCATAATATCATAGCCAAGTTCAAAGTCAAATCTTCCCAGTCAATCGGGACTTACTTCCCTTTAAATGCCCAAATTTGAAAAATTTATAGTTGTCCAGTCTCTTACTTAAATAATTAAATTATTCCTTACCAATCTTCGATAAACTATATATGAATGTCTATTTGCTTAATTTCTTGGCCAAGTTTGATAATCATATAAAATGGCCCCTGGGTCACTCCTGAGTTATTGCCTTTGAATTCCAAAATTGGGCAAATTTAAGAGTTGTCAAATCTCTAACTTAAACAATTTTAACCAATCTTCACTAAACTTGCTGTGACCTGTTATTGGCCTAATATCTCAGCCAAGTTCTGTATCCAGTTAAATGGTCCCAGTCCCAATTATTGCTCTTTATAATTACCAAAATTGGAACAATTTAGAGTTGTCTGCTCTCTAGCTTCTAGTATTCATAATCAATCTGCACTAAATTTGCATTGAATCTTTATCAGCATTGTAGTATCTTGGCCAAGTTTGATTACTATCAGTATTGCCTGAGTCATTATAGAGTTATTGTCCTTTAATTGCCATAATTGGACCAATTTACAGTTGTCCACTCTATAACTTCCTTGCTTTGATGTTGCTACCATTTATGTCATTATCAATGATTGAAAACTCTGTCAATATTATGAATCCCCCACAAATATTGGAGTTGAAATGTATTAAAGTGTTTTAATTATTGTAGCTTTTCCCTAAAACTTGACAGATGTATTTTGTGACAGTTTGACACTCTTGTTTATGAAGTAAAAGTATAAGAACAATTGCTCGGAATTTCATTATACTGAATCTAACAATTTTTGAATGAAGATGGCCCTTAGAGTGAAAACCAGTTACAGTCAAAAGAATTTGTTTTCTCATTTACAACACGGGTCTTTTTGTTTATTTTATGATTAAATGAAGCTGCCATCTTAGGTTTCAGACACACTTATTCCAAACATTCAAATTATTTCAAAATTTCTTTCAAATGATGATATAGAACAAGTGGTTATTGCGTTCCCAAGAATTATTTAATAGCTGTCAGTTGATTGGCACAGTGTTATACCACTGACTCTGGTAATTATCTAGAATTGATCTGCTTGCTGCTGGTATGCCAAGATAAGCGGGGAGATTCCTGCTGTATTGTCAGGTGAACTTCCATCCCTCACACATACACCAGGCATTTGGCTGTCATATTTTACCTATATCCACCTCAGTGGATAACAGAGAGTCGAGAGGGGAAGGGGGTCAAAATAATGCGGCAGTAATTCGATATATTGTCATTGTAGATTTTTCTGTTTATGGTATTGGATGTAGGAAGAAATATGGATTTTACAGTATATCGATTAATTAGGAGTTATTGTTTAAGTACATGACTGAATTAATTAAGAATTTTCATATTGTTATTAGACACTATTTGTTAGCCACAAACCGACAAAATTATACTACTACTTGGATGATTCATAATATAATTAAATGATTTTTGTTTGCATCTTAATTTAAATTTGATAGTGTTTTGCATCTTAATTAATTTGCTTTGTTATAATGTATCAGAATAGTTTACTATATTACATAGAAAAAGAAATAAACATGCAGTCTGTTTTATATTTCTATAAAGGTAGTCTATAAATTTGATAAAAAGTTTTTAATAGTTACTTAAAATATCTTTTATAAAACAACAGAAAATACAGTGTAACAGTTTTAACAAGTATAAAAACCTACCCTACTTTCTTACCAGTATCTTTATTCTGTTTACAGTTTTAACAAAAATCAGTGATTTCTGAGAACTTTTTTCGCCAGTATGAGAAAATGTTATCAAATTTTGATAGCTTGCTGCCGACTGCAGTATGGATCTTATTTTCGACTTTGACATGAACTTTTAGTGTTATTGATGAAACTGTGTTGAAAATAGACAAGATTACGTTTAATGGTTTTATGGCAATTGTTTGTTGCTTATATTGGCATTTATTAGGGCCTTATATTGTTGGCTAGGGGATAAGACCGCGCCAGTGTTACTCAATAACTACTAAATAAGGCTGTATTGTTTAACAGTATCAGGTCAGAGAGAAGACTTTTAAAATACAGACTTGTGTAACAAATAAATCGCACAACAATGAAAATTTAATGCCGGTGTTATCCGGGATTCGTGTTTTTGGAAGTTTTCTTCTGCTAAAATGGATAATTTTTATTAGTTTATTACAAAGAGCTGATGATAGTCAATCAAATCAGCCTTCTGAGAAGACATGGTGCTTGGATCATGTCTTATTTAAACACATTTTCCTAAGGAATTATCAAAGTCAATGTTAAAAGTTTAGAATGGCAGAGAGTGGAGATGCAAACAAGGAGGAAGAGAACGGATCTGTGTCCGGGGCTCAGACCTATATAGTTCCGTATGGACTTTATCTTTGGGTAAGTGTTTCAGTATCCAAACATAATCATTAACATCTGCTGTTCAAAAAAAGATATTGAGCAGAGAGTTTGTAGAGAATGGATTATAGAGGAAATTCTGTCACAAAATTAAACAATTTTTGCCATGTGCCTCATAATTGAATCATGTTAAAATCTCAGTGTAGATACAGGCAACACTGCTTGCAACCAAACTAGAAACTGGTGTTTGTGTTGGCTAAAACTGTTGGTTTTTTTTGCATTTAAGTTACTGTCAATTAAGGCCAATTCTATCTCAAGTGTAATTTCACTTAAGTCTTTAAGGGTATTAAAGATTTATTTCTCATAATTCTTGAATGAATTCAATTTAACTTGAAATGGTCGTTGTTTGACATTGATGATCGTGAGTGAAGTTGCTGTCTCCAGATTGGTTTGAAACTTTGCACAGATCTTTAGGATCAACCATTAAGGTCAAGTTTTAAGTCACATAACTCTTGTAAGTGTTTTGGCAAAATTAGGCCTCTTTTTGGACTTAGAAAGTTGTGGTTAAAGTATTGTATACAAGCTAGATGCTGTTACTGAAACTTAAACGCATATATGAGTATGATTAATTTAATACATGTCCTAAGGCCAAAATTAAAAATAGTTTTGTTTGCCATCTCCCGACCGACCTGCTTAAAATGCTGCGCTCCAAATATTTTTATTGGATCACTCGGGTCAAATTTAAAAAAAAAAAAAAAAAAAAAAAATTAGCATATCGACATGGAAATTTGAGGATGAGACAAATGAAGATGTCATAGTTTAAAAATGTATGTTTCATTTTTATTCTTTTATTCATCATATACAGGTTTGTATTATTTTTACATAAGAAGTATTCTGTCACATAAAGTACTGTTGTTGTTTTTATTCAAATAAAAAGAATAAATTGCCTACCTACCTACCCAACTTTAAAAGTAGGGTTGGGAGACAGCAAAGAAAGACTTTTTTAAATGTGGCTTAACGGTCAGTGTACAAAATCATGGCATCAGGTCCCATAACTTTTACATGAACTATTGCAAAATTATTCCCTTGTATTTACCCCCCACCCCCCCAAAACCCCCCCCCCCCCCCCCCCCCCCCCCCCCCATCCCCCCCCCCCCCCCCCCCCCCCCCCCCCCGGCATAAGTGAGACTCTTTTTATAACGGTCTGATCATGGCAACTTTTTTACATGAACTATTGCAAAATTATTCCCCACCCACCTAACAAAATAAAAAATATTTTTTTTTTTTTCCTTTTTTTTTTTTTTTTAAAAAAAAAAAAAATTGAGAAAATATTTATTCTAGAAAATAAATTAGTTAATTAACGATCTTAAATGTTAAAAGAAATTTCGTAAATATTTCCTATTGAAACTCCTGCAGATTTTGACTGGATTTATTTAAATTAGGTAAGCCTTGCAATAAAGCAAACCCCCCAATCAGTTGAGCCATGGAAAAATACCATACTAATTGTTTTAACTTCTTTTAAACTATGTAGTGAAAAGATCAATTAACTACCTCACATCTCTTACTTGTATTTTGTAAAGGGATTATGCCTCTTTTAAAAATTTTTTTTTGGTGGTTCCCAAATTTTTTGGGAAACAAAACCCAATTTTTTTTATTTTTTTTTTTTTTTTTTTTTTTTTTTTTTTTTTTTTTTTATTTACAGGATCTTAATAAAAAGTTTTTCCAAACCCTAACGATAAAACTTGCAAAATTGACATTGTTAAACATGTAGAAAAGATTGTTTCACTTTCTTACTTGTTTTGAAATTATGCCTCTTTATGGCTAAAATCCTAATTATTTTTTTTCATAAAAAATGCTTTCTTTTGAAATGCAGATACTGGACTTAAGAAACTTCTATAAAGTGTTTTGGCAGATCATCTCAGAGGAACAAGTCCCACAGTTCTATATTGTTCTATATTGCATTTTGATAAAATTATGCCCTGTTGATTATATGCTTTGATTTCACTAATGAAGTGGTTAGTACATGTATAGTCAAACATGTAGTGTGATACATAGCTTTAATCCTTGGTGAGGTCTTCTGTATGTGCAAGGTCATGATGACTTGCATGTCTATATAATTGTCACTGTGGACCCCACATGTCAGGAGTTAGAGCAGCGATTTAGGTCTATCATAGCTGTCTTGTGGTATAATTCTTGCAGACACGGAAACCAGCTGCTGATGCCCTGTTCCATTAAGGAAGTTGTTTCTCATCAGCAGACTGAGAATAGGAAACATCAGACGTATGTTTTTAATATCTGGCAAAACAGGAAAAAATACATTTAATAATTAAGAGAGAAATGATAAGGCCAGTCAGCAAGTCTGCAAGTTGGAAATTTTCTGGTTTCTTTACTCCGACTATTTAATAGTGGGAGACATATTCATTGTGTGCTCTCAGTCTAGCTGTCTGTCACAATGTTTGTCCAGACAACTCCTTCTATACACCTCGGTGGATTTTACTGAAACTTGGTAGAAATGTTTAGTACCAATTAAGACGTATAATGTAGTTGTATACGTACAGTCAGAATTTTCCACTTCACAGGCTATAGCCCTTTGTTAGTCTGAGAATGAGGTTTTTGGGCTATTACTCCCATAATGCCTGTGTGGATTTTACTTAAACTTTGTAGTATTTATGCTTATTGACAAGATTTTCCGCTTGACTTTTAAAAAATTTAAGCTCAACTTTTCAAAGAAAAGGGGAGCTATCCTGTCACACCACAGTTTAGCTTTTTAGCTCGACTTTTTGAAGAAAAGGGGAGCTATCCTACTTGCCCCGGCGTCGGCGTTGGTGTCACACCTTGGTTAAGTTTTTCGTACCACCCCACTTTATTTCAAAAGTATTAGAGGTCTTGCTTTGAAACTTACCATACTTGTTTACCATCATAACCTCCATCTACAGACAAGAGTACATAACTCTGTCAAGGTTTTAGACAGAATTATAGCCCTTTTTTGACTTAGAAAGTGTATTGAGCTTGGTTAAGTTTTTCCGTACCACCTCACTTTATTTCAAAACCATTGGAGGTATTGCTTTGAAACTAACCATACTTGTTTACCATATGACCTACATCAAAGACAAGAGTACATAACTCTGTCAAGGTTTTTGACAGAATTATCCCCTTTAGCTCGACTTTTCTATGAAAAGGGGAGCTACCGCCTACCCCCGCCCCGCGTTGGCGCCACACCTTGGTTAAGTTTTTCGTACCACCCCACTTTTATTTCAAAAGTATTGGAGGTATGGCTTTGAAACTTACCATACTTGTTTACCATCATAACCTCCATCTACAGACAAGAGTACATAACCTGTCAAGGTTTTTGGCAGAATTATGGCCCTTTTTTGACTTAGAAAGTGTATTGAGCTTTGGTTAAGTTTTTCGTACCACCTCACTTTATTTCAGAACCATTGGAGGTATTGCTTTGAAACTAACCATACTTGTTTACCATCATGACCTACATCAACAGACAAGAGTACATAACTCTGTCAAGGTTTTTGACAGAATTATGCCCTTTTTTTACTTAGAAAATACTTTGAATATGGGTAAAATCCACTTATTGCCTTAACCCTTTGAGATATTGCTTTGAAACTTTGAAGCTTTTTGCTTGTTTACATCATTACCCCCCATCTGTAGGCAAGAGAGGTAACTCTGTCAGGGATTTGTTTTAAAAATTAAGGCCCTTTATCGACTTAGAATCTTGGTAAAGTTTTTCTTACCAGCCCCTTTTTTGCGACTAAACTGTTCGAGATATTACTTTGAAAGTTTGAATACTTGTTTACCATCATGACCCAAAACATGGGCAGGAGAAGGTAATTCTTTCAAGTGTAAGATTTTATGTGAATTATGGCCCTTTTTGTCTTAGAAACCAGTTAAAATTTTCATTCTTGTCCACTTGTTGACTTAACCATTTGAGATATTACTTTGAAAGTTGGAGTACTTATGTACCATCATGAGACCTATCTGTAAGCAAGAGAAGATAACTCTGTGAAAATGTTTCTAGATTTGTACTTAGAAATTCCTAGTTAAAGTCTTGTGGCCCTTTACTGTCAATTTTTTTTTTTTTTTTCTAAGAAAATTAAGGCCCTGTCCCCTACTGACAGCTCTTGTTTACTTAGAAAATACATTGAATATTTAACCCTTTGAGATATTGCTTTGAAACTTTGAATGCTTGTTTACATCATTACCCCCATCTGTAGGCAAGAGAAGGTAACTCTTTCAGGGATTTGTTTTAAAAATTAAGACCCTTTATCGACTTAGAATCTTGGTTAAGTTTTTTGTACCAGTCCACTTTTTGACTAAACTGTTTGAGATATTAATTTGAAAGTTGGAATACTTGTAAACCATCATGATCCCAAAACATGGGCAGGAGAAGGTAATTCTGTCAAGGATTTTATTTGAATTATGGCCCTTTTTGACTTAGAAACTCAGTTAAAATTTTCATTCTTGTCCACTTGTTGACTTAACCATTTGAGATATTACTTTAAAAGTTGGAGTACTCATGTACCATCATGAGACCTATCTGTAGGCAAGAGAAGATAACTCTGTGAAAATGTTTCTTGATTTGTACTTAGAAATTCCAAGCTAAAGTCTTGTGTGCAACTGGCACTGTCATGCACATATATCATTAACCACTTGAAGTATTAATCTACAACTTTGCTGTAGTAACCAGGGATATCAAACATTTAAGTTTGATAACTCTTAACTTAATATCTTGCTACTTGTGGCCCTTGTTTATACAGATCCTTGTTTTGCCTTTAACTGTCAAAGTTTTGTTTTATTGGCAAGCACTAAAAAAGTCGAGCGTGCTGTCCTACTGACAGCTCTTGTTGTAACACCCCACTTTATTTCAAAACCATTATAGATTATTGCTTTGAAACTTACAATTCTTATTTACCATCATTAACAGACAATAGTAAATAACTTTGTCAAGGTTATTGACAAGAGTTCATAATTTTGTGAATGTTTTTGTCAGAATTTTCGACTTATATTGAATCTGGATAAAATCTGCTTATTTACGTTACGCTTTTAGACATTGCTAAGAATCTTCTTTGTGTCATGACCCCCATCTGAAGGCAAAATAAGGTAATACTGCCAAGGATTTCTTTGGAATTATGGCCCCTTTTTCAATGTTCCATTCTAGTTTTTGGCTTTACCATTTGAGATATTACTGGGATTGAATACTTGTTTAAAATTTATAATTACTCCCACTTGTATGCAAGAGAAGGTTACTTTGTCAAGGATTTCTTTTGAATTGTGGCCCTTTTCAATTGGGAACCTCAATTAAGTTTTTGGTACCAGTCCACTTATTGACTTAAGCATTTGAGATATCACTTTGAAAGATTTAAAACTTTTGTATCATCATGATGTGAACTGTCACCATCTGTAAGCAAGAGTAAATAACTCTGTCAAAACTATATTAGAAATTCCTAGTTAAAGTCTTTGTTCAAGGCACTGTGATGCATATGCTATCTCAGTAACCAGGTCAAGTATTAATTTGAAACTTGCTTTTGTATTCAGTGGTATCAAACAATTAAGTTACATAACTCTTGACTTTATTTCTTGGTACTTACGGGCATTTGTTTACACATTTCAAATACAAAGATTTGTGTTTTGCATTTTACTGACAAAAGTTTTGTTTTATTTAGCAAGCACTGAGAATAATTGAGCATGCTGTATTTTAGATAGCTCTGGTTCATAATAGTAGAACTTTAATATTTAATTTGTCTGCATTATGTGGTTCTAATTTGGCTCTGCTTTCCTCAATTGTCTACAGTTTGAGGCAGCCTAGAGAATAATTGCCTGTATGAACTTTGATTGAATATTCTAACCGTCTGATTAACTGCAATATATCTTAATCTGTGCCCGAAGAGATTTATTTTGTTATTGCGGAAATGAGGATTTATACCAGTTTAACATTGTTTTCCTTTCTGACAGAGATTACTTTCAGAGATGACTTCTTTCATTATGAAAAAGATGTTATTTTTCCGCAGACCTCTTGATTCTTCTTAATATGTCTGACTTTTTTTGAAAAGGGGGATCAAAATAAGAAATAAGAAATATCTTGCCTGGTCCGGACCTTTGGGTCTTGCAACGTGGGCATATTTTTCTTGGCAGCTTTTCATAATTAGCGCTATCTGTTTCCCTGTGAGGACAACTGACGAGACAAAAATACATTAGTATCAGTGACGCATGGCTTATAAAAATTGTCTGATGCCAATTGTTGCATTTGGCATGTTTAGTGATGTATCTTGTGGGAAAGGAACCAACTTGATAGAATTACTGACCGCATACAAAAGAAAATCTTGCTCTGTAACCCTCTGGTGTGTTGGCAGTCTGTTCATCACAGTAATTTGTGTTGAAGTGTTGAAATTTTCAGTATACAAAATGTACTCATGAAATATTTTACTGAACTGACATAGATGTTTTACATATTGGTTGTTGGCCCATACCTGCGTTAGTGTAAAGTCATTCAACATCTTTAGACAGTTGAACCTGCAGTATATGAAAATTCTACTTTTTGGAGATGATTATTAGAAAATTTATGTTCAAGTGCTTTCAGTTTATATGTTACAATTAAACCTAGTTTTAATGACAGTTGTAATGCAGGATTGCAAATAAGGTTAAATTGTGTGTAAGGAGCTAATAAATGATTGATATTGAATTTTTATGCAGATTTTATTTAAATGATATAATTTGGGCAATTTCATAATATGAAGTGAAATGAAATTGCAATAACATTTTAATCTTAAAGCCGGATTGCTAATTTGATTTTAATTGGAATCCATGAGTTGTTTGGACTATAACAAATTCTAGAGGAACATTTTCACCTTTATTGCTGTTTCAAGTCCTATATATTTTAGTGGGAGGTTTTATATTTTGGGAAAGTTTAATCATGAAATTATTTATTATGGATCTATAAAACCATATTTCAGGATTTTTTCCCTGCTTTGAATGGGATTATGTATTGTTTATTTCAGGGGTGTGATTGTTCCGCGGATTTCTGCGGATCAGATCGTCCCGGGGATCATTTCTGTGAATCGTGTAAATCTGTGGAGAAATTCAGGGGGGGTAGGGCAGGAAAGACCAATTACATACTGGCTTTTGACTTTGATAGAGTTTGCAACATAAGTGAGAAGTTTTGTTCGCAACAACTTTCTTGGTGACGTTCTCATTTTGAATATACGTTCCCGTTAAGACATTAACATAACACTTAATTAACATGTCAATATAAGAAACCTAATCTTCATGCAATTTTGTCAGTTCGCTTAAATCTTAAATCTGACATTTTTCATTTAATTGTTCAGTTATTTGTATTTCTGATGTCAAACAGCTTTCAAAACAACGTACAAACAGTTGAGTTAATTGTGTTAACCCATATAACATACTGGTATTTTCACACCTTTCCTGACTCCGGATTAACAGATGCCATATTAAAATAAACAATTAACAAATTTGGAAATTTTGGACAATCAGCTGCAGATCTACAGCACAGCTCTGAGGAATATGCAAAAAACGTGTGAATTCCCGCGAGTATCACGGGAGTAAAATCGCGGCACTTTTTTCACGGGATTACCATCATTACGGGACATTATTAAACTTAGATTAATTGTATTTGGTAGACTTTTTTGTATACACGTGAGATTATTTTGCGTTAGATACATCGTATATTTCAAAGTATTTGCCGAAAAAAAATCGAAATATAAATTAAAAATAAAAATGGATCATAAGTCACGAAAAAGAACGTTCACACAACTGAATCTTGTGGGACACCAAATATCGCCGCCGGTAGTTTTGTTTTCAATAAAAAACATTCGGATTTTTTTTACTGTAAATTTAGAAATAATTTTTCGCTTTCACAAATTAACAAACATTCGATAGTATTGAATTTTAAACACTTTCGAACTGCCTGTAAACTTTCAGAACACGCACGATATATACAGCTGTATATTATATGTTATGTTATTTCGCTCAAATTTGACAGTTAAACATTAAGAAACTGTTAATCAGTGGTGTCATAAAGCTAGGACTTGCAAACAATTGATTTAAGAGTTAATTTGACAGGCTATATTTTTCACACCACAACAAACGGTGCCTTTGTTATATTAAGATAAAAAATAACGCAGTACTATGAATTTTTATATTAAAAAGAAAAATAATTTTTATTTAGTGATACTCTAGCGGTGATTCGCAACGAAAATACCGCAGCGGCAAAAATACCGCAGGGGCAAAATGCGATTCGAAGAATGTTATTGAAACTACTCGAAAATACACGGAGAAAAGTGAGGGCCCGCAAAAGATAGAATAATTCCAAATGGCCACGACATCACTACATTAAATGGAGTAATTTACATTGTTTTTGTAGCTCGACTATTCGAAGAATAAGGAGGCTATTGCACTCGCCCAGATCGCCTCTACGTTGACTTAAAGTTTTTAATAAAGTCAAATATCTTGAATACTATCAAATGTATTGACTTGAAACTCAAACTATATGTTTACCATCAACATCTACACCTGAGCAAACAATCCCAATAACTCTGTTTTGATTTTTGACAGATTTATGCCCCTTTTTAACTTAGAATTTTTGGTTAAAAGTTTTTATAAATTCAAATATCTTGCATATTATCAAAGGTATTGACTTGAAACTCAAAATATATCTTTACCATCAACATCTACACCTGAGCAAACAATCCCCATAACTCTGTTTTGATTTTTGACAGATTTATGCCCCTTTTAAACTTAGAATTTTTGGTTAAAGATTTTTATAAATTCAAATATCTTGTATATTATCAAAGGTATTGACTTGAAACTCAAAATATATCATTACCATCAACATCTACACATGAGGAAACAATCAGCATAACTTTGTTTTGATTTTTGACAGATTTATGCCCCTTTTTATCTTAGAATTTTTGTTAAGTTTTTTATAAATTCAAATATCTTGCATATTATCAAAGGTATTGACTTGAAACTCAAAATATATTTTTACCATCAACATCTGCACCTGAGGAAACAATCCTCATAACTCCGTTTTGATTTTTGACAGATTTATGCCCCTCTTTAACTTAGAATTTTTGGTTGAAGATTTTTTAAAATTTAAATGTCTTGAATACTATCAAAGGTATTGACTTAAAACTGTGTCTACCATCAACATCATCATCTGAGCAAACAATCCCCATAACTCTGTTTTTATTTTTGACAGATTTATGCCCCTTTTTAACTTTGATTTTTTTATGGACTTGAAACTGAAAATGTATGTTTACTGTCAACATCTTCCCCAATGTTTTTGATTTTTGACATATTTATGCCCCTTTTAACTTAGAATTTTGTCACAGTTTTTACCAGACTAACATGGAAATACTCGAAATGGCTTTCTTTTGAAATATCATGAAGAATTATGCAGCTTGCACCGGTCATGCTTTTTTAATTCAATACATATCAATTTTGAAAAGTTACAAAGTTATTCATGATCAAATTTACAAGGTTATGTATTTCTTTGAAATTATCCCCTCCTTTCTCCTTCAGTTGGCTTACAGAATCCAGGAAGGACCGCTTTGGATATAATGTACATTTTCAAAGGTCTTTGAACAAGTTTCATATCTTTGACCTTTATTCTTATAGACAATTACACAATACTCCTGTTCTTAGGCAAAAAACCCATTTTACCAACAACCTTTCGAATAGTCGAGCGTGCTGTCATGTGACAGCTCTTGTTGCATATTTCTCCCAATGCCTTACGTGACTTAAGGTGAAAATCGGTAACAAAAATCGGTAAATTATTTTTGAAAATCATGTAAAAATTCGGCGTAAAAAGGGATCGCGAAAATACGTGATAAAATGAAGGAAAATCGGTAAAATTAGGCTAAATCTCTTTGAAATGTGTGGTATTTTTGCCTCCAAAATGGATATACGAGACCCCTGATATAGACTTTTTAATTTTTTAATTTTGAAACTGACTTTTTTTATCCTTACACATCACTATAGAACAAACTTGCTTGGTTAAAAACACATCGAAAACTTCCTTTAGAAGTGTTCTAGAAATGCATTTTTATTCCCCTAGAGTGCTAAAAACATATAGTCCCCCATACCTCCTGCCTGTACAAATAATTTTCCTCCCCTCAAGTCTTTGCCTTATCACACCCCTGTATTTGGCTTCTAGTGAAAAAAAAATATATGCCTGTCTTACAGTCAAATTCATGTTAGTCCAACCACTGCAGTTTGCATATTACCTCATAATACTGTTAATCTAATTATTGATATGGTGGTGTGGTGGCCGAGTGGGTAACGCGCTGGACTACCAATCCGGAGGTCCCCGGTTTGATTCTCGGCCGAGGCACTGGATATTTCAGAAACGCTTTTAAGTGTTTCCCACCTATCTGAGATGAACTGGTTAGAAACCCAGAGGAGTCAGGTTTTGATTCTATATGCCATCTCCTCTGAAAAGAACCCAAGGGGCCAATTTGGTAAAAGGCTAGGGTTGCAGGAGTGTCCCTTGTATCTGCTTCTGTGTCTAAAATAAAGGACCACAATGGAAATAAGAGCTTGCTCTTTATTGTGTTATCCTTGGTACTTGGTACTGAAATAAATACAATACAATACTACAACCATAAGTCAACTTCAACCATAAGTTGAGGGGTAATAATGTTTGGGCCCCGGGTTTCAGAAAACTCATATTTCACATAAACACACTTGTATGTCAAGATTGATTTTTAAGGATATTTATGTTAGTAGTCTGAAAGCAGAATATTGACTGACTGTTTGTCCCTGAAAAAGAAAAAAATGTTGGACCTGTTTTCAGATTTTTATATGTTAAAAATCTGCCAAAAATGGAAAAAACATCAATGACATTTACTCTTTATCAGACCAATTTTTTATCATTAGCTCACCTGGCTATGCCAGGGTGAGCTTTTCTGATCGATGATTGTCCGTCGTCCGTCGGCCGTTGTCCGTCATCCGTCAACATTTTGATTCAAATGACATCTCCTCTGAAACCTCTAGGCCAATGTTGATAAAACTATGCAGGAATGTTCCTTGCATGAAGCTCTACCAAAATTGTTCAAAGAATTCCATTCCATGCAGAACTCTGGTTGCTATGGCAACAAATAGGAAAAATCTTTAAAAATCTTCTCCTCTGAAACCACAAGGCCTAGAGCTTAGATATTTGGCATGAAGCATTGTCTAGTGGACCTCTACCAAGATTGTTCAAATTATGACCCCGGGTCAAAATTGACCCTGCCGGGGGGTCCCTTAGTTTTTGCATAGGCATATATAGGAAAAACTTGAAAAATCTTCTTCTCTGAAACCACAAGGCCTAGAGCTAAGATATTTGGCATGTAGCATTGTCTAGTGGACCTCTACCAAGATTGTTCAAATTATGAACCCCGGGTCAAAATTGACCCCGGGGGTTGTTCACTTAGTTTTGCATAGGCTTATATAGGAAAAACTTTAAAAATCTTCTTCTCTGAAACCACAAGGCCTAGAGCTTAGATATTTGGCATGTAGCATTGCCTAGTAGACCTCTTCAAAGTTTGTTCAAATTATGCCCCTGGGGTCAAAATTGACCTTGCCCGTGGGGTGGGGGTCACTTGTTTTACAAAGGCGTATATAGGAAAACCTATTTGGTATATAACATTATATAGTGATCTTCCACTATGCAAGTGGACTTGTACCAAGGTGAGCGATATAGGGCCATCTTGGCCCTCTTGTTCTGCTTTTCATATTTATTTTTTATTAATGAAAATTGGTCCAAGAACTAAAAATTGACAACTTGAGTATCAGACAAATTTTTGGACCATCAGCTTCTTTTACTGTTTTATAAAAAAATATTAGAGTATTAAAATTTTGGCTTGATGATTCTGCACTGCACAGGCATTTAACATAAAGTTAAACAAAAAGTGAAACATCCTTAATGTAAAAATACATTTGTCACTTCATGAGAACAATACTTAGTGAATTGTAAAGGGTTGAATATGGGTCTTTCAGTCAGGAGACTGTTCATTTTTAGAGCCTGCTTCAGTCACACCATCTTATGAGGCACCAGGGCTGGGTTTGAACCAGAAGTGGAAAGAGTGTCTCATCATGTAAGCTTGAATG
This sequence comes from Saxidomus purpurata, assembly GCA_022818135.1. Classification (NCBI taxonomy): domain Eukaryota; kingdom Metazoa; phylum Mollusca; class Bivalvia; order Venerida; family Veneridae; genus Saxidomus; species Saxidomus purpurata. The sequence goes on along the minus strand of JAFMSR010000001.1, from coordinate 68,136,094 downwards.
ATCTTTTGTTGCAGTTGATGTGCAAATTGATATATTATCTGTTAAACAGATTGTCTTTGATAGTTAGTGAATGTAATTGAAGACTCTAATGTGTGCAGCAAACATGTCCCTGTGGTCTGATGGCAGTTGATCAGTCTCCAAGCCTTAAGACTTATAAACTTTATTATGATTGACAAATCTGCTTGTAATGAGAAGTCATTTATTTCTCAAGAAAAATATCTTTATCCAGGCTCCTAAGAGTCAAAGAAAGATTATAAGAATGTTTATGAAAATGAGAAGGATGCACAATAGTAGAGTTGTTAGAAAATACAACTGATGCCAGTCTGTACGTGTCTTGTATATCTTATACCATGTACCGCTGTTTAAACGCCCCCTCTAATAAACGCCCCCACCCCCTTTTTTTTTAAAGAAAAAATTGACTTATCAGGTCTGGAGACAGGCATATGAATACAGTAAATTGATCCAGTGAGAAATAGAAGACACAACACTTACTTTTATTCAACATCTCTTAGTTTGCATTTTGGGTCTGGACTTTTAAATTGTCCCCTGGGTAATAAATTCTGATTTTTAAAAAAAAAATCTGGTCTGAATAAACACCCCCCTTGGTAAAAAATGTAATGTCGCGTTTAAATGGGGGTATACGGTATTTCATTTAACTTCATTATCACAACATTTCAGTTTTTCCTTTTTAGCACAAAGTGCCAGAGTGAGTTATTAGGATCGCATTCCATCCGGCGTCCGTCGTACGTCCGTCCACCATTTCCTTCAAACGACATCTCCTCTGAAACCACTGGGCCAATGTTGATGAAACTTTGCAGGGATGTTCCTTGCATGAAGCTCTATCAAAGTTGTTCAAAGAATTCCATTCCATGTAGAACTCTGGTTGCTATGGCAACAAATAGGAAAAACTTTAAAAATCTTCTTCTCTGAAACCACAAGGCCTAGAGCTTAGATATTTCGCATGTAGCATTGTCTAGTGGACCTCTACCAAGATTGTTCAAATTATGACCCCCGGGTCAAAATTGACCCTGTAGGGGGAGTCATTTAATTTTATATAGGCTTATATAGGAAAAACTTGAAAAATCTTCTTCTCTGAAACCACAAGGCCTAGAGCTTAGATATTTGGCATGTAGCATTGTCTAGTAGACCTCTACCAAATTTGTTCAAATTATGACCCCTGGATCAAAATTGACCCGGAACGGGTTGTCACTTAGTTTTGCATAGGCTAGCTTGTATAGGAAAAACTTTTATTCTCTGAAACCACAAGGCCTAGAGCTTAGATATTTGGCATGTAGCATTGTCTAGTAGACCTCTGCCAAATTTGTTCAAATTATGACCCCTGGGTCAAAATTGACCCCGAACGGGTTGTCACTTAGTTTTGCATAGGCTAGCTTGTATAGGAAAAACTTTAAAGATTTTTATTCTCTGAAACCACAAGGCCCAGAGCTTAGATATTTGGCATGTATTTGGCATGTAGCATTGGCTAGTGGACCTCTACCAAGATTGTTCAAATTATGACCCTGGGATCAAAATTGACCCCATACAGGGGGTCACTTAGTTTTACATAGTTTTATATAGGAAAAACTTTAATTATTCTTCTTGGAACCACAAGGCCTAGAGCTTAGATATTTGGCATGTAGCATTGCCTAGTAGACCTCTTCAAAGTTTGTTCAAATTATGCCCCTGGGGTCAAAATTGACCTTGCCCGGGGGTCACTTGTTTGGTATATAACATTGTCTTGTGATCTTCCACCAGGCAAGTGGACTTGTACCAAGGTGAGCGATATAGGGCCATCTTGGCCTCTTGTTTTACAAACTGTAGTCCATAATTCTCAGAAAGAACTGATATTTGATATATTTTCCTTCACAAAAACATTATTGTTATAGCAAAATACATGAATATTATATTGCCATGACAACCAGAATTCTATCTACAATTTGTTTTTCTTTGATAAGAGGTCTGTTTAAATAATGCAAAAATCCAAGATTATGACTAATATATTTTCATAAACTGTGGTAGATATGAAGAATTTTAACTTTGAAGTTTTCATGAAATAAAATGGTGAGAAAGTAGAAAACAGCAAGGTGTCAATATGCAGGGTGGGCCATTCAAAGGTTTATAATCATGTTCAGTCAACTTCAGTTACAGCAGCAGCTGCTGTTGTTACTATTAAAGTAGAGCCAGGTACTAGTTGGCTTTTGGAAGCGATGGACAGTACAGGCCAGGTAAAAGATACCCGAAGACAAAATATTGCACTAAAGCAAAAGCCTTATTGTGATCTGTTGTGTTTTGTTTCAGTCTTTATAAAAACTTGTATGCATTTAATGATTTATCATTTCACTAAAGTGGTTGAGCATGGGGAAAATGTGAACTTGATCAATATTATAAGTATACTGAAACATTGGGGGACCCTGTAATGGCACATTCTGGTCTGTTTAGATCTTATCTCAGTTAAAACTGTATTACTTTACTGGTTTTCAATGAAACCTTAAAGAATAGTAAAGTGTCATGGGAGGAGGATGTAAGGTTAATGTCATATTTGGTGTTTAAAGCCCAGATATGGATTACTAAACACAGCCAATTATCTATTGTAAATGAATTTCTACAAACCTTCAAAGACATGTGTATCATAAAACCTTGTGAAGGTGTTTAGTGCTCAAACTATGGTCCCTTCAACTCTAGTGACAAAGACACACCTCTGGTTGGGGGGAGGGAGGAGGGGACGGGGAAAGAGGCATATGTCACAGTGACAGCTTTGTTCACTTTCACATTTAACAGATGGGCCAGGGGGTTGGATGATGATGATTTTGGAGTAGAAGTTTTACCTGACTTGCTGACAAAGCGGCTTACTGACCATTTAATTATCCCCTCAGTGTGGTGCCTCCCAGTCTGTGGGGAACATTGAATTGATCTCCTGAAACAGCAGCTCTCTCTCCCAAACAATCTATTATTTTGTTTAAGTAACATTTTGGCATTTAATTTCTCTTCATTTGATGAAATTGTTGGAAGCATGACACAGCATAATTTAGAGGAGAAACAGAACAGAATGTTGTACTGTTTGTAAATTATCTTTCTTTGAAATGAGGGGGGGGGGGGATGTTTTTGTCCAGATATTGGAAATGAATTCTAGGAATGCTGTTTATTTACCACCGATATCTGGGAGGCAGTTCGTGCAGAGCAAAAATCCTCACTGCAGATATGTATGGCCTGTCATACTCTGGCATCTGCTTGGTTCAAGCAATCGAATATGTATGGATGCCTCTCTAGTTCTTGTAAATAATTGTAGAGGTTAGAGTCAGAAAGTGGAATGTGCAATGTTAAAATAGGCTGCTCTTATATAATGAAAATGTTCTGACCTAGCACTACTGAACGATTTTCAGATTTTCTGGACAAATAACTTTTATTTGAAAATGTTTAATTGGCATTATCAGTAACTGTTGTTTCTAATGATTGTAATTTTAAAGAAATTAACTTTTTCTTTTAATGGCTTGTAATTTTAAGGAATTAACTTTTTTTGATGGCAAATTAATTTTGGGCTGACTTCTTTATCTGCAGTATTTTCTGGACAAATAATTTTTTATTAGCTTCATTAAATGTTTATAGCGGTTATAATTTGAAAGGAATAATTTTTTTTCCAGACTGATATTTACTTCATATAATTTGCACTGCAACAGATAATTATTCACAGAGAGCCAGAACTTCAATGAAGTTAAAGAACTACTTTATTTTATTCCTTAATGCCACATATTTTAGTAGTTGTTAGCCCTTGTTGTTAAATTCTTGCCAAATAAAAAAACAGATAGCAATTAAAATCTAAATCAGTTGCAATTGTCTTCATCAAACTTAGCTGACATATTTAAGTGGTGAAGTTTTAAGTAAGAAAATTCATATCTAGCAGTTATGCCCCTTTCTTTGTAGTTCTATAACATACCTCAGCTTACATTTAGCTCCTTAATACTGGAGTGATGGCCCTTTCATATTGGGAACACCAGTCTTGCGACAACATGCACCGGCATCCACAATTTGTCCGCTCCTTAAGTCATACAGTTTTCATCCGATTTTCACCAAACTTGGTCAAAATCTTTGTGGGCATCTATATTGGCCAAGTTCCATAACCAGCCAAATTGACTGAGTCCTTCCAGAGTTATTGCTCTTTAATTGGTAAAATTGGACAAATTTAGACTTGTCCTTAACTAAACAATTCCCAACCAATTTTCACTAAATTTATGAATGTTTATTGGCCTTCTATTTTTGTCAAGTTTGATAAGCAGTCAAATTTCTACAGTCATTCCAGAGTTACTGCCCTTTAATTGGAAAAAATTAGATTTGCCTGGTCTCTAACTTAAGTAAGTGCTACCCAATCTCCACTGAACTTGTTGTGAATGTTTATTAGCCTAATATCTTGCCTAAATTTTATAATCAACTAACCTGCCCCAGTTAATACAGAATTATTGCCTTTTAATTGCTAAATTTGGAATAATTTAGAGTTGACCTCTGACAGGCATATTTTGTGAGTTTGGCACCCATGTTCTCACTTATTAGATTCATGTAGGTTATTGGTTTCTTTGAACTTGATAACAATGTTAATTTTGTTTGCACAATTTCTATGTCAAGTTAAATGTTCTTACTTTCAGTTATGCCGCTGTGATCGTAAAAAACAGCAGTAAAAGGGCCACAAAAAACATTTGAGCATTTTCTTTTTTTAAACCATAGGCCGAAGTTGATTTTACGTCAGATCTGAAGTAATGTATTAAAGCATTGACTTCCATCAAGAGTAATAAAATAGATAAAGTAAAACAATACCTATAGAGAGGGTCCCCAATGTCCATTTCTTGAATACCAGTATTATGCTGACACCTGCTTTACGATTTGTAAGAAGTCTGGCGTGATAGTCAGTTATGTTATAAAGATAGAGACTGCCTTCAAGATGGAAATGATCAAATATAATACTATATAGAGTTTCGATTTCTGTCACTTCTCAGTTAGGCAAGATGAAATTTGCCGTCTGCTGGTGATTTCTTGTCCAATAATTCATGTTGCCTAATCAGACATGCATACTACTGACAGTTATTAGTTGTACACACACTTTAAATTAGTTGTCTTGAAATTGACCGTACTCGTGTAGCATCGGGGCATGTCTGTATTTAGAGATCTGGAATGTATTAAAGGTTCCCAGTTGCCATGTTTTCCTCACGTTACACCGGTCTATTTGGGATTTTCAATCAATATAGTGACCAATTAACGAGTAACAGGAAATATAGGAAATACGCTGAGTGGGCAGTTTTTTTCCTGGTGATGTCAATAATTTTGATGACTCTGGTGTTATTGTAAGACTGTGAAAGCATGCAATCGGATCATGGTATATCCGTAATTCACTAGTGCTTAATGGGTCGGTGATTGAATGGGTCGTCGATCAATACGCATCTATACCACAGTATAAGCTGTGAACAGTGATAGCCTTTCACTTTTTTATATATAAACATTGATACCCTTTGTTTATTGGCAAACAAACTTAGAAAATGAAAATGGAGAATATTGTATTTCTCCTGCTGAGTACTTTTCATTCCATTATTCAGCTACTTAGTTTTTCTGTCAGTAATGAAAATAAATTTCCAGAATAAAGTATTGAATACCTAATGGTGTCACATGATCAGTAGATATTTTAGTATACTTATTACCACTCTAGGAACAGAATAAAAAAAACCCCAAATATACAAAGTACAATAGTGTCTGAATAAAATAAGTCTGAATAAAATGTAACATATTTATGTCAACAGATTAATGGACTATGTGATACAGTACTGATGATCTATGGAAGGATGGGATAGTTAGGCATTGTATGTTATTTTATATCCAGTTTGTCCCCACTGTTAAAAATTAATGGACCTGCTGAGAACTATTATTGATTCCATTCATTTGTTTAATATTCTCAGTTGGTTTTAGAACAAGGTCTGGTTTCCAAAATTTGGTGTAAAATATGCAAAGATGTTTCTTCCAAGTTTGGTCTTTGTTCTGTCTGCTTTATTTACTGAGAGTAGCTATACGTATCCAGTTACTGCCTGAGGAGCAATTAAGAATCATTTTGTCTTTGTGGGATTGCTGTTTCATAAACTTCTGGTAAATGAAGGAGAATGAAATAGACATAATAAGAAGAGAAACTATTCTCACTGATTATAGAGACATATTAAATGTAATAAGAGATAATAGGCTTGCAGTCGTAATGTTGGGTTTCTAGATGGGGCCAGGGATGGTAGGTGATTAACAAGAACTTAAATTTTAGTTAGAATGCTATTTATAGAAAGTTTTTTCTTGCAACCATGGCTGCATGATGATAAAAATTGATTAAAATACTACTGATAGTTAAACTTTATAGTTTAAAAACGCAAGTTGAGACTATTAGACAATCCTCATGTTCACAGATCCTTGAAGGCTTGAACATTATGTCTTGCCATTTCTTCGACAACTATAGTTCAAGTCTGTTGTTCATTGATTCCTGTGTTTATTGATCAGAGAGCAGGAATCGCAAGACTTTTAGTTGACTTTTATCAGATATCTAGAAACAATAAATGCCAAATAAAGACATACTACCTCAAATATAAAAATTTTTAAAGATTAATTTGTCTGAAACTTTTACGTCAACTCATTAGGCAAATATCATCTAAATAATTATGTCGGAAAGTGAAAAGTGGTAGACGTTGTGATATCCTTTGAGAGGACAGTACATACAGTGAAACCTGTTTTATTTGGTACTCAACAGAACCATGCAGTCATGATCATGTCGGTTAACCAGGATTACACATTTTATTTGATGCGTCCTCAGGGACTGTGCCAAATTTAAAGTAGTTTTCAGTTAAAACCAGGTACCTGATATGAAAGGTTTGACTGTTGTAGAAACTACATTTTGGATCATGTTGGATTGTTGTCAGAAGTGCTTGCAATGAACGAGTTATTGAAATTATGTTGTCACAATGGCTGCGAGTTGTATGTCTGAGCTTTCTAGGACTGCACCTTTATCACATACAATTTAAGGGATTTAAAAAAAACTTGATACATATGTTTTATATGATGAAGCAGTGTGTAACAAGCAACATTATGTCAATTAAGGTTTAACACACAATCTGTTACATTAAATTATCAATACATATAAAAATTAAGGGGATTTTAGAATAGTTTGGCACAAACATAATTATATCCTTCCATCGTATCAGATTCTGTACTAATTGTGTTTGAATATACATTCTAAAATATATTATCTCAGGTACATAGACTCACAAAAACTCGCTTCGTGTATTGTTGCAGCAAATAATCAAGAAGGATTATCGATTCTATACCACAATTATATCAATATTTCAGCATTTCTTTTCCCTGAGATTATTAATAAAGATTTGATGTCCTACATTTTTACAAGATCAGAGAAAAACTTAAAAAACAGACAAATACTGGTAAATGGTGAAATATTGGAAAAAGACAGTAATTATTATGATTTGTTGCTGAGCAAGACATTTATGAATTACTATGAGTTAAATGATTAAGACACATGTTCATTTATGCCCATTTGTGTTACAAATGCTGTAAGTAAGTTAATAACAGAGGCGTAAATGGCTAATTTTAGCGTCTCTAAAAGTCATTCCATATTGACAACTTGCCGGATATATAGACAATGGGCATCTACTTTAATTTGTCTAAGTATTATTTCAACAACTACAAATGAGGCTTGACATACCGCCATCAGTCACTGAATATGCTGATATATACCAATTTTGTCTTTTTGTGTGAACACCTCATAGATAAATGTTTCTAACAAATTTCATGTATTTTTCCGATACCGGTTTCGATCTACCGCAAATGGGAAAGTTATTTGAACATTTTACTGTGAAGAGCTGAAAATTTCTATCTTTAGTGATCGTTTGTCTGTTTCATTCAGTTTTGAAACAATTTAAAAAAAGAAAACTGCAAATGCATTTTAATCTTGCAATTGTATATTTCTATAGCCCTTTGTGTTTATTGTGCAAACAATTCTACGGGTAAAGAGCAGTACAAGTATTGATATCAAAGGAAATCCTGCATAAACAGTTTGGGAACTGCTCAAAACTAAATGGCCATCCTGCAGGATATTACCATTACATTTTTCAAGGAATTTTTCTGTACTGTGTTTGTACTATTGCAATCTATTCTTGGGCTGTTTTTTGTTTTGCTCTCACATTTGTTGTGCAGTAAGTTACTTTGGGAGATAATGAAGCAATTATCAGAATACCTCCAAAGTAGAGATAATGGTTGGCATAGTTGAACTGATTGGCCATCTCCAGAGAGTGCTTGTTCAAGTGTCTTGAACAGGTAGTATTTATTACTGTTCAATTCACCTTTTCTAAGCCTGTTTCATCTCATTGAAGAGAACTAAGATACTGCAGCTAAGGTTCTGTATGCTTGTGTACATATTTCTCATGTTCTTGCAACTTTTGCTGTTGTTATTTATCTCTCAACTAAACAAGGTCTGCAGAGGCTATACAGAAGTCACTCTGTCCAGTCCCTCAGCATTGTGTCCTGTCCCTCAGCATTGTGTCCTGTCCTGTACTGTCTTGTTACATCATATGTATCTTTATAGTTATATAAAGTTAGGGATGAGCTGACCCTCAGTGGCATGAAAACTTTATTACCTTGATCAGAACTTGTCAGAACTAGAGCTATCACTGAGGCTGAGCTCATGCCTAAATTTCCATACAGTCTCATAAAGTCAGAACAGTTACTGTGCAGAACTAGGTCAGTAATAGCTACGGTCTTGTGCTTGTTCTCAGTTTGTCCAGACAGAAGAGATCATTTGATTAAGGTTGTTTCTTTGCAGGAACTTACAGAAAATAATAATGTTACATGTAATAGTGTCATTTTAAAAAAAATGTGCCTTTTGGACATTTTGTTGAACAAATTTATCACTGTATTTTCAGATGAAGGATCTTGAAAGAAGGAAGATAGAGGCTGAGTTGAGGGCAGATGCTGCAGAGGAAAAGGTAAGATCATTGTTTCTTACATGGTTAGTTTAAGCTACTGGTCAATGTAGAGTGAAGAAAATGTAACAAATGAAGGTGCAGATGAAGCATGAGTAAGTTTTACAGATGAAGATGCAGGTGAAGCATGAGTTAACGATACAGATAAATCATGAGTAAATGTTAGAGATGAAAGCACAGATGAAGCATGAGTACGTTTACAGATGAAGGTGCAGATGAATCATGGTTAAAATTGTTAAGATGAAGCATGAGTAAATGATACAAATGAAGGTGCAGATGAAGCATGAGTAAAATTTTACAGACTGATGAAGGTGCAGATGAAGGTGCAGATAAACCATGAGTAAATTATAGATGAAGGTGCAGATGAACCATGAGTAAATATTACAGATAGAAAGGAAGAGCTTGTATCTACTGTCAATATCTTGGGTCACTTGTATCTACTGTCAATATCTTGGGTCACTTGTATCTACTGTCAATATCTTGGGTCACTTGTATCTACTGTCAATATCTTGGGTCACTTGTATCTACTGTCAGTATCTTGGGTCACTTTTAAAAGATACTCTAATGACACTTTACATTTGTACATAGGACAAGAAGTGACTCCTACATACCCCTCAAACTCTGTCAATGCATCTGGATTTTAAGAAAATATTATCATGTCAATATGTCTGCTGTTTGGTTGGTCTGTTGCTTTAATTGACACTTAACTGTCTTTAATTTTCTTTCTTTGGAACTATTATCTTGCTAATGTAATTGCATTCAAATAAAACTTGATATATAGACAGGACAGATGGTATCCGAGGAAGTGCCTGTTTGGGAAGCATCATTTCCTGTATTATTTATCAATCTGCCTTTGTCATGTAGCCTTGTCTTGTTTATAAAAGGCCTCTATCCTCTGGGTTTGAAAATGGGTTGCAAACAATTTGGGCCATTATATAACAGTCCTTTTAGGGCAAATAATTCACTTTGGGATGATAACTTCCCTAGAGCAACAACCTCTCCACACCACACAAAATTTGATATTTCCTTTGGTGTGGTTGTGGAGAGTTTGGTATGTCTAAACTTTATGTCGCCACTCTGCAGAATTTGGGTGTTGGTGACATTTGCAAGTGATATGGGAAGTCCTGTTATATCTTGATCAATTCTAAAGGCAGGATATTATTTTTCTTAGAATCCAGATGCATTGACAGCACTAGCAGATCCAGGGGGGAGGGCATCCCCCCCTAAAATTCGCCAACCTTACATAAATATCTGAGTATAAATTTATACAAAAATATACAAGCGATTATGATTTATTGTAGTTTTATATTCTATCATGATAATGCTTATACAACTCTTATGTAATACCTATCCCGCTAGCCCTTGCAGACAATATTGCCGTATTTTAAATCAGTCCCACTTTCCGTACTTTATCATTCTTTCCGCTAATTCCTAGTAAACAAACATGGATGCGCCCACGAGTGCTAAACGCTCTAAAATTCAAAAGACGCTGAGTAGCTTTTTCAGAATGAAAGAGGAGAAAAGGTAATCATGAACCAAATATTTTTATATTATTTTTTCATAGTTAATAATAATTATGTTATTTGATAATACGTTGTTCTATTCAACTAACTTGCTTAGTTTCAACTAACTTGCTTAGTAAGTTTAAGTCTATTCGAGGCAGTGTGTCCCCATGAATGAATGTTACAGATTAAAAGCAAACCATATCCATGTGCACATCAGGTGTACGGGCCAGTTTTTTTTTATTTTAATATGCAAAAATTTTGCATATCATTTTGAGATCTATATGTAACTAAAATGTACGCATATTTTTAATGTCATTTATTGTTTCCGAAATCGGTATCTTAAAAGTATCAAAAACACGTTTGAAATGCAGGAAAATGCACAAAATGGCACCCTCGAAATTTTTTTTTCGGGGACCCCCCTAGAAAGTGCCTCCCTATTGTTTAACCTCTGGCTATGGCCCTGACATTGTTCATTGCCATTCAATTATACATGTTAATTATACACTCGCTCGCTCCACTGCTGTTTAGTGTTCAATTACTTAAAAACAAAGAATAAAACACAGTCATAATTGCCGTCTTATAAGGCTTGAGCAGAACCAACAAATGGCAAAAAGTTACGCCCCCCCTAAGACCAAATCCTGGATCCGCCCCTGGACAGCTATTAGTTTTGAAAGTAAGTGCTATCTGATATTGATAGAACAGCTAGAAGCAGGTTTTCCTGTCTTTTGCTTAAATTTGGTTTGAACAAGAATCACTCTGGCTAGACAAGTAAATCAGTAGAAACTTTAATTAGTTCCGGAGCTTGGGCTGAGTGAGTGAATTTATATAATGAAAGCTAGGTTTCAAAAACTGTGTGGTAGAATTAATTGCTGACAGAGCTTATGATTTTTAATATTACTGATTCATAAAGCAGATATCAGTTTCTTTCATGCTTGGTAATAGTCAATGAAGCAATTTGAAAACAGACATTTCTGAAGAAAATGAAAGTAATAGAAGACAGTTGGCAGTAGACATAATGTGCTGGAAGTATATTACAGTTTACTGTTATTCTTTTGTTGTCAGGTTGAAACAGAATCAATTTACATGTTTTTGTGTCTTACAGTTTCCAGTTACAAGGGAATTAACTGGTACAATATTCAATATATTATTCAAAGAGTTGTTTCCCTTCTATCTGCTTGGCACTTTGATTGAATCATAAAATTTAAAATCATCATTAATATATATTGCCTGCATAGCATGGCAGACACAATCATAAGGCTTTGTTTGTCTACACAGGCTCTGTTTGGTAGCCTCTCACACTCTTCAGTAACTCTTGAATGCTCATAAACTAGTAGATCGGTAGATGACCTCTATCACTTTGGAGATCACTTGTTTCGAGGTTAATGTCATTGTTTTCTTTAGTACAGAACTATTTCCATTTGATAACTCCAGATTGGTTGGGTCTTAGGATCCTTAAATTTGGTAAAAAGCTTGGACATGTTAATTAGTTTTCAATAGGTCATAGGTCAGAGTCATTGTGACCTTATAGGTAGGTCAAAGCCTTGTTTCCTTTCAATAAATTAACAATGCTTTGTCCAATGATCCTGAGTCTTCATAAGGTGGTTGTTCATGACCTCGGAGTAGGTGATTCCTAATGATTTTCCAGTTAGAAGGTCAAGGTCATAGTGGCTTTAGGTTGATGAACCAGTTGGTCTAATCAGTTGCCTGGCATCAGTTGATCCTCAGACCCTTACTGATTTTGCAGTCAGTAAGACAAAGGTTAAGTTCTTCTGATCTTTGACAGTATGATTGTTTCCAATCAGTGACTTGTGGGACTGGTCGTGACCAGTAGATAATACAGGTGTTGCAGCTGATACTATTTCAGGTTATTACATATTGTGTGTAAAAGATCATAAGATGATATTTAATTGATAAATAGATAAAGAATTTGTTACTTATGAAATTATATTTAATGTATCAGTGAAAACCTGATTTCTATTTTATAGTAAGGGAAAAACTTTCTTGTGTCAACTGAAGCACATCTCCTTTCATAGCTGAAAAAAGAGCAAGAAGTAGCAGAGTGTATTTAATTGGTAATGAAGTACAAGTTCCATTTACCTTTTGTAAATGATGGATAAAACCTTTAAAGTATATTGATGTAATTTAATTTTAAAAGAAAATGAGGTATAAAAAATGTTCTTAAAAATGGGTGCAAACTTTTGATACTTGTAGACATGTGAGGGTCCACAGGGAGATTTTTATGAGTTAACGATAAAATTAAATCAGTAAACTATATGACAAAATTGACATCCAAGACGTTTCATTGTTACTGATGTGAATGGTATGTTTTGATGTTTAATTGTGCAGTGTTCGATCACTGGAAACAGATTTAATACTGCTACTATATTAAACCAACCATGATAATGCAAGTTTTGTAGCTGTAAAATACATTTATAAAAATAGCCTATTTAAAATCTGTAGTAGCTGTCATGTCAGTGTTTAAGTGTTTGTGGATTGTTACTTGTTAATTAAGATTTATGGAATGTTGGAAGCATGAATGAATGGATGCATTTAAATACATGGAAATATGGATGGGTTAAAACATAAATTTATTGATTTTGTGGTATACCTGGAATAAGATACAGATACCATTCAAAAGTGACATTAAAACCATTAACATACAGGGGAAATATACTTGTCTGCATTCTCTCTCATGCTGAGGTCTGTTATGTTTGATGTTTGCTGTGCACTAAGGTAGGACGGTGCACTCGGCAAGTGAAGCAGTGCAGTCTCTGATGCATGATGAAGTCTAAGGAGATAAATATGTTATAAAAAAGGTTTTTTATTAGAACCCTGTGATCTTATATTCATGTAATAATAGGAAAACTTTGGTTAAGGAGGAGATGATTTGAACAGATTATCTTTCTGTCTGTATAATGTTAGTTTCACTGCTTTTACAGAATGTATGTTTTATGGCAGTTAATTTGAAAACAGTGTTTTACTAACGCCTTCAGTAAATGCATACAGTTGCAATAAGGTTATAGAAAAGTTTATTAGTTGTTCATTAAGTTATGTGATGTTTGAATTGTCTTTTTAGCTTGCCTCAGCACGAAGTGCTCAAGGTGAATTATTGTGATCGCCTGGTGTCTGTCGTATGTCTGTCTGTCTGTCTGTTCTGTGTTCACGCTTACCTTGTGTATATGCAATAGAGGCTGCATTTTCCACTGGATCTTCATGAAACGTGGTCAGAATGACTGCCTTGATAAAATCTAGGTTGAGTTTGAATATGGGTCATCTGGGGTCAAAGACTAGGTCACAGGGTCAAGTCATAGAAACACCTTGTGTATGCAATAGAAGTTGCATCTTCAAGAAATCTTGATAAATTATAAATTGAGTACATATCTTGATAAATAGTTCACTGTGTATAAATTGAAGCTATGCATATTGGTTGCAAATTCTTGGGTTCAAAATTGGACTAGTTGTCAATAATTTAGGTGTTGAATATGGGTCATAGGTAAAAAAGATAGGTTATGCATTATACCTTGTGTATGCATTTTGCATTTGTGTTGGTCTTAATGAAACTTGGACAGTATGATTGTCTTAATTAAATTTAGGTTGAGTTTGAATATGGGTCATCTGAGGTAAAAAAGTAGGTCAACCAGTTAAATACCTTGTGTATGCCATACAGGTGACATAAACAAAATCATCATGAAAATTGGTGAGATTATGTTTGTGTGGATCACCTGGGATTAAAAACTAGGTCACCAGGTCAATTCCAAAGAAAACTCTGTTGGTACTCTAGAAGACGCATTTTTATAGCCAATCATCGTGTAAATTGGTCAGAAGGTTTGTCTTGTCAAGGTCAAACAGAGTGCTTGTGTTTATGATATATAGTTAAGAGTTGAAGTTTTGCCACATATTGTCATAAGTAGGTCTCAGGTGAGCTTTTTTGTATGCAATTTTGCTACCAGGTATTTGAAATCTGTAACGAGACTTGCCCATAACGACATTGCAATGTAACAACACATTTTCCCAGTGCTGTTGCTTTTACCTAAATTTTCATGTAGTTTCAACCCTGCTGTAATGACACCAGCTTTACCTGTAAACTTGCATGCTTTTTTGGCCCTGATGCACTAAATTTACATCTTTTTGACACCGCTTTATCGGACACACCACACATGCACCACAGTTGTATAAATTTTTTATAAAATACATGGGAATAAAATAATAATTTCTGTTGTTACAAATAACGAAAAGATGCAAAACAAGAATAAAACACATCAGGTTGTATGTCAATGAAATTGATAAAATTTGCTATAGACATAGTGGAATAATTTTTGAACTAGTTTATTTATCTAACTGAGAAACACAGAATAAAAAATTGGCTCACTGAACCAGAGTTTGAAGTAACTGTTCCAAATTAAATGATTGTTACGATTAACATTTTAACTCCAGCACATTATAAGATACAATTTTGTCTATCATATAGTTCATACTTGAGGGAGTCTTTCATACACATGGTGTGGATTTTCTGGTAAACTGGCTTCTATTTTTGTCTTGTTTATACACAAACACCTTGTTACTACTAGTTATTAATCCTGGTGATTTCTATTAATTTTCATGAATTACATGGATCATAAATTATATCATACAAAAAATGCTACAAATGATTGCTAAGAATTTGCTTAGAATCACCGACAACCTGTGTTAACCGACATTTACATGTGGTACAGGCTGATGACGTACTAGATTCAGTCAGGTTTCACTGTAGATCACTAAGAGGCTGTGTATCTTGTGAATATTGATCAAGCATTGGAGAGAAAAGTGGGGGTGTGCATTAATTTAAAGGTGGACATTTATCTGATTATTACGGTATTTATAACGGTTGAATTTTTAAACTGCAGAACGCATTTGTGTGCAGTGGAACAACAAAGCTTTCATTGTTTAGATAGTATGGTAATGTTGGTAAGAGCTGGTGAAGATTGATATAAAATGGTTTGCTGAAGGTAGAACATACTACCTAAGGTAGAACATACTACCTTTTGTGTTTGTTCATTCCCTATATATATTCAAGTCCTTGTTAATCTCTTTACAGAAGTAGTGATCGATGCACTTTATACATGTATTAAATATTTTAGAAGAAAAGATGAAAACATTCTTTAATTTACTATAATGACTAGGTACTCAAACTACTGTTTTTGCTCATCCATAAATTTGACATACTGTATTTGTAAAAATAGAGGAAACTTCAATTGCCAAGTCACTGCGTTATAATACGACACAGATCTTTGTTGATTCATCTCATTTTCATATTTTAAGCAACTGGCATAAAAAATATGTATAACAACAAGTGATTACTACATGAGATTATGTATCTGATAGTTAAAATCACATTAAAGTTGTCCACAGTCTCCCCTATAGGTAACAGAGCTTATTAGTATGCGGTTTTGTAATGGGTTTTCTCTTAGGGTACATGCTCCACTTTGTACTGTTTAACAATTATTTCAGCTCATTATGCATTATAAAATGTTGACATTTTACCATAGTGTTTCATGAATAAGTAAAAAAAGGCACACATGTAAAGTTATTAACAGGCTGATGCAATTGTCCGATCGGGCTTCCGAAAATAAACTTTTTTAAAAATGAATAATTTCATACAATTTAAATTCAATTACAAAGTTCAGATGTAGAGAATAAATTAAAAAGTGAATAAAAGTCATCTTGAGATTTTTTAACACAATTAAAATAAGTTTGAAATCACTGAAAAACACATTTTTTAAGATTTTCAGTGCAAATCTTCATGAATGTTTCTGAAACAGCTAGGGAATGTTATTTGCTTAGTAGGGTATGAAAAACTCCACATCACCAAATTCCATCCAGCCTTTCTTGCGCCAGGTTTTTGGCCCTTCTACTTTCAGTTTCCATATATTTTTATGTGAAATCAAAAAGGACCGGCGCAACAAACTAACCTGTGTGTATCTTATTTGGGTTTCTTTTATTATGTGTGTATTTTCTATGAATCTGAGCTGTTTTGAACTTTCTGTCAATAAGTTTAAAAGAAAATGCCAAAATGTCTTTTTCTTCACAATTGGGACAAATTTTTGCGGAAATCATGAATATTCTGTCTTTTTATCTTTTTTTTTGATGTTTTTATCTGCACAACGTGTTCCACCTTTTCCATGAAAAAACTTTTAAAAGCTGATTTTCGAAAGCCCGAGCCTGATTAAGGAACACAGGTGTTACACTTAAACCTTGGACTTTAATGGGGAAAGAATGATTTATATAGTGGTAGTAAAGTGAAAAAAGTTGTTGTAGTTGATATGATAAATAGAAGGTTTTTATCCTATACATTATGCAAAATGTTATATTGCCAAAAAATGAAATCTGAGTTCATTCACAAAATCACAAATCTGCCATCATGTGTGCAGCATCTGTAGCCACTATAAACAGACCCATCAACCAGAGAGTTTGACCAGACTTTAGTTATAGCAACAAGTCAGTTCAGTTGCACAAGCTTACAATTAGACCATCAACTAAAGTCAGATGAAATATTTGAACTACAAATCTTCTGAAGCTTTTTGCAAAAACAGGGTCATATTTGGCTAGAAAAACATTTGCAGACCAATAACTTTGCTTCAGTTGTCTAATATAGAAATTGTAGTTCTTCACAGTATGCCTAAATGATTGAGATGAAGAAATTGATAGCAGTGATATGGTATAAAGAAAAGCTTGTACTGATCCTGAAAATGGAGTGACTGAACTGACCTGGAAAAGAGAATGGAACAGTGTCTGCATTAACATTGATGAAAAAGGAAATGGAACAGTGACTGAAGTGACAAACTGCAATAGGGACTGAAGTGACCTAGAAAGGAAAATGCAACGGTGACCGAAATGACCTGGAAAAGACAATAGAATAGAGACATAAGTGGCAACAACTTGAACAGTGACGGAAGTGACCTGGAAAAGAAAATGGAACAGGGATATAAGTGACCTGGAAAAGAAAATGGAACAGGGACAGACGTGACATAAACTGGAATAGGGACTGAAGTGACATAAACTGGAACAGGGACTTAAATGACCTGGAAAAGAGAATGGAACAGTGCCTGAAGTAACTTGGAACAGAAAATGGAACATTGACTGAAATGACCTGGAAAAGAAAATGGAAGAGGGACGGAAGTGACATAAAACGGAACAGTGACTGAATTGACATATACTGGAACAGGGATTGAAGTGTCCTGTAAATGAACATGTAACAGTGACTGAAGTGACTTGGAAAAAAGATTGAATAGTAAAACTGAATTGACATAAAATGAAACAGTGACTGAAGTGACCTGTATGAAGAGAATGGAAATGTGTCTGCTGAGTGACCTGGAAAATAAACTTGAACACTGTGACTGAAGTGACCTGGAAAATAAACTTATACAGTGTGACTGAAGTGACCTGGAAAAGAATATGGAACAGTGTCTCAAGTGATCTTGAAAATAAAATGGAATAGCGACTGTGATATGGAGAAGAAAATGGAGCAGTGATTGTAGTGTCATCGAAAAGGAAATTGTCAGTGACTGCATAGACATTGAAGAGAAAATGGTACAGTGACTGTAAGAACAATGAAAATAAACAATGGAGTCCATAGCACTGACATGGAGAGAAGAAAATGATACAGTGACTGCAGTTTTATGAAATAAGAAAACAGTGATTGCTATGATATTGTCTCAGAAAAAAATGGTCGGAAATCTGCAAATGGACCTGAGTGGCTGCATGTTGAATAAGAAATTTGTACATTCACTGCAGTGATGAAGAACCAGAAAATGGAAAATGACAGCAGTGATATGGAAAACATAGTGTTCTTTTGTTTTGAATATTGGTTTGGATACATTTGACTTGTTTTTGTAGGAGATTTATGTCTGTGGGAAAGATAATCTGTGGAAAGTTGTTTTTACTCAAATGAAGATGTATGAATGCAACAGTGTAATTGTCAGGCAGGATTGGTAGCTTGCTTCCTTGAAAAAGAATGCTCCACATTCCGAGGAGTAAATTGTATTAATGTAATGTTATATGACTGATGATGATAAAGTATCCACAATAACTGCAACATATGGAGTTTTGGTTAATTTTGTTTTGTGAAGGCCATACTGTTTAAACTTGCTTTGTCAGTGTTGTAGCAGCTGTGATAAGAAATGGTTTTAATTTGAACCATTTTCAAGCTTATTTGATTTAGTAATAAACTGACAATATTTTTAGTATTTATTAACGGTATGCTCAAAGGGAACTTTTGTAAGGCCAAAAAACAAACATATTAAAATACTGCTGATCGACCATTACCTTAACTTAGGAACAAAGAGACTGAAAAACCATTTTTTTTGTTTGGCCTACAGATGACTTATGTGAACAGCTGAAAGTGTGCTCAATGAGCTGTTATGAAAAGAATAGCTGATAATGTGCTCAGTGTGAGCTTATGTGAACAGCTGACTGCTTAGCATAAGCTTTTGTGAACAGTTGACAGTATTTATAGTATGAACTTAAGTGAACAGCTGACTGCTTAGCAATCCTTTGTGAACAGCTGACAGTATGAACTTAAGGGAACAACTGACTGCTCATCATTAGCTTTTGTGAACAGCTGACAGTATGTACAGTATGAACTTTAGTGAACAGCTGACAGTATGTACAGTATGAACTTTAGTGAACAGCTGACAGTATGTACAGTATGAACTTTAGTGAACAGCTGACAGTATGTACAGTATGAACTTGTGAACAGCTGACAGTATGTACAGTAGAACTTGTGAACAGCTTACAGTATGTACAGTATGAACTTTAGTGAACAGCTGACAGTATGTACACTAGAACTTGTGAACAGCTGACAGTATGAGCATTAGTGAACAGCTGACTGCTCATCATAAGATTTTGTCAACAGCTGACAGTATGTACAGTATGAGCATTTAAGTGAACAGCTGACTGCTTATCATAAGTTTTTATGTACATGACAAGCTTTTGTGGACAAATAACAGTGTACTCAAGGTGAGCTATTGTAAACAGTTGACTCTGTGACAGTTAAAGGTTTTGTGAACAGCTGACAGTGAGCTCTCTAATATTTTTTATTTCACACTTTTACATGACAAATGTACTGGTATTTACAAGCTGCCATTGCATTTTTGTCGTCTCTAAAAGTATCAGAGGGCACCAATTATAGCAAATATGGTAACAGCCTTTAATCCAGCCTGGCTCAGACAATAAGTAACATCCATGTATTAAGGCTGCGGATTGTTACACTAATTATGTACAGAGCTAGAAATAGTATATTTCATTTTCATTTGCAAAGTGGTTGAATTATTCATTTGTAGAAGGCAGACAAGCTATAGGAGTTTTATATCCAGATGTAAATATTTATAACATCAAGAGAAAAAAAAGAGATATTTCATTAATCCCTGATGGATTTTAGGGGGATATGTGCAATTTACTAGGGAAAGGAATATAGCAGAGTGATTTATGTTTCTACTACTGTTTTCTGATCTCAGAACGTATGCACTATGTGTTTGAGTAGTGCAGATTAATAAGTTTTACCATAAACAACAAACTTCAAGACATAATTAAGTATGAGCTTAAACAAATAATTCAAAAGGCAACATATGTTTTGGACTGGAAAAGTAAAATAAATAATTTCTAGCTCACCTGAGCACAAAGTGCCCAAAAAGAGCTGTTAAGATCACCCAAAGTCTGTTTTCTGTCACCTGTCTTTTCAGACTGGTCAGGCCAACACGTTAGAGGCCATATTTTATACCCAATCATCATGAGTATTGGTCAGAGTGTTTGTCTTAATGAAGTTAATCTCTGGTGAAATTTCCAAGAACATTTCAAGAAATATTCATAGACTGTTAAAGAAGCACGCTCAAGAACGCACTACCTTAAGTGTTTTTAAAGTGTTCAAGAACAAGTGAACAATTTAAGAGCTGTTCCTAAACATAAGAAACCAAATTTGAAGGGGATGTTGGGTTTGAAACAGTGTCTCTATGGGTCAAAACTAGGTCACCAGGTAAGTTTGATGAAAACTTTTGATAACATGAGTGTCAACATTTTACCCTTTTCATCAGAAAAATTGATCATTGTGTTAAACTTGTCTTGATGAACTGGTTGCTATTTTTGAAAGACAAGAGTGCAAAACTAGGTCACTAGGTCAAATGAAAGAAAAACCTTGTGGACACTTTAAAAGCCTAGGAACTGGGTTACTTTGTCAAGAGGATAAATAAAGTGAATGTCAGGCCACTTTGGATCTTGTAGACTACTCTGGTCACTGGTAGAAACCTAGTGAACAATCTCTCATATGTCACCAGTACTAGAGCCAGGAAGCCAACTCTAGAGTGACTCTATAAGCTGCGAGCCAGGAAGCCAACTGTAGAGTGACTCTATAAGCTGCGAGCCAGGTGCGTAGCCAGGCATACTTCCATAATTACTCACAGGAGTACTTTGAATATGAAAAATTTAAATGGCCTAAAAATGATGTTAAACTTGTGCCTAAGGGGGTTACATGTCCATTCGGGTACACTAACAGTATCGGTTTATTATACCCCCAAAACGAAGTTTAGGTGGGTATATAGGAGTCACCCGGTGGTTGGGTGGTCGGTTGGGCGGGCGGTCCGTTGCATTTTCCTTGTCCGGAGCATAACTTGAAAACTACTAGTTGGAATTCAATACAACTTCATACAATGGTCAAGCACATTGAGAGGAAGTGCAGTGAACAAGAACTATAACTCCATCTTGACTGATTACAGAGTTATTGCCCTTTGTTACTTGTTCTTGTCTGGAGCATAACTTGAAAACTACTGGTTGGAATTCAAAACAACTTCATGCAATGGTCCAGCACAATGAGAGGAAGTGCAAGGTACAAGAACCATAACTCTATCTTGAGTATTTACAGAGTTATTGCCCTTTATTACTTTTCCTTGTCCGGAGCATGACTTGAAAACTACTGGTTAGAATTTAATACAACTTCATACAATGGTCCAGCACAATGAGAGGAAGTGCAGTATACAAGAACCATAACTCTATCTTGAGTAATTACAGAGTTATTGCCCTTTGTTACTTTTCCTTGTCCAGAGCATTACTTGAAAAGTACTGGTTGGAATTCAGTACAACTTCATACAATGGTCAAGTGTATTGAGAGGAAGTGCACTGTACAAGAACCATAACTCTATCTTGAGTAATTACAGAGTTATTGCCCTTTGTTACTTTTCCTTGTCTGGAGCATAACTTTAAAACTACTGGTTCAGTACTACTTCATACAGTGGTCTAACATAATGAGAGGAAGTGCAGTGCCAAGGAACCATAACTGTATCTTGACTTATTACAGTTATTGCCCTTTGATAACTAAGTATAAACCAAACCAATCTAGAGGCCACATTCGATATCAAATTGTCATGAAAATTGTTTAGAATGTTTATCTTGAAGTCAAGTTTGGACATTGGGTGAAAAATTAGATCAATAGGTCAGGTGAAACTCCTTGTGAACTCCTTACTTAAGGCTGCATTTAATATTGGGAACTAAATTCAGCTTACACAGAATTTTATCATTCTCAGAGCTGTATATATTATATATATACCTGCATGAATTATGTATGTCTGAAGCTTTCTGTTGACTCGGGTGAGTAATTACGGACTGAGTTGGTCCTCTTGTATGATTACAATAAGTTGTGTTATGATGATGCTGCATTAGATAAGTAATAAAGGACTGTACTGGACTTATTCAAGAAAACTTCCACTCTGTAGAGTTATTTCTCAAAACAATAGGTCTATTATGTATTTTGTTTTTTTTATTCAGTTCATCAATGATCTGTCAAACAATTGTTCTCTAAATTTTGTATGAATCTGACAGATTTATGATGTAGGAAAAGAACAAATATTTATGTATTCAGCATATTTATGTCCCATTGAATAATTAGGTATAAAATATTCTATTTGTGCATACCAGATCTTAATTAGATATGAAAAATGTATTATGTGATAGAGTTTCAATGGGAATGAAATTGCTTCATTTCTAAATCATCAGGGATAAAACTGTCAATAATGGCTCTTACATTGGGGTTATCATATATCAAGGATGTACCAGCTATTGCTACCCTAAACCTTCCAGGGGAGGGTAAATCAATGCTTTGTTAGCATTATTTTCATTCACAAATAAGAGAGATGGGAGTGGAGGAAAACGGCTTTGAAGTTAGATGTAAATCATTTATTTCATCCAAAAAATGAGAACATTTGAGACTGCTGTGGTGAAATTAGTGTGGAAAATAAAGAAAATGATACAATTTGTTTATTTTTGCTATTTTTCAATTAAGGGAGGAACTTGTAAAGGACCAAAAACATTTGCTGTTATTCAATGAATATTTTTTGCTGATTTTCCGTTAAAGGAAGGAAGAGTTTTTGATTAAAGAATCAAAAGAATTGCCGTAATTCAGGAATGATTCAGTAAGGTTTCTTTAATTATTAATTAAAGCTAGTACTAGAGATTCTGTGATGTCAAAGCATCTAAGGACCGAAGTTCAGTAAAGTGAAAGTGGAATTTAAGGTTCTATGGTTATTTGTAAGGAATTCACTACTACTGCGGTTAATGTACAAACAAGTTGTGATGTAGCAAAACATATAAACATATTGCGATGACTTGATTCAGCTGTATCTAAGCTGGTGATAGGCAAGTTCTAGATACCTTATCAAAACTTTCTTTAACATGTTTCAAGAGGAAAAACTTGTTGCCACTTAATACCTGAAGGAACGTGAAATTCAAGGATTTGTGTTTTGTGTTACCAAGTATCAGTGACTGTAGCATTACACTCTAATACATTAGACTGTTTGACATAGGATGCTTCCATTTCAAGGACAGGATGCAGTCTGGTTTCGCATACAGAAGGTGAGAATGATTAAAAAAATAATACTTCAAGTTTAAAATACAATAATTATTATTCTTAAAATATATTTTTAAGAGCTGTCTCAATTACTTCTTTTTTGAATGAGTGAGAAGTCCAGAAACTTTGTAGAAATGTTAAGTACCAACTGTAGTTGTGCATAGTGTCAGCATTTTCTGGTTCAATGATTCTTAGCGGAGATATTGTCCTTTTTCGTTAACCCTAACCCTAGCCCAAAGTTTGTTCACCCAACACCTCTTGTACAGCTAGGTGGACTTCATCCAACCTTTACGAGAATGATCAGTGCCAAGCTGAGCAGTGCATTTCATTGTCATTTTTCGGTTCATTGTCATTTTCCAGTTAAGTGATTCTTAGCTGAACTATTGTCCTTTTTATTAAACATAACCCTAAGTTTGTCCACGCAACTCCACTTGCAACTCCACTTACACCGTTAGGCGGATTTCACCTGAATGATCAGTGTCTAGCCTAGTTATACATATCAGCATTTTCAAGTGTATTGCTTCTTAGCAGAATTTGTATTTTTTTGTTGTGTTCTTTTGAAGGCCATTCAGAATTGTTTATTTGACCAGCGACATGGGAAAATGGGCCTTCGGACAAATACTTGGAAACTAGCTTTCTTTCATATTTTGAACAAACATTATTTCAATATATTGATATGGGAAAATTTCAGTTAACTACGTCCAATAGATACAAAATAATTAATGTATGTATTCATTTCAGTACCAAGTACCAAGGATAACACAATAAAGAGCAAGCTCTTATTTCCATTGTGGTCCTTTATTTTAGACACAGAAGCAGATACAAGGGAATCCGGGTACCAGACCCTAGCTCTTTTAAGAATAGACCCCTTGGTTTTGTTTCTACGTGCCCGGCATATAGCACCGATACACAGGAGACTACCTCTGGGTTTCTAACCAGTTCATCTCAGATAGGTGGGAAACACTGAAAAGCGTTTCTGAAATATCCAGTGCCTCGGCCGAGAATCGAACCGGGGACCTCCTGATTGGTAGTCCAGAGCATAAACCACACCACCACAAAATTACAACATTCTGAAAAAGTTAACCTAAGGCCTCATTGTTCCCTCTAAGAATGACGTCACATACCTCAATTTTGACGTCAAAACTCGCTTCAATTTACATGGGCAGTAAATTATTGCAGTAATCATTTTTTAACAGCATCATTTATTTTTGGTTGCAACATTATATCCTCTTTCGATATATATCATATCTGGTGAAATAGTTCATGTCTTCTTTCCACGATATATGCTTTTTTCATAGGGTATAGGCAAAATAAAAAAAGAATCATTTTGAATCGCTGTTGGTCTTGAAGGAATTTGAAGCAAATAGTGTGTTTCTGTGATCATGGTGATGGAAAAATATAATGGCTTTCAGTTTTTAACATTGGTTTTTGCACTTAAAGTGGGTGACAAAAATGTGAATTTTATGTTGTTTGCATTCAATTATTGCCAAATAATGTAACAAATGTCCAGAAGGTACATTTTCGCGGGACGACGGTCATTTGTTTTTTGAAGGACAGATAAAAATAAGTTACATTTGGAATTATTTGTAAATCATGTCACACACCTGTCTATCTACAGTGCTGAGTGGTGTGAAACATATGTCAAAGTTTTTTTTGTGGTGTTAACAATGTTTATTTTGTTTAATGTAGTGTGTGGTTATCAATGAAACATTATATCACCATGATGTGTTGATGTGCAAGACATGTTTTCAATCCATCAAAGCATTGCTGAGTTATATCCCCTTGAACACTTAGACTATTCTGTAGCTGAGATGCTATTGTCTCTCTAAAAACTTACAACTTTTAAAGGATTTCAAAGAATCTTGGTATATATATATATATATATATATATATATATATATATATAGTCCTAAGGTTTAAAACCCTTTAAATGCCGGAAAGGCTTTCAGCAATTAAATAAAATGACTTGATATGGCTTTAAAATAATGATTTAATTAACTAAATTAACCTACGCGTTTCATAAATTCATCAGGCACAATGTATGACCCTTTATGATTTAGTTTTAAATCATTATTTAAAGCCATATCAAGTCTTTTATAATTACTTATATATATAACCAGTGCTGAATGTGTACGAATATTTTTTATACGTAATGTTTGATGTGCGCCCATCTGTCCAAATTACACAGTGGAATTAACAGTTTCTGTCTTGAACTTTAGCCTTTTTTCTTGCATGTAAATGCCTGTTTTGTTTAGATGTGCCTGAAATACTGCATAAATCTATAAATTCCATATGTTTCTCTATCAGTGTGAAATTTCTATGGTATTTGTCACCTTCAGTATGTTTTTCATTCACCAGAGCGAAGGATCCACGAATGTCTTTCATTAAGGTGTTGTCCAGAGCAAGTTTTTTTTAAAACCTTGGACACAACATAAGATTGTATCTAAACCATATTATTCAGGCCAATGATTTTGGGCCATCTTCAACCCCCTTGTCCAATGGTTCATACAAGGATTCAATTTCCAGTTTGTTTGTTCACTGTTGTTCGTAGTTCTCACGGTCTGATATTTGTCATGGGGAGGTAACTCCAGTCTCAGACCAAGAAGTAAGAAACTTCCCATTTGTGACCTAAGCTGCTAGTGCAACTAAATAAACAAAAGAAGTCATTAACAGAAATCTGAAATGATGCATTCAGCATTTGTCTAATTATCATTGTTGTGTAGTTTTGTTGGCAAAGTCTTTAGGTTTGTTGTCTGTTACATCATACAGTAGCAACATTCCAGGTAATTAACCACAGACAAAGTGGTTAGATTTGCGTTTATTGTTAATTGTTTGCAACCTCTGATCCTTAACCATCCCCACTATGTAATGTAATCAGCATGGATTTGGGTGAATGATACAGAAGCTTTTCTAAAATTACGATAATTTCTTAGCAAATAAATCATACTAGATACTTTTTGTATTGTATTTTGTGGAAGAAGGAAGATTGTATTTAGTTGCTGTTTGGCATTGTTGGAAGTAAAGTTCTCTGAAGTTGATATTTTTGATGTGGTTTTTCTTTTTGCTATTTTTGGGATATTTACTTTGCTGCATTTTGCTGTTACTGTGGGAAACTTTAGGTAAATTTCTGCTGATTATGTTTAAATTTCATGATAAAACCTCGGTGATTGTGCAAATGAAATTTTTCTGGGCGCAAGTGACTTCTTTAATGTAAGAGAATTACACTTCTGAAATAAAATAACTGGACAAAAGTATGGCATGCAACTGAGTTGCAGGAGAAAAATGCAAACTGAAAAAGTTTGTTGCATTTTTTGTTTGCATATCAAGTACATTTTCAGGAAAAGTAGAATGAAAAAGTCATAAGGTTTATGTTTCTCAAGTGTTGAAGAGAAGATTATATTGTAGGTGAAAGGTGTGATAGTCATTAAAGTCCCAGGACCACTTTGACAAGTAACTCTTATTTCACCAAGAAACTTGTCTTACTGGCGGAAATGACCTTTATTTGTACCAAAAACATTCCTAGCTTAACTTTTTAAATCGATGTACATGTTTGAAATATAGACCAGTATTTTTTCAATGATATTGGAAAAAATAAGAAAGGCTTTCTAGCAACTCTTTGTCATGAAGAAACGATCTGAATAAAAAAGAAATGAATATGTCAACATTGTTTTAGACTGAATAATCATGGTTCTATCATTATCCTATCAGTATATTTATTTTACAATATCAGTGAATTCAAAGAGATCCCGGGACTTTAAGGAGACTATGTTATACAGTTTCTAATCAATATCATTAGCAGAATGTTTGGACCAGTAACTGCTTATGACTGAAGAATTTGGAGCAAAAAAGTTCAGAAAAATAGCCAGACTAATAATTGCTCACATGATTTCTTCTGTTCACTGCTGCGTGTTTTCATTTTTGCTCAAAGCTTATTATAAGAGTACACATTGTTCAGACGAATCTCTGGTTTCAAACTTTTTTTCCCAGCTGTTTGGTTTTTTCTACAGGAAATCTGAGGACTGTCACATTAATTTTGTACAATTCACTAGTAAAGTACAAGGTTTCAGATTCCAGGCACCAGGCACGATTCCAAGCACGGGGTTCATAATGTGACCAGTTATATTGATTCTGAATAAATTGTATATAAAAGTGGTATTAAAGTACAGACACCATAAAATAATTCATATCTGCTTCAGTCTGCAGTTATAAAGAGTTTGTCTCTTCTGTTTTCCAGCTTCGAGTAATGGAACAGCAGTTAGCAGCAGTAAACTGGAAACCAGACGATTTTGAGAAACACATACGAGACCTGGAACAACAGTGTAGGGATAAAGACATGCACATTCAGGAACTACAGGCTCATGTAGAGGAACAGGTGAGTTGTTTGACATGCACATTCAGGAACTACAGGCTCATGTAGAGGAACAGGTGAGTGGTTTTACTCAAATAGGTAAACTGTGTACATGTGCTTTCATTGGATATATATGCACAGAGGGTATCCTGAAATCCAAGAGTCAATTACACCACCATAGTTAAGCCATTTAGCACATTTTCAGCCAAATGGCTTGATAAGGTGGTAAAGTCAATATTGAAATTATAATTAGCATCAGTTTTATCATAAACATGCAGTAGGTTACAAAGATGTAAATGTTGCTCTTACAAACTTAAGGGAAAACTGGGAAAAGCTGTAGAAAAAAAATTCTATGAATGAACTTTTGCTGCTGTTCTGTTACAAGGTCCTATTAATTCATTTCTCTGTAGTAATATCTCTATTAAATTCAGAACATAAAATATTTATTAGTCTAGATTAGAATAGACAGTATATGGAAAGGACAATTTTGAGATTAAAATCAACCAAAGTTGTGCCCCTTTCTTTTGATATTGCCATTTTGTAGTGAGAGGTTAACTTTTTGGTCCAAAGTCAGGGTATAAAAACGTTATATTGCAATAAAGTGGTGTGTTGAAGTAGCAACTTTTAGTATTTTTTTTATAGAAAATTTGTGTGAAACATGGTACCACTTGCACATGACAGAATCTTACCATTGCTTTTGCTAGATCTCTATGTTTATGGGAAAGTCTGTAACAAAAGATATAAAAGCTATTTGATAGTACCAAGGAAAAATACTCAAGTCATGATTGGTCTGTCTTTGATTGCAGGATTTTTTCCTTTGAAATATCAAGTTTACATCATACAAGCTTTTAGTTAACCTGCTAGCCAAATTCTGAGTTAGAAAAATAGATATGCAGTGTCTGCAACAAAGTTTGGCATTATTTCAATTCTAAAACACTATTCTATTATAACAGTAATGCATAGATGTATAATAGTGTGATATCTATAGTGTTAACTATGCAAATTAAGTCGCCAGAGAAACGTGTTTGTATATGTAAATGAGTATCTTTTTCAAATTTCCTGTACTAATGATTTCGCTCATGACATGTTTCAGTTACAGTGTTCCTAGTGGAACAACACAATAACTAGGCAAAATTGGAAATGGCAGGAAAGGTTTTTGTTAAGCATTTGTTATATAAGAACAAGTGGACATTCTGTTGTTTATTAGAAGATAAACAATGCTTAAAAGGGTTTAATTTTTATTCTAGGGTAATGATTAGTAACACAAATTAATCCGTTATTTTTAACAGACAGTGTCTTGTAGCGCAATATAACATAGTGTTTGATGTCATAAATGGTCCCTTAACTGTTAGTGCATCAACTGAAACAGGCGAAGCTATCTTAGAAATACAATGTACTGTTTTGTATCATCTAATTAAAGGTTTGTGATATATTGTGTTGTAGAGACAGCTACGACAGCATGATGCTAGAAGTGTGGAAGAAAAAGCTGCCAAGATTAAGGAATGGGTTACCAGTAAGCTGTCACAGGTATTTGAAATGTTTAAAATCTATAAAGCTTTATGAAATAATAATTATTGGTGTCCTTATTAATCCATGTCATACATTAAATGAGAGAATAAAAATGTTTTGACCTGACGACTTTTGACTTGACTTAACTCTTGAAAATAGATTTAGTTAAGACTTTGACAAACAGTGTTCTGTGAACTAGGCTGACAGTTACTCAGACAGTGTGGGTATGAGATATCTCTATCTTGTTATAAAACGCAAACATGTGTTAAACTGTAATTGTATAAGCAAACATGTTTGTATGAATATATAATAAAGGTCCCAGAAATCAAAAGTAACTTGTTCCTTTTACTGAAACTACAGCATCTTCTGGGTGATCTGCAAATTTGGAAATGCTTTGGCAGATAGCTCTCCTCATTATCCACTATCTTTCATACTGATTTTAACATTTATAGTAACAGTATATTTAGATGCAAAATATTCAGGACATTGTGAATTCTTAAAATGTGATAAATTTGTTTATTTATCCAATGTAAAGCCATAGACCAACAGAGTCAAAGTGCTAATATTGTAGGCCAGTGACCATAACTTGACATATTTATAGCTCCAGTTCTATATAGAAGAGTTCTAAACAAATCTTTTAATTTCTGAGAAATGACACGGTACCATTTTAAGCTGGTAAAATAGGCTTGATCTTGTTTGAATTAAAGACTATACAATATTGTGTATACTATTTCCTTAAATCTACACTGATTGTTACAGTTAGAGATTCAGAATCACGAACTCAACCTGAAGAATGAGATGTTGACTGAACAGGTGGATACCCTCAGAGAAAGGCTGCATTCTCTACCAGTACATGATGCTAAACACATACACAGGGTCAGTCAGCAGGTAGGTAACTCAGTCATCTATCATTAAAGACGCTCAATTTAGCTGAAAGCGATAGACTGTCATGCTTAGCTGGTCACTGCTTGGACCTTTGAAACAAATTGACCAGTTTTAATGAGCATAATAGAAGTTCCTAATTTATGATGCAGGCAAAGCTGGTTTAATCAGGTCTGCTGTACTAGCTGCCATATTGCAGTCATTGTAACAACTCTAAGCTGGTTTCCATTTTCTGCACTTTCCAGTTTTGACAAACATGTAATCTGTGATTGACCTCTTAACAAATGTACTTTGGGTTAGAAAATAGAATATGGCTGATTTAAGGAGATGTAGGAATTCAGGAATTAGACTGTTTTAGACTATATAAATGTAGTGTCTACTTCAGTGTCATAATTTTCATGCTCCTGCAAGTAGGCAGTGGCATAATAGTGATTGTATCATCCGTCCATCCAACCATCGCGCTTTTGTGAAGAGCATAACTCGATAAGTATTGAAGGGCATCTATTGAAACTTCATATAATAATTGATGCAAATGAGTTGAAGGTAGCACTCCACACTTATTTCAGCCCTCGGCTTTGTTCGAGCGACACCAACAAAGTAGGCCTATCACATATGAACAACCTGTGAACCTGAAAATAGAATAAGTGTTTCACTGTGAACACATTGCCAGTGTGAACGTATTAATACAATTCGGTAGTCTGAACTGCCTTTCTTTCCTGAAAATTTTAGTTCCTATTTATACCGTCGGAGGCCAGAATTCACTGCAGTCTGAGACCATTCTAGCCCTATTTTCCGAACCTGTACAAAATTACCTGCAAATATTTCACACTAGGTGACACTGTTTCTGGCTTGCAGACTATCTAGATAAGTAAACAAACACATTGAACATGGTGCTTAACCACGAAAATATTTTGCAAGCAGTAAAAGTATGTACCCCCCTGTAAAAAGCTTGATTTTCTAAGCTGTAGAGCTGATTTTCACTTGTTTACAAAATGTCACCATCTGCGCATGTCATCTCTGCACTGGCTTTCCAGACCCATGTTTTCGCATTTGCAAACATGCAAAATAAGACTCAAACAACAAAATCTGGCACTTAAAATTGATTTAAAGTTCACAGGGCTGTTTAATTTCCTTATATCTCTAAACTTTATAAAATTACCCCTGACCAATTCGAATTTGTGGCTAAAAAGTGTGGAGTGCCACCTTAAGGACTTTCTTAATCCTTTTTGATGAACATGATTTTTATTTCTTACTGATATTTAACTTAAACTTAATGTAAATATTAAATTTTGTTGTTCTCTTATGCTTAGTTTTCATTTTATTAGCATTTACATTCCATCGCCATTTCGTGCTTATTTCTGCATTTTCTGTCTATCTTTATGGGGGGCTATATAGGCTAACATTCAAGAACATATTTTGAAATACCAGTGAGATATGCCTTAAATTTAGCCTGAAATACACTAAGCATACTTGGAACTACTATAATATGCTAAAACATTATCATCAGAATAAAAAGGCTTGCATAATCTATACCAAATAAGGTAAAAACTGTAAAAAAAAAGTGGCTATTTTGGTACTATAACATCAAAATTATAGTATCTTATTCCAACCGACCCGGTTTATATGCACAAAAAACACATAAGTGACACTGTTTTTCAGTTCAGTGCTCATTTCTATGGTCTTACTGCATCCCTTATCAAAGTGCATGGCAACTAAAATGCACACACTGTAGGCTGAGAAGTATAAGGGAGACAATTCAAGTTTAATATTCTTGACCAAGTAATTCATGACAAATGGCAAAGACCGCATGTGTCCGGTATTCAATTTCAATTTGATTTTAGTTTAAAAGGCAATAACTTAAGTGCATTCTTCATGTGCTTAGACATCTATTACTTTATTTCTAGCACTATCTGATACTTTTTAAAATAATTTCTTCATTCATACTACTTTGAAGAATGTGTTGGCTATAATTTGTACTGAAATGAGTAAAAAGCAGTAAAAAGCAGCTTTTTGGCTGTAAATGTCTGAACATGACAGTAAACAATGCAGCAATAGCACTGTTAATGGTGAAATAACACATTATTTACCAGTTTCCACTCAAAAATGAGATGAAATCATGTAAAAACTGCATTTAAGGCAGTTGCAGCCACATTATGGAATTTGCATATTTTTGGGAGAAATTTCAGCATTGAATTACCTCCCTTTATAACAACCATTTTCTGCGTCAATGCAATCCAAAGGCCCTAATTTCTGCCATATTTGATGACAGCAAGGTTTAAAGTGTGTATCTATAAAATATAGACGGCAAATGATCAACTTTGAAAATCGCCTATTTACCTTAAGGTAGCACTCCACACTTATTTCAGCCCTCGGCTTTGTTCGAGCGACACCAACAAAGTAGGCCTATCACATATGAACAACCTGTGAACCTGAAAATAGAATAAGTGTTTCACTGTGAACACATTGCCAGTGTGAACGTATTAATACAATTCGGTAGTCTGAACTGCCTTTCTTTCCTGAAAATTTTAGTTCCTATTTATACCGTCGGAGGCCAGAATTCACTGCAGTCTGAGACCATTCTAGCCCTATTTTCCGAACCTGTACAAAATTACCTGCAAATATTTCACACTAGGTGACACTGTTTCTGGCTTGCAGACTATCTAGATAAGTAAACAAACACATTGAACATGGTGCTTAACCACGAAAATATTTTGCAAGCAGTAAAAGTATGTACCCCCCTGTAAAAAGCTTGATTTTCTAAGCTGTAGAGCTGATTTTCACTTGTTTACAAAATGTCACCATCTGCGCATGTCATCTCTGCACTGGCTTTCCAGACCCATGTTTTCGCATTTGCAAACATGCAAAATAAGACTCAAACAACAAAATCTGGCACTTAAAATTGATTTAAAGTTCACAGGGCTGTTTAATTTCCTTATATCTCTAAACTTTATAAAATTACCCCTGACCAATTCGAATTTGTGGCTAAAAAGTGTGGAGTGCCACCTGAAGTGCAGTGCACAAGAACCATAGTTCTAGCTTCATTAATTTTGAATAGATATTTTTGCTGTGTGGTTCATAAACACATAAAATATGAAAGGAATCAATTGATACTTCACCTAGAGATACAGGACAATAAGAGAAAGTGCAGTGCAGAGGAACCATTTCTCTAGCTTCATTAATTTTGGAGTTACTTCCTGTACTTACTTCTTCTTTTGCGGAACATAATTTGAAAAGTATTTAAGGTAATCAGTTGATACTTGATGTATTAATAAAGGACAATGAGAGGAAGTGCAGTGCACAACAAAAGCCAAGACTCTAGGTGTATTATTTTAAGAGTTACTGCCCTTACTTGAAGTTATTTTTAGCTCGACTATTCGAAGAATAAGGAGACTATTGCACTCGCCCTGGCGTCGGCGTCTGCGTTGGTTAAAGTTTTTTATAAAGTCAAATATCTTGAATACTATCAAAGGTATTGACTTGAAACTCAAACTATATGTTTACCATCAACATCTACACCTGAGGAAACAATCCCCATAACTCTGTTTTGATTTTTGACAGATTTATGCCCCTTTTTAACTTAGAATTTTTGGTTAAAGTTTTTTATAATTTCAAATATCTTGAATACTATCAAAGGTATTGACTTGACACTCAAAGTATGTGTCTACCATCAACATCTACACCCGAGGAAACAATTCCCATAACTCTGTTTTGATTTTTGACAGATTTATACCCCTTTTTAACTTAGAATTTTTGGTAAAAGTTTTTTATAATTTCAAATATCTTGAATACTATCAAAGGTATTGACTTGAAACTCAAAGTATGTGTCTACCATCAACATCTACACCTGAGGAAACAATTCCCATAACTCTGTTTTGATTTTTGACAGATTTATACCCCTTTTTAACTTAGAATTTTTGGTAAAAGTTTTTTGTAAATTCAAATATCTTGAATACTATATAAGGTATTGACTTGAAACTCAAAATACATGTTTACCATCAACATCTACACCTTAGGAAACAATCCCCATAACTCTGTTTTGATTTTTGACAGATTTAAATCCCTTTTTAACTTAGAATTTTTGGTAAAAGATTTTATAATTTCAAATATCTTGAATACTATCAAAAGTATTGACTTGAAACTCAAAGTATATGTCAACCATCAACATCTACACCTGAGAAAACAATCTCCATAACCCTGTTTTGATTTTTGATAGATTTGTGTCCCTTTTTAACTTTGAATTTTTTGTTAAAGATAGAATACTATCGAACGTATTGACTTGAAACTTAAAATGTATGTTTACTGTCAACATCTTCACCAATGTTTTTGATTTTTGACATATTTATGCCCTTTTTAACTTAGAATTTTGTCACAGTTTTGTCAGACTGATATGGAAATACTCAAAATGGCTTTCTTTGGAAATGTCATAGAATAATTATGCAGCATGCAGCGGTCATGCTTTTTTAATTCTATACATACCAATTTTGAAAAGTTACAAAATTATTCATGATCAATATACAAGGTCATGTATTTCTTTGAAATTATCCCCCCATCCTCCCTCCAGTTGGCTTGCAGAATCCAGAGTAAGGCTTTGAATGCAATGTACATTTACAAAGGTCTTTGAACAAGTTTCATATCTTTGACCTTAATTCTTATAGACAATTAACAGTACTCCTGTTCTTAGACAAAAACCCCACTTTACCAACAAGCTTTCGAATAGTCGAGTGTGCTGTCATGTGACAGCTCTTGTTAAAGATACTCCTACAATGTTTGAAATTACATCAGAGGACAAAAGGAAATCATGGTTATTTTTTATGTATTGAAATATGTTTATTTTTATCAAAGCTGCCATAAGGGGGCATGTCACTTTATAGTTATAGCTCTTGTTTAAAGACGATTGCTACAGTTTAATTCTTGTCTATATATCAAATATCTTTATATTTTGATGTTGTTTAATTATTTGTCACAAACAATTAATTTTGAATAAAAAAACATACAAAAGGATTATTTTGAGCAATAATATCACTTTAACATTTTTAAACATATAACTATAGCAAAAAAATCAGTATATCAAGAAAACTTATTACCTCCCTTTAAAAGCACCCAAAAAGTCAGTGTTTAGCAAAGGTGGACTTTTAAACTGTGTTAAATGCTTTCAGAAGGATACTTTTTTGTTACATATTACTTGTAAGTGTTTCACTTTACACAATTTGTCCAGTTAAAGTTTCATTTAGCTATCTGTATTACATCCGTGGCAATAAACACATGACCTCCCCTCCAACACCACCCTCCCACCCGAGACAACAGCTCATTTTTCTCAATAAAAAGGCTGGTTACCTATCATTTTTAAATTAGTTCTCAATAAAGTGATGTTTGAACAATTCTACTGCAAAAAATTAAGAAATTCTCAATGCTTGAACATTAAGAAAAAAAACTTTGAAAAATGACTACAAATTTTACATATTTTTTTACAGAAACTAGTTTTTCTTTATGGGTTTTTTCAGTTTTGATACATTTTGAAATCTCAATTCATGTAGTTTCATAAAATAGGATCAATTGCTTAACATTTTAAATAAAAATAAATGGTGAGTTGCCAAATTTAGAGATTTACTATTGATAAACATGAGATAGGGGTCATTTTCACTGCTTTTGGGGGTATACTACAAAAAGTGTCCATAACTTCTAAATAAGGCTGGTGACCTACCTTTTTTATTTTATATTCTGACTAAGCAGGTATTACCCTAACAACAAACGAAATTTCATAAAATTCTCAATGCTTTAAAAAAATGATGAAACTGTAGCGATCGTCTTTAAGATGTTTCTGTGTAAGTGAATGTTTTAAAGTCCAATTAGCACATCAGATATTCATATTTACAGATAGAATAATGATAGAATTGTGTTCTATTTAGCCTACAACAATGTTGTTATATAAATTTCTTTCATATTTATGTCACTTCTTCACAAAAGGCATTGTTATGATTGAAAAAAGTACAGTGACTGCACTATATATAGCATGTGTCCTTTTGGCTTAAAGAGCAACATTTAGATTTTTTCAAACAAATAACAGTCAGTTAATGAATTGATATACATGTATCTTTCTAGGTAATATAGCTACAAGTAATTTTACATCCAAAGTGCTAATGGGACTTTAAGATGTGTAGAGAACTTCAGTATCAACAGTTAAAGCTGCAGTCTGTCAGATAATCAACTTTAAAAGTGTGAAAACCGTTTTATCTA
Source organism: Saxidomus purpurata (assembly GCA_022818135.1). NCBI lineage: Eukaryota > Metazoa > Mollusca > Bivalvia > Venerida > Veneridae > Saxidomus > Saxidomus purpurata. Next base: position 68,099,752 of record JAFMSR010000001.1, on the reverse strand, counting down.
ACAATTAAGCGATATCATATGATTACAACATATTTTCTAAGATAACATATCAAAAGGGAGAACAGATGTCATTAAGTGTTGTATATAACAGTGGATCTGCTTGTATAAGATTATTTTCATAAAATTTAGGTAACATAAACTTTTTTTACAACTCACAGTAATCAATGAAATTTAAAGGTAGTTTCTGAAATATCGTATGTTTTTTTCTATACATCCCAAAACCAGTGAACATTTCAAAGCATGTTTTGCTCTTGAAAAAATCTGATGATTTGCTTTAACTGGGTTTATAATAAACTCTTTATAGAAAAATGAGTTTTTTACCTGCAGCACTAGAAGTGTTTATTATAACCAGATATTCCTTATATTTGTATGTATGTGTGTTGGTAAAAGTTCACTTTAATTTTATCTTATAGTTTACTATTAACACCTTTTCCAGGAAATGGAAAGATCCGACATCACTCCATCACAAAAGCACTATTTTAATTTTATATTCCATGAATAAGTACCTAATATGCCATCATGAGAAAAACTTAGTTGATTTGTTTAGTCACTTCCAACTATTTGTTTCAGGAAAGCACTGATTCACCTCCTGTACCCAGTTCACTGACCACATCTCCATCTAGCACCATGGCAACAAGGTCAAAAAGATTACAGCCTCAGTCTCATTCTGTCCAATCAGATATAAGGAAAAAGTCAACAACTCAGGGAATTATGGGTGATACTAGTGATAAAGAAGACTTAGACAACTTTGATGATACCTCAAGACCAGTTTCAGAATTGTCTACTTCTGTGTCAAATTCTCGTTTAAAAGACTTTGTGTCACGGCCAGTTTCGAATCTTACAGGCTCACGGCCTGGATCAGAATTCACAGCAAGCTCTAGACCAGACTCCCAATCCACATACTCTAAGCCTCATAAAAGACCCTCTTCCTCGATAATAGAAGCGTTGGAAATAGAAAAGGAGCTTTTTAATTATGGCCTTGAACAAAGTCAACGAGACTCAATAGAGGACAGAGAAAGTCCAGAAATTGACATCGATTATCAGGTTTCGGGAAATGCCAGTGATGACAGTATGAATGACATAGATTTTGACCCCTTGTATCAGGAAGTGGATCAAAATCATGAAAGTACATACGAACCTAAAAAAAGCGGTCCTCCTCAAATTCGAATTGAGCGGAAAATATTTCAGGAGAGAATGGACTCTTTTGTTAGCTCTAGCAATGACAGTGAAGATATGCTAGAGAGATTACAGAGAGCTCCAATATATGCAACTATTGATAAGCCTACAATGCCTGTGGAACCAATGAGCAGGAGTGTTGAATTCGAGCCCACGGCGCGCAGCTCAGGGTTTGATCTATCAGGAGAGAATATCATTTCACCAATGCACTCATCGCCAGTCACACTCACACCATGTTCACCTCGATCACCGATCTCACCATTAACACCTCAACTGCCAGATCTTGTTTCATCGCCAACAATACAGCAACACCATCAGTATATATCAACATCGAGCTCAAACACAGTCTCAGCTATAGCTACTCTGCCTAGAAGACCTCCTAGAGATAAGATTAAACCACCTCCTGTGCATTTTGACTTTGAAGATTCTGTGATATCTGTACTAGACCATCCAAGTCGGGTAGACAGTCAGGTGGTCTCAGCCGAGGTTCACAGTGCACCTGCCACTGTGAGTAGACAGCTGTCGAGACCCCAGCCTCAGCAACCACCTCGGGGAAGGTTCAATACATGGGTAAGTATCTGTTGCATTGTTACACCCTTAACCTTGTGAAGAAATTTGAAAGGAGATTAACTTGTAGACTGTCAGGCTATATCTGCAAGTTTATTGATACATTTTTATAAAACTTTCAATTTATCTTAGAAAATATTTTACAAACTCATTTTCAGTTGAGAGTACAGCTATTTTCAATAAAAACATAGTGGTTGATTCTAAATGTGTTAAATGTAGAATAGTTATTGCCCCTTTTAACTCATCAAAGAAATAGTGCATCAGGTGATGTATACACGTCTGTCTATCTGCTGTCTGCTATCTATATGAACATTCTCGAGCCCACATTTTGTACCCAATCATGAAAATTGCCATAATGTTTGTCTTGATGAATTCTGTGTTAAGTTATGAACTGGGTCAAGTGGAATAAAGAACTAAGTCTCCAGGTGAGATCATAAAAAGTCCTGTGAATTCTCTGTGCCACATGTTGTGACGAGCCTTTATGAAAGTTATTCAGAATGTTTGTCTTGATGACCTTTAGGCCAGCACATGTGGTCAAAGACCTAGGGTAGTAAAGTTAAACTAGAATTAGATTTACTAGTATCACAGCCAATTTTAGCCTTAGCTAATTTCAGATGAAAAAAATAGATTTGAAGTTGACAGAAGAACTTGCCATATGACAACATCAACTGATTGTCATCCAGTTACTTGTATTTTGATAGAGATGTCTCTCCATGACAGAGAGTTCATATCTTCAATATACAAGCTTTAAGGTGTGTTTTTTATAGTAATTACAATAAAATCACTTTTTTGTTTTGTTTTTTTCCAGGGTACCAAATCTTACACTACCATTCATAGAGACAGACGTAAAGCAGGTATATATTATATACTATGTACATTCAGAAAATGAATTACTCTCATTGAACTTAAGGTATTCAACAACTTCGTAGATATTTAACCTTTACCCCACAAAATTCCTAAAATGACCTTGTCCATCTTTAAATTGAACAGCAACTGTTTGACTTATTGTTCTAAGGGAAGTTCACTGAATAACGATCAGTGCAGATCATGATCAGGCTGCACATCTTAGTTCTTGTAAGATCCAAAGTGAATGTGTGGCTTTTAAACTCTTTTGAATACCGCAATATTTTTATGTGCTACCTAATGCTATTGGTTGGTTAATCCAGGTGACACCAGGTTCAATTACAGTAAACAACTTGTTACTCTGATAAGTCTGTTTCTACTTCTTTCAAATAAACTTGGACTCCATTTAAGTCTTACATTTTCTGCTGGTTTCACTGACTTCGACTTAATGGGAACCAGCTGTATGTTCAGTCATATTATAATAATTTGTACACTTGTTTTTCTGTATAACAGTGAGGTACATCTATGTATGTAAAAAAAAATTTTTGTTTCCATAGAAACAGCATCTGACCATTGTTCAGCAAAAGATTTGTTCAGGGATGTTAGCATACCAGTCTATGCTACATTTAAAGGGGTAAGTTTCCTTAATGCACCGTATTTTCTTTGATTACTTATTCAGTCTATGTTAATGCATATGATAAGTAAAGACAAAAAAGACACATTTTCTTTCCCATTGTGTCAATCAGGAAAGGGATCGACCTCTCCAGGACAACACTTCTCTACAACAAACACATTTCTGTATTCCCAAGGGTGAGAGGTTGCACTGTATTTTCTTTGATAACTTATTCAGTTTATATTGACGTACCTGAAAAGTAAAGGTAATGTTGATGTTTACGTTTAAGTTATAGATGATACAGTAGCGGTGCACCTAATTGATCCAAGAGGCTTTTAATTTTTGTAATTTGTTTGAATTCAGAAAGCTATGCAAATTCGAAGCACTCCATTTACTGAAGAGAGTGCAGAATCATCAGAAGATGATGGTACAAGTGACATTGAAGGGGCACCAGCCACACCCCGGACCATAGCTCGAAGACAACAAGTCAATCAGAGTAGCTCAGGGGCTACGAAAAGGGGAATGGGTAAGTGATTTGGTATGAAGGATTTATATTTGGCATGTATGAAGTGTATTACCAAACAAAGTTAAATCCATTAAACATGCCAATCATGACAAAAGGTCTTGCAAACAGACATTTCTGAGAAAATAGTTGAATCAGATTACATTACATGTTATATTTATCTGTTCTTTTGTTAAGTTATATAAGTTCATAAAATCAAAGGATCATTTTTTTAAGGAGAATGTTGTTAAATACAGTTAGAGGTTAGGTTGACTCCCTTAGATGCTTGATGTCGTAGGTCAGTTAACTCTGTGTGATGCAACCTAGAAATATTTCCTACTTGAGGTTTCTTTTAATATTGGGATAGCATTATAAGGTTCAACTCAACAGTTCTTATCATTTTGATGACAGGTGTGAGTCGCCATTCCGCGACCTCGGAGATTTCAGGTGACTATGCCAATCCTCCGGACAATCTGTCATTGAGCAGTGACTCGGATACCTCGGAACCCGAGCAGAAACTGCTTAAATATGAAGAGAACAAAACTGTAAGTACAAATTCTGATGAAAGTGTTGTAATTCAGGGTGACATTTTGATGAAGTGCTTTATTTCTGTACATTATACTGTACTACGTTTCTCATTTAAATGCACTAAAATATTCATCTTGATAAATTACTGCAATAAGTTTGCTACAGGTATTTAGGCCTATATACATGACAGAATTTGTGTCATATATTACTAGAATACTTCTGTGCCAGTTCATTAATTTGTCCTGTCAGATGTCTATTAGAATGCATTCTTGCCTCCCCCAGTAATTGAAATTAATTGCGTAAACGTTACTTGACTTCAGACTTAGTTTTCTCTCATTCCTGCATTGTTCTGTTTTTCAGTGAAAAGGTGTGTATCCAAATTAAAACCTTAATTAGAGATCCAGGAAAAAGTCATTTAATGTACTTGATAAAAACTGCTTATCCCTCGTACGCTCCGTATCTCCTTAACCCCTTGAAGAGATTTGAGGAAGCTCACAGGTCAGATTTCACCTCATCAAGACGAAGTGCATAACCCATGAGCCGGATACACTGGCTCAAGGTCAAGGTCACAACTTAAGGTCAAATGTTTTTTTGAAATGTGATTATACCCCCAAAACGAAGTTTAGGGGGGTATATAGGAGTCACCCTGTGGTCGGTCGGGCGGGCGGTCGGTCGGGCGGTCTGTTGCATTTTCCTTGTCCGGAGCATAACTTGAAAACTACTAGTTGGAATTCAATACAACTTCATACAATGGTCAAGCACATTGAGAGGAAGTGCAGTGCACAAGAACTATAACTCCATCTTGACTAATTACAGAGTTATTGCCCTTTGTTACTTTTCCTTGTCCGGAGCATAACTTATAAATTACTGGTTGGAATTCAATACAACTTCATACAATGGTCAAGCAGGGTGAGGGGAAGTGCAGTGCACAAGAACCATAACTCTATCTTGACTAATTACAGAGTTATTGCCCTTTGTTACTTTTCCTTGTCCGGAGCATAACTTGAAAACTACTGGTTGGAATTCAATACAATTTCATACAATGATCAAGCACAATCAGAGGAAGTGCAGTGTACAAGAACCATAACTCTATTTTGAGTATTAACTGAGTTATTGCCCTTTGTTACTTTTCCTTGTCCGAAGCATAATTTGAAAACTACGAGTTGGAATTCAATACAACTTCATACAATGGTCAAGCACAATGAGCGGAAGTGCAGTGCACAGGAACCATAACTCCATCTTGACTAATTACAGAGTTATTGCCCTTTGTTAGTTTTCCTTGTCCGGAGCATTTTTTGAAAACTTCTGGTTGGAATTCAATACAGCTTCATACAATGGTCAAGCACAACGAGAGAAAGTGCAATGCAAAAGAACAATAACTCTATCTTGACTCATTTCAGAGTTATTGCCCTTTGTTACTTTTACTCGTCCGGAGCATAATTCGAAAACTATTGGTTGGAATTCAGTACGACTTCATACAGTGGTCAAGCACATTGAGAGGAAGTGCAGTGTACAAGAACCATAACTCTATCTTGACAAATTACAGAGTTATTGCCAAGAACAATATCTCTTTTTAGTTTGTTTGCAAGGTATTTTGTTACTACGAACTTCCTCAGTTTATAAAGCAGTCTTTTGGGGGTATTAATCACATTTAGTGATAGCTCTAGTTTTTGTAACTTGTGTCTGCTCCATATTAACTTATCCCCTTGTAAGATTTGGATGAAAACTTAGGTTAAACGTTCACCATTTCAAGATGATAAACAGAATCCATGATCTGGTCATGGTCAAGGTCTCACCTTAAGGTCAAAGGATTGAGTCCTGAATTTGTGTCCGCTCAATATCTTTTAATCCCTTTGAAGAATTTTGATGAAACTGTGGTCAAATATATACCTCGTCAAGTTAATTTGCAAAACTCATGATCTGGCTAGGCAAAGCTGTTCCGTATAGCTGTCTTTTAGACTGCCTTGTTATCTATCACTTTCCTTTCAGGACACCCTTGACAAGTGTGGATATTTGTCTAAGCTTGGTGGTAAGGTAAAGACATGGAAGAAAAGATGGTTTGTACTCAGGGGCTCGGAACTCTTCTACTACAAGTCACAGGTGTATATTCTATTTCATTTATACTAATTTGCACAGGACAACATAAACCTTCTTTCATCTGTTGTAAAAAGGCTGTGAATAGATATTTTCAGAAATTAATTGAGCTCACAAACAAAAGGGATGTTGTATTTTTCACTCGGAGAGACTAATAGAAATGCTGATTACCATAGTACTGCTACAATAACTAGCATAGACATAAATATGAAGTAAACATTATTTATAACTGTATGTTTTTGACTGGTTTTCAGCATGATATGCTCAAGAAACCTCAGGGATGTATAAAGTTTGATGACCAGACCAAAATTTCCAGAACACATGGAGAACTTACATTTGAGGTAAGAAATGTAAAAGTAGAGAAATCTACTTATAATAGCTTAGTCAAACTGATACAGTTACAGCTTAGAATATTTTTTCAACTTTAACTTGATTTATGATGTGGTGTGTATTTGGAGTAACATGGTTTTAATTTTTCTTAAGTATGTACAGTCTATGGTCTTTTGTATTGTACTGCTCAGGTACAAACACTGATCTAGATATACAAGTATACTGGGTACAAAACAGCATACACTGTAGATAGGAGATTTTTACCATACATATCAGGGGCCAGTATCTGAGTTCTGTATTAGGGTTTTTATACTACATTAGAGATCATTATGTGCAGAAATATTTGATGTACATAGACGTAGAACGATATATATTTATAATACATATTGATAGTATATACCTACTGGTTTGCTCCATTTTTCTTTGAGAACTATTCCATTCAGAAAATTTTCAAGAAAGCAATTTTGTGTTTTGTAGATCATACACAATAAGAGGACATATTACCTGTCCGCGGATACCTACACAGAGAGTGATAGATGGGTCAGAGGTAATCACCATTATCACCGTATTACTGTAAATGTTTTTGTATCTGAGAGTTGTTAATTTCTAAAGTTTTTGAGATTTTAGCGTTACTTGTGAGATCATGAATTTACAAGTGAGCCCTGTGCAACTGAAGAAGCATTGCCTCTAATCTCAAGACAGAAATTTTGAAAAATAGATTCTTTTATGCACTGGTTCATTCGTGAAAATTTGTGAAAATAAAAGCCAGACATAGGAAAAGAGATTTACAGTATATTAGGCAATATCTGGACCATGCACCAAAGGAAATGGCTTAAGACAAGTGCATTGTCCACTTCCTGGTGTGAAATGTGTCTTGAGAACAAACTTCATGTACTGTATGACACAGAATTTTAATTACAGGCATTCTTCTATTTAGAGCACTTTATATGTAGTCTATATCATGCGTCAGTGCATCTAGAATAGATAATACGGTAACTAGTGCACCTTGTAAACTTTCAAGTGCAAATTTGCAGATGTGCAAAAGCAGTAACATCCTTTAGTAAATATGATATAGCATGCAGATTGGTATATTAATGACTTTCTCATTACATTTTATGGTGATGGGCAGTTTTCATTGTGATTTATGACACCTGCAACAATTTCATTATCATAAACCTACATATTGTTGCAATAATTCAACTATTGTTTTCATGCTATGAATCTGTATCTTAATAGAAAATTGTCTTTTTTATGCCTAGAAAAAGTCAGCAAATTTTGTTATGATTTGTCTCAGATGAAAGCAACATAAATCAATTTCATAGTGTCTGTTGTCATTACTTTCTGGCAGTCATTACATTCATAAAATGTAGGTGTTAAGATTCATTTGAGGTTTTGGGATATTTTTGCCACATTTAGATATGGTTGGGATATTAAAAGCCTGTCTTAATTGTTCAGATTACCCAATCATTAGGATAGTTTTTTGTTTTTTTTTGTAGATATGCATCGGTTCTCGGTCCTTATTCAAGGTATATACAGTACAACCTGTATTACAGTACAACCTGTATTAGAATAGTTCCTCTGAGTAAGAATGCTATGAAGTGTTGCCAGGTTCAATGTTGAGACCAGGGGTTTCTTAAAAATTACTCATACTGTATGAAATGTGGCACATGTGTCTCAGATTTCTTGCATCTTGATTGGTCAGTTTTGAAACTAGGTTCATTTTCAGCCAATCAGAAACCACAGACATGAAACTTGTCTTAAAAAAAACAAATTTTATATTTTAGGCATTACAATTTGAAAATCTATGCACAAATATCAATAGTTGTTTGAGTTATAATTGGTTATTTCTGTTTCAGTTCTTCAGAAGGTGCTGAAGAGGCAAGCAACCAGTTACTTACTGGACCAAGTGGAAACAAAAGCTATTATCAAGGGCTTTCTTACCAAGGTAACAAATTATTTTAATGCAAATGTATAGATTAAAATTATGTATGAAATTTCAAATGACTGAAATTTGTGTCTCTCAAAATCAGTTTTATAAAGTTTAAGGTGTAATTTGAAAATTTAAGTACGATCTTGTGCAATGATTAGTTAAATGATATTTTGGAAACATTTACCATTAGTGTAGTCAGGTAAATGAGTTTTGTATACCATACTTTAAAAAAAATAGTTAAACAACTTAAACAATGTGAGGAAAGATATGAAAGAGATAGTTGTTCAGGAAAGAGGATTATGGGTGAATTTCAGCATATATATTCTAGTTTTTGTTTATCTAAAATTGATACTAGCTTCTTCCATGCATAGCTTCACATAAATGAGGTAGATACAACATATTTATTATTGTTAAGATTTTAATGAAGAGATCCAGCTTATGCTATCACCAAACCTTAATTGTTACTACATGTATATTACAGGTAAAGAATGGAATAACCAGGAAGTCTTGGTGTGTGTTACTTGGGGGATATTTTCTCTACTATAGATCTCCATCAAACAAGGTATCTGTATACTTCTATAACTTGTTCAGATTTTTTTAAGAATACCCATTGCTTTCTGTGTAACATTTACATGTTGCACTGTGTGTGAAATTTACCCCTTGTATACTGTATGACATTTACCTGTTGCATACTGTGTGACATTTACCTGTTGCATTCTGTGTGACATTTACCTGTTGCATTCTGTGTGACATTTACCTGTTGCATTCTGTGTGACATTTACCTGTTGCATACTGTGTGACATTTACCTGTTGCATACTGTGTGACATTTACATGTTGCATTCTGTGTGACTTTTACCTGTTGCATAATGTGTAACAGTAACATATTGCATTATGTGTGACATTTACATGTTGCATTCTGTGTGACATTTACCTGTTGCATACTGTGTGACATTTACATGTTGCATACTGTGTGACATTTACATGTTGCATTCTGTGTGACTTTTACCTGTTGCATAATGTGTAACAGTAACATATTGCATTATGTGTGACATTTACATGTTGCATTCTGTGTGACATTTACCTGTTGCATACTGTGTGACATTTACATGTTGCATTCTGTGTGACATTTACCTGTTGCATACTGTGTGACATTTACATGTTGCATTCTGTGTGACATTTACCTGTTGCATACTGTGTGACATTTACATGTTGCATACTGTGTGACATTTACCTGTTGCATACTGTGTGACATTTACCTGTTGCATACTGTGTGACATTTACATGTTGCATTCTGTGTGACTTTTACCTGTTGCATACTGTGTAACAGTAACATATTGCATTATGTGTGACATTTACATGTTGCATTCTGTGTGACATTTACCTGTTGCATACTGTGTGACATTTACATGTTTCATTCTGTGTGACATTTACATGTTGCATACTGTGTGACATTTACATGTTGCATACTGTGTGACATTTAAATGTTACATTCTGTGTGACATTTACCTGTTGCACACTGTGTGACATTTACCTGTTGCATTCTGTGTGACATTTACATGTTGCATTCTGTGTGACATTTACCTGTTGCATACTGTGTGACATTTACATGTTGCATACTGTGTGACATTTACCTGTTGCATACTGTGTGACATTTACCTGTTGCATTCTGTGTGACTTTTACCTGTTGCATAATGTGTAACAGTAACATATTGCATTATGTGTCACATTTACATGTTGCATTCTGTGTGACATTTACCTGTTGCATACTGTGTGACATTTACGTGTTGCATTCTGTGTGACATTTACATGTTGCATTCTGTGTGACATTTACATGTTGCATTCTGTGTGACATTTACCTGTTGCATTCTGTGTGACATTTACCTGTTGCATACTGTGTGACATTTACATGTTGCATACTGTGTGACATTTACATGTTGCATACTGTGTGACATTTACATGTTGCATACTGTGTGACATTTACCTGTTGCATACTGTGTGACATTTACCTGTTGCATACTGTGTGACAGTAACATATTGCATTATGTGTGACATTTACATGTTGCATTCTGTGTGACATTTACCTGTTGCATACTGTGTGACATTTACGTGTTGCATTCTGTGTGACATTTACATGTTGCATTCTGTGTGACATTACCTGTTGCATACTGTGTGACATTTACATGTTGCATACTGTGTGACATTTACCTGTTGCATACTGTGTGACATTTACCTGTTGCATACTGTGTGACATTTAAATGTTACATTCTGTGTGACATTTACCTGTTGCATACTGTGTGACATTTACCTGTTGCATACTGTGTGACATTTACCTGTTGCATACTGTGTGACATTTAAATGTTACATTCTGTGTGACATTTACCTGTTGCATACTGTGTGACATTTACATGTTGCATTCTGTGTGACATTTACATGTTGCATTCTGTGTGACATTTACCTGTTGCATTCTGTGTGACATTTACCTGTTGCATTCTGTGTGACATTTACCTGTTGCATACTGTGTAACAGTAACATATTGCATTATGTGTGACATTTACATGTTGCATTCTGTGTGACATTTACCTGTTGCATACTGTGTGACATTTACATGTTGCATACTGTGTGACATTTACATGTTGCATACTGTGTGACATTTACCTGTTGCATACTGTGTGACATTTACATGTTGCATACTGTGTGACATTTACCTGTTGCATACTGTGTGACATTTACCTGTTGCATACTGTGTGACAGTAACATATTGCATTATGTGTGACATTTACATGTTGCATTCTGTGTGACATTTACCTGTTGCATACTGTGTGACATTTACGTGTTGCATTCTGTGTGACATTTACATGTTGCATTCTGTGTGACATTACCTGTTGCATACTGTGTGACATTTACATGTTGCATACTGTGTGACATTTACCTGTTGCATACTGTGTGACATTTACCTGTTGCATACTGTGTGACATTTAAATGTTACATTCTGTGTGACATTTACCTGTTGCATACTGTGTGACATTTACCTGTTGCATACTGTGTGACATTTACCTGTTGCATACTGTGTGACATTTAAATGTTACATTCTGTGTGACATTTACCTGTTGCATACTGTGTGACATTTACATGTTGCATTCTGTGTGACATTTACATGTTGCATTCTGTGTGACATTTACCTGTTGCATTCTCTATGACATTTACCTGTTCTCCAGTACATGTTTTTCCTTCCATGTGACATTTAACTGGTACTTCTAAGTGAAATTCTGCTGGTGCTTAGTCTGTGACTGTTTGCATTTCTTGTGACATTTAACTGTTGTATTTAATGTGGCCTGAAACTGTTAAATCTCGTGTAAAATTTAATTGTTATATATTTGACAGACACCGTTTGGCCAAATAGACCTTCAGGGAGCTAGGCTGGAGGAGATTGACACACCAACAGAATCTGAAGAAGAATCTGATGTTACCATGCCAACCAAACATGTGATAGCAATATGGCCACCATGCCAGGGACCTACTTACCTCATTATACCAACTAAACAAGAAAAGGTTAAAAAATACTTTGTAAAGTGCAGTGTGAAGTTTTCTTGAAAGTATATATTTTTGTAGAAAGAGAACATTGTTCCACTAAGCTCGTTTTAGCTCACCTTGCACAAAGTGCCAGGGTGAGCTATTCTGACTGCTTGATGTTTGTCATTAGTTGTTGCTGACAATTGCTTCAAACATCATTTCTCTAACCACTGGGCCAATTTCAACCAGATTTCACAGGATTGTTTGTTGTATATTCCAATACCAAAATTGTTGTGCTGCACATAAGGGCCCCAGAGCTAAAACATTAAACCTTTAAACAACACACCCTTAACCAAACAACACACCCTTAACCACTGGGCCAATTTCAATCAAACTTCAATGGATTGTTTTCCGGATGGTACTCCACCAAAATTGCTCAAACTGTTCTGCTTGTCTGTAGTGACTGCAAGAACTGAACATAGAAAAACATTTAGATAGCATCTCCTTAAATGCTGGGTCATTCTCAGCCAAACTTTGCAAAATTGTTCTTTGGGTGGTCCTCAACCAAAAATGCTTAAATGGTTCTGCTATGCTTTACCGCAAATAATTCCATCAAAGTTAGACACTATGGTATCTGTGTGTCCTTCAATCCTTATGAAGTACTATTAGTTAGGACCACTCAACGTCCACCATATATCATCCAGCCACCTTATACTTCAAACAACATCTCATTTAGCATTGTCAAGTGGACCTTTACCGGTGACCCCACAGGTTAAAATAGACCCCGCCCAGGGGTCACTTGATTTCACATAGGCTTATGTAGGGAAAACTTTAAATTACTTCTCGCCTAGAACCACAAGGCGCAGAGCTTAGATATTTGGGATGTAGCATTGTGCTTTGGACATATATAAATAGTGTTAAAATCATGGACCCCAGGTCAGAATTGGCTCTTCATGTGATGCGACTGTTGACCTTGTATTAGAGCCAGTGGTAGCCATGTGAAGATATAGGGCCATCTTGGTGCTCTTGTTAGTTTTGTGAGGTAAAAGCTTAATATCAGGAGACTTGCTGTAGTTTATATCAGCTAATTTTAGCTTGATTATGAATGCTGATTTACTCTTAGAAAAAAAACCAGAAATAATGTCATTTATAACACATTTATAAAAAAAATTAACGTTTGTAAGATTTACTTGGTATAATATTGCATAAAGTGTACATAATTTTCAGGATTCTTGGCTATACCACCTGACAGTGGCTGCTGGTGGGGGCACAGGAAATGTTGGCACTCAGTTTGAACAGTTTATAGCCAAACTCATGCAAGTTGATGGTGATCTAAGTAAGTCTTCTTTTGTTCTGTATTTATACAATGAAATTTAAACTGTTCAAAGTGACCACCAAAATTTTAGATAAAACATTTGTCAGTGATTTATACTCCTAGAATAATATACATTGCCAGAGTTATAACTCAAAAAATAATGATCTGTATAACAGTTTCATTCACATTGAATATAGAGGAAATCTGTAAAAATCTTTTTTACTATCCTAGTCAAAAAATAAAAAAATACACCCTTTCAGTTATGTATATCTTAATTTGTATTTGTCAGTAACAGAAATAACTTATTAAAACTTATTTCTTATATGTTTTTAAAGCATCCACTGTGTTTTGAGCATCATTCTAAACTGAAATTTTCTGTATCATTTTATATTTCTTTTTGGTAGCCTTTTTGGTCACTCTTTGTTGACATTGCATTGTGTATGATTTCAGATTGTGTGTACTGGAAGTATCCAGTGTTGTTACATTCCAAAGAGGCTGTAGCCTCACCACTCACCACATTGCCTTCCAAATTCCTACAGAAACAGGCTGTACAAATGTCTCAGGTAAAATATTCACCACATTGCCTTCCAAATTCCTACAGAAACAGGCTGTACAAATGTCTCAGGTAAAATATTCACTACATTGCCTTCCAAATTCCTACAGAAACAGGCTGTACAAATGTCTCAGGTAAAATATTCACCACATTGCCTTCCAAATTCCTACAGAAACAGGCTGTACAAATGTCTCAGGTAAAATATTTACTACATTGCCTTAATTCTATAGAAACAGGCCGTACAAATGTCTCAGGTAAAATATTCACTACATTGCCTTCCAAATTCCTACAGAAACAGGCTGTACAAATGTCTCAGGTAAAATATTCACTACATTGCCTTCCAAATTCCTACAGAAACAGGCTGTACAAATGTCTCAGGTAAAATATTCACCACATTGCCTTCCAAATTCCTACAGAAACAGGCTGTACAAATGTCTCAGGTAAAATATTCACCATTTTGCCTTCCAAATTCCTTCAGAAACAGGCTGTACAAATGTCTCAGGTAAAATATTCACCACATTGCCTTCCAAATTCCTAAGAAACAGGCAGACAAATGTCACAGGTAAAATATTCACCACATTGCTTTCCAAATTCCTACAGAAACAGGCTGTACAAATGTCTCAGGTAAAATATTCACTACATTGCCTTCCAAATTCCTACAGAAACAGGCTGTACAAATGTCTCAGGTAAAATATTCACCACATTGCCTTCCAAATTCCTACAGAAACAGGCTGTACAAATGTCTCAGGTAAAATATTCACCACATTGCCTTCCAAATTCCTACAGAAACAGGCTGTACAAATGTCTCAGGTAAAATATTCACTACATTGCCTTCCAAATTCCTACAGAAACAGGCTGTACAAATGTTTACCACATTGCCTTCCAAATTCCTACAGAAACAGGCTGTACAAATGTCTCAGGTAAAATATTCACCACATTGCCTTCCAAATTCCTACAGAAACAGGCTGTACAAATGTCTTGGGTGAAATATTCACTACATTGCCTTCCAAATTCCTACAGAAACAGGCTGTACAAATGTCTCAGGTAAAATATTCACCACATTGCCTTCCAATTTCCTACAGAAACAGGCTGTACAAATGTCTTGGGTGAAATATTCACTACATTGCCTTCCAAATTCCTACAGAAACAGGCTGTACAAATGTCTCAGGTAAAATATTCACTACATTGCCTTCCAAATTCCTACAGAAACAGGCTGTACAAATGTCTCAGGTAAAATATTCACCACATTGCCTTCCAAATTCCTACAGAAACAGGCTGTACAAATGTCTCAGGTAAAATATTCACTACATTGCCTTCCAAATTCCTACAGAAACAGGCTGTACAAATGTCTCAGGTAAAATATTCACCACATTGCCTTCCAAATTCCTACAGAAACAGGCTGTACAAATGTCTCAGGTAAAATATTCACCACATTGCCTTCCAAATTCCTACAGAAACAGGCTGTACAAATGTCTCAGGTAAAATATTCACTACATTGCCTTCCAAATTCCTACAGAAACAGGCTGTACAAATGTCTCGGGTAAAATATTCACCACATTGCCTTCCAAATTCCTACAGAAACAGGCTGTACAAATGTCTCGGGTAAAATATTCACTACATTGCCTTCCAAATTCCTACAGAAACAGGCTGTACAAATGTCTCAGGTAAAATATTCACCACATTGCCTTCCAATTTCCTACAGAAACAGGCTGTACAAATGTCTTGGGTGAAATATTCACTACATTGCCTTCCAATTTCCTACAGAAACAGGCTGTACAAATGTCTCAGGTAAAATATTCACCACATTGCCTTCCAATTTCCTACAGAAACAGGCTGTACAAATGTCTCAGGTAAAATATTCACCACATTGCCTTCCAAATTCCTACAGAAACAGGCTGTACAAATGTTTACCACATTGCCTTCCAAATTCCTACAGAAACAGGCTGTACAAATGTCTCAGTTAAAATATGCAACCTTTCACTTCTGGTAGAAACTAGCCCCTTTAGTCTGCTAGGGAAGCACCTTATATGGCATAGACATCTCGCTAACATAGAATACAGCAAACATTGTAGTGAACAGGTAGTGTATATACGCATTGTCCACATACTCAACTCATTAAAGCTTTCATCTACATTACATAAACTTTGAAGTGACATTCCTCATGGGAACTAGATGACCCCTGATTGTATCAGGGTTACAATGTCAAAGGTCAAGGTTACAATGACTTTTATGTTAAAAACTGATACTGGTTTCATAACATGATGTAATCCTCACACTTTGTATGTGCAGCAAATGGCCACCATGGATATTTGCAGTTTTCTTTTATCTACAAGTGTATTCTTCGTTGCATTGACCTTTAGTCTTTTATGTATCCATAGGGAACTGGCCATTTTAACTAAACTGGATTACTGTTTAAAGTCATAGAAACTTTGTGTAATGTTAAAACAGTATGTGTTGAACTCAATGAAAAAAGTTTTGATTTCAACCAAAAATGTGTTTGTACCATCATTCAGTGGAAGTGATTTTATTATTTTCAGACTGTGCACCAGTTTATGTACAGCACAATAGAATCTCATTCCCTGGAAGTTCATGTAACGTTAGCCCAGTCTATGTTACATCAGTGTATACAACAACCCCAGCTACAGAATGAACTGTATTGTCAACTCATCAAACAGACATCTAGACATCCTGTGCAAAATAGATCAACAGTACAGGTAAAAGGAGTCATTTTCAACTCCCAATTTAAAACCAATGAAAATTTCAGGATGCAGTATCATAGAATTTTTAGTTTTGATTTCTATAAGGATTCTCAAATACATGGAAGTCTGTTATAAATTAAACAGCCTAGAGTCTATATTTATTTTGACAGCTACTTTGTTATTCTTTGAGCAAAGCAAAATGTAGTCTTCCTGTCTGATTGATGTGGTTAGTCACTGACTTAAATCAGTGTAACCTGTGATAGATTGAGGATCCGGGTTTTGAGCCCTGCTACTGACAAGGTCTCTTTATGTGAGACATCTGGTAGTTTTTGATGAAGGATAGGGGTCAAGTACTTGTTTTTTCCAGGAATGATAGTTGAATAAGCTGCCTTCCTGTCAAAATGACCAAAATACAGTAGAAACGGGTGATAACCCACACAAGAACAACACAATTGTCACCAAGGCAGAAGTATTTGTCTTAAGCAGGGTTACAATTAACGGTTACAGTAATATCTATAGTACGTTGATGAAACATTCTTGAAGTAGCATACTGTAAGTTATTCAGTGATAATGCTAGTAAACTTGTTGGCATAACATTTCATGGAATTTTTAAGAAAGTGTTATTTCACAGGTAGTTGACTTTGTTGATTTCACTTTTTCTATAGACTTTGGTAAGGTCATACATCCCAAAATCGTTGATACTCCCAGATTTCACAAAAATTGGAGCCCCACATACAGTACTGGTTTCACAATATTTAATCTTATAATGATGTGTCTTTATTCATTACAGAATCTGTTTCTGTGTGGAAAACATACATGGTATCTGTGTCATACATCTCCCACGTCACCAAGCAACTCAGTACTGGATCTCACAGCCGAGTCAAAGATGAACCCTCCCACATATGTTATAGTACAGGGATGGCAGCTCCTGGCTATGTGTGTATCATTGTTTGTACCTAAACAAAGCATTATGTGGTTACTGAAGATGCATCTACAAAGAAATGCTGACCCAAGGTTAGTACATGTGCACTAGAAATAGATATTGTACATATGATTCCACCATCACATCAAAATGGATGGATTGAAAATAATGTATATTTATACCCCCGCACAACGAAGTTGTAAGGGGGGTATACTGGAATCAGCTTGTCCTTCGGTTTTTCCTTGTCCGCCCAATAACTTAAGATTCCTTTGACCCACAGTCTTCATATTTGGCATGGAGGTTAGTCATGACTAGTAGATGACCCCTATTGATTTTGAGGTCACCGGGTCAAAGGTCAAGGTCACAGGGCCTTGACTTCAAAAGCTTGTCCGCCCAATAACTTAAGATTCCTTTGACCCACAGTCTTCATATTTGGCATGGAGGTTAGTCATGACTAGTAGATGACCCCTATTGATTTTGAGGTCACCGGGTCAAAGGTCAAGGTCACAGGGGCCTTGACTTCAAAAAGCTTGTCCGCCCAATAACTTAAGACATATTTGACATGGTGGTTATTAGTCATCATATTTGGTATTGAAGTTGGTTATGACTAGTAGATGACCCCTTGTTTAGGTGACTGTGTCAAATGTCAAGATCACAGGGGCTTTTACTACAATAAGCTTGTCTGCTCAAATGCTTAACAATGACTGTCCAAAGTGCATTTTGGTCATGACCAATTTCCTCTCACAACAAAGTTGTAAGGAGGACATACTGGAATCAGCTTTTTTGTCTGTTTGGTTTTGCTTGTCTGCCCTGAATAAATTAAAAATCCTTTTGCACACTGTCTTCATACATTGTATTTGGTATGGACATTAGTCATGACCAGTAAATGATCCCTATTCATTTTCAGATCAGTAGGTCAAAGGTCATGGTTACAGTGGCCTTAACTGAAAAACCTGACCTCCCAATAAATTATACAATGTACAGTCTTAGAAATTTGTTGGGCAGTTGGTTGTGACAAAGCGGTATGCGGGGGTATTCAGGCCATGACAGTGGCAGTTCTAGTTTGTGTAGGATGCATACAAACTTAAAACTAAGTGTAACTATTGTAAAAACTACTGTAACAAGGTACAGTCTGTATACATGTATCACAGCCACTTTTGAAATGGTTTGTATTATGTTTGCCGTTATGTTGTTTCAGGACAGATATAGGAAAATATGCCATATTTTGTCAGCGTGCCTTAGAGAGGACCCAGCAGCATGGTCCGAGAGAAGTGAAACCATCGCGTATGGAGGTGATGTCAATACTGCTCCGACACCCGTACCATCACTCACAGCCAATCAGTATACCTGTACACTTCCTTAATAGTAATTACCAGGTATGTTTGTAGCATTAACTAACAAGAGCTCACTTCTCACAATAGATGAATGAGCAAAATCAGACAAATTGTTTTATTCAATTGAGCCTTCGACATAGGAGAGTTGCAATATTCTAGTTTTTTGCGTGTATTGCATAGGTGATACCTTTCAGTGCCTTTATTTGCTGAAGTTCTCTCCATCAAAGTTCACAATGTCAGCTGGTGAAAAGTCACCTCTTTTTAAAAATCAGATAATGTAAAAAGTCATGGTCTCATTTGAAGCGTATTTTTATTGTGGAATAATATCTACCAAATCTACTGCTTCTAACGTTCAAATCTTCATTCAATAAATGTAAAGGAGGAAAGAGATAAGGTGATAGGAAACTGTAGAATTATTATCATACAGTATAGTTCAGCCTTTTATGAGTATAATCATGCCCAAGTAAAGATAATAAAAGTTCTAAGCTCCGTTGAAATTTGGTAGCATATAGTTTTTATGTTTTCAATTTGCAGGTGATAAGTTTTGATGGGTCCACAACTGTACAAGAGTTTCTACAGGCCATAAATAAATGCCTAGGTGTTCAAGATTGTACACATTCAGGTTTTGCCTTGTTCTCAGATGATCCCCTAGACACAGAGATAGAAACTTGTCTACAGAATCATATCAAGGTGAGACCATAATACATTGTTACTTCTGGATACACCTTGCATGCTCACGTAAAGAGAAGGGGGAGAAATGTGTGTATGCATTATGTAATGTACTATTAGTAGTTTTCTCCCTTGCATTGCTCTATAATAAGGTCTGTAGAGATTTAGGTAACCCTGATAAACATATTCTTTTACAACTGGCAAGTGGCAATTCCCTCCTTTATATATTTTAACAGAAATTACAATAAGACTCAACCGTCGTAATTATACATAATTTTCACACTTGTATGTTTAACATATGCACATGTGTAGCAGGTGTTAGGAAGTTGTAAAACAGCATGTCAAACTGTCAGCAGAATTTCAAATTTTCTACACAAAAAGTAATAAGTAATTAAATTAATAATTTTTGTTACCACAAATTGGCCCTGTTTTCGGAGCTTAAATTATATAGAAAAAGAACAAAATAATTTTCGCCTGGTTTCTGACCTGGTTTTCCCATTCAGAAAAAGCTGAAACCTTAGCAGTGAGAGTGTGTATTTCTACTTTTTCAGATATGTGATGTGATCTCAAAGTGGGAAGAGTCATTTCGTGAATGTCACGATGGTAAACTAGATGCAAGTAGAACTATCAGGCTTCTGTATAAAAACAGGTGTGAATAATTATGTTACTATAGCATAGTGTTGACTTCTTCCATGGTGAAGTTGTTTGAGTCGCTGACTTGAAAAACATGTAATTCTCACTGATTGAGGGTCATTGATTGAAGTCTTGCTACTGATCATAATCTCTTTATGTGAGAAAGTTGACAGTTTCATACCAAAGGTAAGGTTCTAGTGCTGGTCATTGGCAGGACATATGGTTAGGTAAACTGCTCGCCTGTCAAAATGACTGAAGTATGGCTGAAATGTGTGTTAAACCTAAAACAATGAAAGGAGCTTTGTGTCTTTAGTTTAAAAAGGTCGATCAATTGCATGTGATATGCATGTTTGTAACAGCTGTACCTGCAGATTTTTATGATGTATACATTATGAAATGTCCTCTTACTGCTAAATGCAGCTGTGTCTTCATGCAGCTTACTGTCAAGTCAATGAACTTTCATGTATCTCTTCCTGTTGAAAAAGCAATGAACAATCAGAGGTATTGTGCATGTTGACAAAAGTTGTTATTTGGCAGGGTCAGAATTAATAATTGTTATGTAATACCGAAGAGATTAATTCAGATGTATAAACATTATTCCACCTTGATAAGTGATGTCATCAACAAAGCATACGTTTTGCAGTGTGAAAGCTAACATCTTGACCTTAGTATTTGACATGCAGATCTCAGTGAAAGAAGAATATGAGGATCTTACATGGCCTGCTGTGGAGGACTGGGTTGTTCCGACCAGAGGGAAAGCGGGGGGATAGGAGGAACCGGGCGCCCAGCTTCCCCACGTTCCCCGCTTCCCGAGGGTCGGACCCCAGTCCTCCACAGAGACCATGTAAGATCCTTTTTCTTGCATACTTTATTTGATGTTTTGCAGATTCTACGAGGAAACCGCTTTAAACAGGCCCTACTATGTTGAGCGGTAAATCAAAACTTCATGTTGATTAAATATATTCCCGCATGGAACCCCTTTGCGTAGGAAATTTGGTAGGTTCACACGTGAATTTACCACTGTTTATGTATCTAGAGCTAAAAACATAGTGCTTGATCGCACCCAAAACTATACTTTATTTACGTTGTGAATAAAAAAAATCAATAAATCCTAAACAGAAATTCTCCTTACTCACGTCCAGTTTACTTGATTAATGCGACTAACCATCAATATTGACTCAATTAATTTGTTTTGTTTACACGTGCGTCTTTATCAAGGGAAACTGTGGCGCCATTTACCGCCATTTTTTGTTTTGAAAAAGTATGATTACGGGTATGTTCTTTTGAAATGTGAATATATTCTGTTGCTATACCTTTCTAAAATTTGATGCTCTTGCTTGTGACACCATAAAAGCACCATTTCTTTTTCGCAATCAACTCGCTTCAAAACTTCATGGATATTCGTTACCAACAATTTTCGTAATTTGAACCGTTATTGCGTACCCTGAAAATTCGAACCATTCCTAAAAAAATTAATTCCTGTTACATTAACTTGAAAAATATTGAAGTGTGTGCTTTCTTATGAGACCTTAGTTTACATTTACAAAAACTTCTAATCTGTCACATGTAAACCGCCGTGAAACGACTCGGAAATAAAGTGTTCCAGGTACGAGTTGAATACACAAAGTAGTTCGGGTGCTGTCAAGTAAGCCCGAGGTGTACTTTCCTAGGGAAAGTAAGGCTGATCTCTTCCTCCTCATGCTCCGCCAATACTTTCCCCGGGGGGTATGCAAGAATGACTACAGTTGGATCTGAAACAGTCACCCTGAATAAGTTAAATTGACCACATCCTGGGTGTCACTTGATTTAACGTAGGTTTTTATAGAAAAAAAACTTTTAAAATCTTCTCTGAAGGCACAAGGCCCAGAGATTAGACATTTGGCATGTAGCATTTCCCAGTTGAACAGTACCAAAATTGTTAAAATCATGACTCACAGTTCAATTGGGGGTGGGTCCTTTTGCCACCAGTGACTTTTGTTAGCAACCATGAATGTCCTTAGTACCTAGTGACAGTTGCTTTCTTTGGCAATCACTGACTTTCTGTAGTGACCAGTGGTTTCCTTAGCAACCACTGACTCCCTTTAGCTACAAGATACTTCCTTAGATACTGTAAAACAGGTTTTATTCGCGATCGTTTAATTTTCGCTAATATTCGCGATTTCAGTACCTCGCGAATTCAAGAATATCGTGAAAAATTCCTAATCCGAATTAAATTTCATCCGAATTTGTGGAACTTACAAACGTATCTTTTGTATGTTATGAAGTTAACTGACGTATTGTGAGTCCCATGTTCGAAAACGTAAATTAACAACATGGCAGGTTGTAAATTGATCATTGTCTAAGCGTCTATTAACAAAAACATGTTAAAACAATTACGGATGACAGGTTGTCAATAAGGTGTTTTACAAGCTCATCTCTTTTGTTTGACAATAACTTGTAAATCGTGTGAATTAAAATTTGTTTGCACATCCTTGGTTGTTGGCTACCTGAACTTAAATCAATCAATTACAAACCTGTTATAGTTTGTGCATGTCAGGCGAGTGATATGTAGTACGAGTGATTAATTCAACAAACATACAAGTAGGATTAAACATTTTTACAGGGAACGGCAATTTCGGCTTTGGGTTAATTTATACGACGCAAATGTATACTAAGTTGAAAACCAAGTTTATCCAATGAAGAGGTCACTTTCGATTTTCAGGATGTTGAACTTCGCAAATTCAAAAATACGCGAATTATTAAAAACGTCAAAATTAGACAAAAATCGCGAAATTTCGGTGTCGCAAAATTAGTGTTTTACAGTAAATGCACTGGTACATTTGAGTGATATAGGGCCAATATGACCCTCTTGTTTAATGTCAATACTCATGTATAAAGCAAACACCTGCTTGGAATGGCCATTTCCATTGTACCTGTTAGCTGACTCTATAACACAAGTTTGACATTACAGGTGAAGATAAAAGATATTCAGAAGTGACAATAAACAGATATGATATACCTGTATGTGCATTTTAGGTTGTATTACAAGAGTACCAGTCGTTTTGAGACAGACAGAGAGAAACTTTTACTCACCTACCAGATCAATGATGAGATTGTAAATGGAAGATTTCCTCTCAACAGGGACCTTGCACTAGAACTGGCTTCTCTCATGGCACAGGTAAAACAAGATCCAAGCTTTGGTCACAAGTCCCAATCTTCATGTAATTATAGTTAATGATTCATAGGGTATTATCTGCAAAGGAGTAAGGTTTGATAGTTTCATCTTTAGTACTTTCATGTAATCACAGTTTGATTAAAAATAGTATGGGTCTTTTAGATGCTTGCAGAAGCTGGCTTCTAGTTGATGGGAAACACAAGTACATTGTATTGGTTGTTAAATAATGTGTCCTTTACCATTGCATATTTGGCATTTTATAACAAAAGATGTTATAATCTTGCATGCAGTTAAACAATACTTGTCTGAAAATTTAGAAGTAGACATTTTATGTGTAAGAAATTATTTTTTTATGATATTTTAGATAGAATATGGGGACTTTAAATCGACTGACTCGAGTCTAAACCAGCAGGTTAACCAGATTCTTGAGCGTTTCTATCCAAGGAAATACAGGGACTCTGCCTCTACTGATGGAATCAGGTAAGGCATCTGTTTATACTGTGCCCTGTTACATCCAGATATTTCTACCATTGTAATCAGTGTAGACTATGACTGAGTTAAGTGCCTGATTTGTAGTCTACACTGACTGGTGCAAGACCTATTTTCAGCTGTCGTTTTGTTTTTTATATGTCCTAGCTAAAAACTCCAAAAAGAAACTTTTAGATTCTTGTGTTTACTTCTTGGAGATGATGCACTAACCTCATGTAATGACCACATTATATTTATTGAGGTCAAGGTCAACTGATTTCAGCTTTGAACTTGTGTCTATGTTGTTTGTCTGAAACTGATTGTAAGAATGTCAGTAAAGTACAGCAAAACATACAACTTAGCGATCTTGAGATGTGTTTACACTTAAATCAACGTTCTGCCTTTATCATTGTAACGTTTAGGTCACATTCAAGGTCACTTGGTTGTATGATTGTAATGCAGACTGCATTTTGTTTTATTTGTGATCTAAGTTTTTAGGAAATTTGTTTATATACGGTATATCTTTGAGTGTTTTGGGTACACTGGTTTTACATATCACAATAAAGAATGAAGGTCATCTTAGTGTGTGGTTACAGCGTTATAAACACACAACTTTTGTAGACATTAACAAACATCAGTTCCAAAACATTGCCTTTACATTTAACTTAATGTATCAGGATAGTTCATATGAATGATATTTTTTGTTTACTGCATCAGGGTTGTTCATGAGAAGTTAATAGAAAGATGGACATCACTTCGTGGTAGGAGTCACCAGGATTGCGTACGTGTGTACCTGGCCGTCGCACATAAATGGCAGTTTTGTGGAGCTAAACTCTTTCTCACAAAGGTAACAGAAATTTTACACTTAAATGCTTTTAGTAAGTTAAAAGTAGTTTAATTAGTACATTGAGGGCCCTATAAGGCTGACCCCATTTATATTCCCCATAGTAAGCATGTAAGTGTTGGGACCAGCCCTACCTGCCTTACACTGCAAACATGCAAAATACACTCATAACACATACACTCATAACACATACACTCATAACACATACACTCATAACACATACTATTAAACTTGTAAGAGTGGCTGCTTTACGTAAGTTATATTATCAGGTGCTAGTTTGACAATTTATTAGTGTTGGTGAGTTTTAGCTACCGTATTTCCCCGCTTATAAGGAAATAAAGTCCCGATTTTAGTCTCAAAGTGGGGTCCTCGTCTTATAAGCGAGGCCTCGAGAATCAACCAAAAATAAAAATCAATCCTTGCTACATTTGTGATGAAATCGGCAATATCGGATGTCGTCCCGCGAGTGTTTATGTGCAGCGACAGCGAACAATTACGGTACCGTAAGTTGGCAAATTCGTTATTTTGTTAACTCACCTCCGATGTAGATCGCCAATGTCGGCATTTGCAATTATTTAAAGAATTTAAGGTAAACTTTGCGAAAATAAGTGGTGCTACTTTTTCCGCCATATTTATTTTTTCGGTATGATAAAGCGGCCTAAAATTGATATCTGAATCAAGCGTTTAACAGCGTTTATTGTAAAGAAACCCGATAATCAGTCTAGTCTGTGTATTGTTAATTCGGATATTGATTTTTGTTGACCTTTGAGCGATAATTGCGTCCGGTAAATACGTGTCATCAGCTGATTAATCAATTTATGAAAACATCTGGCAGCTTGTGTATAATTAGTAAGAGTGCCCAGGATCCCCAAATTAGCGTCAATTACGTCGTTGTTAAAAGAAAAAAGGAGCGAGAGGCTTAGACAAAAGGCGGAAAGTTTTTTTGTAAAATTCGTCATGCGGTTGTTTTGTCAACTTTTAATTATAAATACAAGTTAACTTATTTTTTGCAAACTTTTGTGATAACTTCCAAGAAATTGACAATGGGAATGAAAATAATATTTAATTGACTTTAATGCCATCTCGATTTTTTTGTCTTTTAAACTACACGTAATTGTCGCTACTTTGGGGATCCTCGCCTCTTAATTTTTATACAAGCTGTCTATGTTTTCATGATTGAAACGCCAATGGCCATATTTGCAATTATCTTCTCAAAGTGTCCAAAAATCAATATCCGATTGCCCAGATTGGTTTATAATACTATAAAAATCGGCTATTAAAAATTACTTATTAGCTTAGAAATCATACGACTTGAAGAAAATAAAGTAACTGGGTTTCATTAAATTGCCTCGTCTTTATAAATGAGTCTATTCAAACCACACATTCCATGGCAAAGAGGGGGTCCCTCGGCCCATGTATGTGAGTTAGTTCCTCATATAATACTCAACAATGTAACTAGGTACTCCTGTGGTACAGATTGGTGTTTCCAGCATTATTTAGCATCAAGTTAATGTGAAAATCTGAAACACTATGTAATGAAATCTCATGAATATATAGTGGCATCTAAATCTGAAATAGATTTGCCAAAATGCAAAAACATAACTATATCAAAATATGCAGCAGTATATGCTAAAGAAATGAATGGAAATAGAAACAAATATTTGAGATTTTGTTAAATTTAAAACCACACAATGTAAATACCAGCTCTTAATTCTTGAAACAATAAATACCCTTTTTTCTTCTGTGTGAATATGAATGTCTGGCAATTGACTGAAAAGGTTTATGACATGAAAAGAAAATATGGTACAATTATATAAGTTCCATTGTGGTATGTAACTTTAATTGTATACCTCCAGGAAAGAGAGTCAGCATCCCCAGATGAAATCTGGTTGGCTATACAAGAAGAGGGCGTGGCAGTTCTTGAATATTCAACCATGGTAATATGTTGTACAAATTACTATATAAAATGTTTAGACAATTTCCTCTGACAGTCGCCTGACTCAGCTGTATAAATGTGGAGCATCAGGCTCCATCATGCTCGGATCATATAGCTTTGACTGGTACCAATGATTAATGAACCTTGAAAATTGAAGCTCTCTCACTTCTAAATTGACAGACAGAACCACTCAGCCGCTTCAGTCAGAAGCCCATTACATTGTAGATATCTTTATTGCTAGTCTGTGTTAGCTCCAGAAATGTGATTCTGTGGGGAGCAGTTTGTTTTTTCATTGCCAATCAGTTCTGCTCATGTAGCCAATGGGAAAGCGAGTACAGTTCTATGTTGCTAGTCAGTCTGAACAAGCTCCCTTAGGCAAAAACAATTTGTGTTTCCAGTCTCCCATAACTTTAACTGCTGTCAGACCTAAAACTTTTTATTAGAAAATTATTAAATAGACCCAATTTTCAAGTGTTTTTTAGCAAAGATGTCAAAATAAAATAGTAAATCAAAAACAATGTTGACCAACTCTAATTTTAATGGCAAGGAGACAGAAAAGACACATTGTTTTGTATGTTACTAAGTGGATGTTACTCAAACTCATCCTCGCTTGCTTTGAGCAGGAAAATTATTCAGGCAAAGATCTCTTCATCTGCCAGCTATTACATTAAAGATTCATTCTGACTAGAAAGCTATTGAAATAGCTAAGGCAATTTCCTCTATAAACATAGTGTGAAAAATGTGGAAATTCAAAAACAAACTCTACTGTTTCCTGTGGACATTACTGTTTCCTGTGGACTTTTTCAGCAACCAATCAGCATGTATGACTACAGGTCAGTGGTTACATTTGGTGGATGGAATGAGGACCTTATGGTGGTTGTCAACAAGTTGATTGAGTCAGCACCTCATCATTATGAACACAGAACTCAGAAACTTCTCTTTATTCTGTCAAAACACAAAGTGAGTTTTTTTCACAATTTTAACTCATCTTGGATGATCATCTTTGTCACCTTATCATTCTCCTTTCTTCAACAAAAAATATTGTCATCATATTATATAATAATACTTGTATTATTATGCGGGTTCATAATTGAACACATTTACTGCAGACAGGAGACAATAGCACTAGCTGTCTCTACTGAACTCAATAGTTTATCACAACCTGAGGTTATCAACCGTAACAGCAACAACAGATGTTTAAGTCAGGGCCATTATTGTGATTCATTTAAAAACAAGAAAAAAACAACATACGGAATATAAAACAGACATCTAAGACATGTACTGTACAAGTGAAGGTTAATCTTTGTTGGCAGTGAACATATGTTTAAGTAATGAATATTTTCATGTAAAAGAAGAAAAACATTATTAGTATCATATTTTAAAAATTGTTAACTATTCCTTTATGCTTTAATGTGATTTCAATGGAAAAGTTTTTAAGAAAATATACAGTTTCAACTGATATACCTGGGATGAATGAGGAATGGTGGACTGGTTATAATGATGATTCTGTTCAGGAACTAGTCAGGTCACTTTTTGTTTGACTGGTTTATACAGTGTCCTGTGTTATAATTGGAGGTAATTTTGGACCCATAACTACAGGAGAATCTTTTTGGGCCCATGGTTAAACCACATTTCCACATAAGGTACTTGCACTGGCTTTTGTCAAGGAACCTTTCTGCAAGATGGCTCTAGAAGCTTCAAATTTGTTTCAAAATTGAGTGAAAAATGAATTTAATAAATTTTGGATTTGATTATTTTTCCAACAAAATTATTGATTTTGACCTTGCTCTCATGTATTATTCCACTCTCTGACACTCTCCGCTCTACCCTGACTCGGTGAAAAACCATATTGACTCACCTTGCCAGGATGAGCTATTGTGAACACTTGATGACTGTCTGGTCTTGGTTGGTTATCACTTATTGCTTCAAACGACATATTCCCTGAAACCCTTGGCCAATGTTGATGAAATTTGGCAGGGCGTTCCTTCTATGAACCTCTACCGAAAGTACTAAAAAAATTCTGATCCATGCAGAACTAAGGTTACTAAGCAACCAAAAGGAAAAACTGAAAATCTTCTTCTCGGAAACTTCAGATCGGAATTCACCTGATCACTCTCTACCAAAATTGCTAAAATTAGTTGATTCATAGAAAATAAGGTCCACTATGCGGTGGGATTGATTTCTCTATATAGTCTATATAGAAACTTAAAAAATCTTCTCTAAAACTACTGGTCAGAATTTATTTTTATTTGACAAATATGATCACATGACTCTCTACCAAATTGTTAAAATGAAGATCATGCCTTAAAAAAGTGAGGCTTGAGTGGGTGGGGCTGTTTTCCCTACAAAATCTGTATAAAAAATGTATTTAAATCTTGAAAATCCGTTTTTATAATTTAATTTCATTTTGGGATATTGTCTGTCAGACACAGAGTTTTTATACCACAGATCTTTATACACTATACTTGTCATTCAGGTAAAATCGTAGGTTGCAACTCAGATGTGTGATATAGGGCCAATGCCCCTCTTATTTCTTAATTAAAATCAATAATTGTCAGACACAAGAAATCACAGTTCTTGAATCAGGACAAACTACAGCTTGGTGGATCAGTTAACAGTAAGATGTCAGTAATGGGCCTGTCTGTTCAAACTTAGTTTAAATAACAAGAAAGCAATGACATTATATTAAGACCTTACTGTACTGCATGTAAATGCATTTTTTTTAATGTTAAAACATATTTTTGAAAAACAGATGTAACAACTGTATTTCTGCATAAACATGTTTGTTTTGATTTTCCCCGGAGGTTTAGGAAAACTGAAATTAGACATTTTTCCTTGGGCAGATTTTTTGTAGTCTAGACATATAACAGGCTAAAAATATTTTAGCGATTGTTTCAATAGTTTGTTTAATCTGAGACGAGAAACATTGTCAGCTTGCCATAACTTCATGTTACACAGTTAAACAGTGTGGGGTCAATGATATAATCTGTTTAACTTGAGCAGCTGTGGATGTATTCAGTTGCCATGCTGCGGATGTATTCAGTTGCCATGCTGCGGATGTATTCAGTTGCCATCAGAGCAGGAGTCTAAATGTTCCTATGCAAACTGCACCACTTACTCCATTCGCCATCATCACATCACCCACTTATCCATATTCTCCTACACCTCCACTCCCTACTCCATATCCTTCACTGTCTCGCCCACCTTGACTTACCCACTCTCTCCTCTATCCCCTTCTTCACCTCCATTTTCTCCATATTCTTTACTGCTTCATCAAACTCAACTTATAAAACTTCTCTATCTTCTTCTAAAACTCCACGCCTTCCTGCACATCCCCACTGTGTTATCCACTTCGACTGACACACCCTCTCCTCTATCCCCTTCTACACTTCAACTCTCTACTCCACATCCTCCTCTATCTCGTAACCTCCACTAACGCACACTCTCCTCTATCCCTTCCCATCTACTCTCTTTATATCAGCTACTAGTAAAACTCCACTACCTCCTCTACATCCTCCACTGTCACGTCCACCTCCATGTACCGGTATACGCTTTCTCCTTGAGTCCTTTCTACACCTTCACTCCCCTGCATATCCCCACTGTGTCATCCATCTCCATGTATACACTCTCTCCTCGAGTCCCACCTACACCTTCACTCTCCTGCATATCCCCACCGTGTCATCCATCTCCATGTGTACACTTATTCCTTGAGTCCCTCCTACACCTTCACTCTCCACATTCTCACTGTCTCGTCCACCTTCATGTATACACTCCTCGAGTCCTTCCTACACCTTCACTGTCCACATTTCCACTGTCTAGTTCATCTTCATATATACACTCTCTCCTCAAGTCCTTTTTACACATTCACTCTTTACATTCCCACTGTCTAGTCCATCTTCATGTATACACTCTCCTCGAGTCCTTCCTACACCTTCACTCTTTACATTCCCACTGTCTTGTCCACCTTCATGTGTAAACTCTCTCCTCGAGTCCTTCCTACAGCTTCACTCTTTACATTCCCACTGTCTTGTCCACCTTCATGTATACACTCTCCTCGAGTCCTTCCTACACCTTCACTCTTTACATTCCCACTGTCTCGTCCATCTCCATGTGTACACTCTCTCCTCAAGTCTGTCCTACACCTTCACTCTCCACATTCCCACTGTCTCATCCACCTTCATGTATACACTCTCTCCTCAAGTCCCTCCTTCACCTTCACACCTGCGTCTTTTTAAAAGTTGCAAGTAACTTTAGAAAACTATTTTTAGCTCGACTATTCGAAGAATAAGGAGACTATTGCACTCGCCCCAGCGTCGGCGTCGGCGTCTGCGTTGGTTAAAGTTTTCATAAAGTCAAATATCTTGAAACTATCAAAGGTATTGACTTGAAACTCAAACTATATGTTTACCATCAACATCTTCACCTGAGGAAACAATCCCCATAACTCTGTTTTGATTTTTGACAGATTTATGCCCCTTTTTAACTTAGAAATTTTGGTTAAAGTTTTTTATAAATTCAAATATCTTGAATACTATCAAAGGTATTGACTTGAAACTCAAAGTATGTGTCTACCATCAACTCTTCACCTGAGGAAACAATCCCCATAACTCTGTTTTGATTTTGACAGATTTATGCCCCTTTTTAACTTAGAATTTTTGGTTAAAGTTTTTTATAAATTCAAATATCTTGAATACTATCAAAGGTATTGACTTGAAACTCAAAGTATGTGTCTACCATCAACATCTACACCTGAGGAAACAATCCCCATAACTCTGTTTTGATTTTGACAGATTTATGCCCCTTTTTAACTTAGAATTTTTGGTTAAAGTTTTTTTTAAATTCAAATATCTTGAATACTACGAAGGTTTGACTTGAAACTCAAAGTATGTGTCTACCATCAACATATACACCTGAGGAAACAATTCCAATAACTCTGTTTTGATTTTGACAGATTTATGCCCCTTTTTAACTTAGAAGTTTTGGTATTTTTTTTGTAAATTCAAATATCTTGAATACTATATAAGGTATTGACTTGAAACTCAAAATATATGTTTACCATCAACATCTACACCTGAGGAAACAATCCCCATAACTCTGTTTTGATTTTTGATAGATTTGTGTCCCTTTTTAACTTTTGCATGTTTTGTTAAAGATAGAATACTATCGAACGTATTTCTGTCAACATCTTCACCAATGTTTTTGATTTTTGACTATTTATGCCCTTTTTAACTTAGAATTTTGTCACAGTTTTCCAGACTAAAATGGAAATACTCAAAATGGCTTTCTTTTTGAAATGTCTAGAATAATTATGCAGCATAAAGCAGTCATGCTTTTTTAATTCTATACTATCAATTTTGAAAAGTTACAAAATTATTCATGATCAAATATACAAGGTCATGTATTTCTTTGAAATTATCCCCCATCCTCCCTCCAGTTGGCTTGCAGAATCCGAGTAAGGCCTTGAATGCAATGTACATTTACAAAGGTCTTTGAACAAGTTTCATATCTTTGACCTTAATCTTATAGACAATTACCAATACTCCTGTTCTTGACAAAACCCCATTTTACCAAAATTTAATAGCGGCGGTTTTTACAGATTAGGATTGCAGGAGTATGTTTCTGTCATTAGAAAACTCATGTGTAAATGTGATATGCATTGCTTTATTGCTGTACACCCGAAATTAAACCATTTAAATATGTTCTGCTTTATTTGTCAGGTGCTAGAGGCTACCCACCTAATTGCCAGTTACATCAATGCAAGAGTTCACAGACAGTCACAGGAACCCAATGGTGGCGTTATTATGTGATATCAGCTGGGAACTACAGCTTGACTTAGTGCACAGTTTCTGTGTGGTTCCGCTTTGTTCATGGGCTCTAATTGTCCATTTGCTGTGATAGAAAGATGTGATACAGTGTTACCTCAGTACAGTACACAGGTCCTTGCAGGTTTCCTGTTTCGTTGTTGAAGATTCCATGTGTGGGAAGGCTATAGAGAACTTGTCTTAAAATTTGTGGGTTTTGATTGGCTGAAAGTAGACTGTTTCAAAACTGACAAATCAGAAACAAAGTGTTTTAGACTGGTACTCTTGCAAAAGGTTTATGATGTTGGGTGTAATAGTATGCGGTTTATGGAATAGTTTGAACACAGTATTGTGTTTATGCTCTAATGATATATTGCTAGCAAACATAGTGATGCACATGTATTTGTGCAGTTTATAATCTATGCAATTGGAGCATTGTGCTTGAAATAAGGAGAAAGTTTTGCAAAGAAGTAAGTGGTATTATAAAGTGACAACAAAGGCAAAGGCTCACCAAGGCAACGGTATGGATTTTTCCATGCCATGCTGATGCATAAATAGACTGATTGCACAACTTGAATGCAGGTAATGGCATGTCATAGCTCAAGTGTATTTTAAGATGTTAAGTTGTTTTGCATAAAGAAATATGATCTTTTATATCACAGTGCAACTTTGATGCAAGATGCAAAATTATACCAGCGTTATAATGTGCAACACTTTTCATGCAGACAGTAATGATGGTAGAGTTGGTAATGATGCTTTGTTTGCCAGGCAGTTACCAGTGCACCTTGTCATTACAAGTTTAAGTGCGTCTGCCTTAAAAGAAAAATCTGAAAATGATGAATGCAGGCTTTATATGTGTCCCTGTGACCAGGGGCACACTTTCCTGTTTGGCTTCCTATGACAGACAGCAGAAGACTTTGAAGGTTTAAGTTTAGGTGCAGCGATAGATGAGTATACAGGATAGAACACTTACAAAAGCTTATGAAAAGTCTTTAGGTCAGTATAGTGTAAAAACAAGTCACTTTTTGGTTTTCTTTCTGTTGTCTGTTAATATTTTTATGTGACACTTTGGAGGAAATTATTGTTTTCTTTTTGTCCTTATTTTCCAGTCTGAACCCACATCAGACATCAGAAAAAAACATTTTTATATTAAAAATAATTGTTTGATAGGGTTTCTTCGTGCTTGTTACAGTATCCTTTTAACATCTGTTACAAGTGTTTCCTTGTATGCAACTGTTCTCCAAGGTTCTGCCATCTGATTGGCTGTTTAGATTTTCTGATAAAACCTTTGTTGTAATTAGGTAGAGGTAGATGAATTATTTGTGCTCCTGAAAGGTCAGAACATATAGGAGAGATCGCCGTGACGTCACTCAGCAATTTTAATGAGATTGCTGGTGGGCAATAACAGTTGTGTTTACAATGCTTGTAAATCGGAAAGGAATTTTTGAATTTTTATAACTTTTTCGCTATCTGAAGGATTTTTAAAATTCAAATAGTTATGAAATGCTCTTGATACTCGTATTTTCACATTAAAATATCTTTTTCGAAAAAAATGCCATTTTTAATGAAGCTTGAGTTTTCATAACGGCTTGTTGCTGCAATGACCATTTACAAAAACAGTTTAAGTTACGCGCTTGCGAATTTTTCGTTTGGAATCTTAACAAAAAATGAAAACAATGAATAAAGTGTATATTATGCTTTCCAGTGATATAATACATTTTAAAATATTTTTTGTTTTAAAAAAGTTACAGCCGTTAAAAATACACCCCTAACAATACAAAAACACGGACTACCGACCACTGCCCACCGCATTGATCTCTTATCAGAAGGAAATATTGCGTAATACAGGTTTTTATTTGCAAACACGATCTCTCCTATAGGTAACAGGCATATTCCATTATTAATCTCTCTTGAAAAAAATCCATGAAAAGTTGGAAGAAATTCAACTGCTCCGTAAAATAATTGAAGCCACAACTAATAAATTATCCCATGTATACACAACCAGTTTAGGATGTTATTTTTTCTCAGAGTTACGTTGATTTATTTTACTGATTGTGTGAAATTTTCATTGACCTAAAACAGAAGGTCAAGGCTTTTATACTTAGTGTGAATTAAGAGGTGAGAGGACGCTGAGTACAGATTTTAAGAAATTTGTTTCTGTGTATATGTATGTTTAACCATAGATTGTTTTGAAGGTATTGACAAAACTTGTAATAGTCAAGGTACATTTTGTTTTGTAAGATGGAAACTATCAGCCTGCACATTAAATGTAGTCGGTAAATGTTCAGTGAGTACCCATTGAACAAGTTCTGGTACAGTCCATTGTTGAAAGTTAGCAGGAATGAGTTTAAATGTTTCTGATAGATGTGGTATTATAAAACCTAATGGTGTGTGTGTGTGTGTGTGTTGAACACATAGACTGTATAAATCAGTACTGCTCATTTTTATATACCTCATTGTGAATGTGTCTCATTTTCCACCATAATGATATTATCAATGTCTCAGTTGTTGACAATAGATCATTTTTACATAGCCAAAGTTGTTATATGTTTATTATTTGACAGGTTACTTTGAAAAGTTCTATCTGTACAGTATGTGTTTGTATGAAGACTTTTGAAATTACTGATCTTTAGTATTTATATACACATAGACTAGTTTTGCAGTGAACTATAGTTAGAACTTTTTAATACTAACCTAACAAAGTTGAAATGGCAAGACTATGTGACTCAGGGTTTCTTGGAAAATAATATGTGAGTAATAAGATAGTGTTTTCTCATTTATAAGAGGTTTTGCTTCAATCTTTTGTGCAGTTGCTTTTCACCATATAGGATGGGGAAGACTTTCAGTACTTCTAAATTTAGATCCTTTTAAAATGAAAAGATTCTGAGGCTGATTTATGAAGGTAACTGTGGTGTCAAGGTCATGGTAGAGAATAAAGGTGAAGGTAACTGGTGTCAAGGTCATGGTAGAGAATAAAGGTGAAGGTAACTGGTGTCAATGTCATGGTAGAGAATAAAGGTGAAGGTAACTGGTGTCAATGTCATGGTAGAGAATAAAGGTGAAGGTAACTGGTGTCAATGTCATGGTAGAGAATAAAGGTGAAGGTAACTGGTGTCAATGTCATGGTAGAGAATAAAGGTGAAGGTAACTGTGGTGTCAAGGTCATGGTAGAGAATAAAGGTGAAGGTAACTGTGGTGTCAAGGTCATGGTAGAGAATAAAGGCGAAGGTCTTCATCAGTTTGCTGTGTTAGTTGGTCAGTTGTGTGATGGAATGGTTAAAATAAATACTGAAAGGTTCTATTTTGTTTTTAGAATTGCAAATAGATTAAATATTGCATTTAATGTCAAAATAGAATGTAGTTGGTTTAATATTGACAAGACTTCTGTCATATCAATCAATAACATTTTTGTTACTTTATCCAGTTTACCAAAGGTGCTTGTTTATATATGTTGAAACATACTGATGTTACATAAGGGTAAAGGAGTTGATATTCAAAATAAATGATATTGTTATACATGTATACAGCTTTGTTCCTCGGCCAGTAGATTTTAACAGTGTTATAAGATTATTGATGTGATCATTTTTATTGATGAAACAAAACTTTAGAAGCTTCTGTCACTTGATGAAGATGTACTCCATTAGTTATGGCACAAAAAAGGTATATAAAAAGGCATCTTACATGCAAGTTGTTTGTGATATGGTTTCGTTTTCCAAGACTTTGTGCAATAGTTGTATAGACTACAGAGAATCTCATTGGGGTTTTTTTTCTGCATATTTTTGTTTGCACTTTTTTTGTGATTTACAAGCATCTCTTGTTGTTTACTTGCAATTCAGAACAGTTTTTGTATATTTACAACATTTTGTGTTTGTGGAATTATTATTAAACTAAAGAAACACATTCATTTGAAGTTTCAGTTTTCTGTATCAATTGCATTTTAGATTCTGCAATAGATTTCTTTTGATTTCATTTTGTTTTTGGTTATTTAACAATAAACAGTTAAACTATTATTATGGTGTTTGTATGTTATTTAGAAGATGTGCTGGCATTTGTATTTACAGAAGTGTTGATACCTGAAGCAGCTGCTTTCTTTAATTGGCCAGTTCTACTTATGGCAGCTGAACAATCTCCCGGTGTCTTTAGCTCACTTGGCTTTGCCAGGGTGAGCTTTTAAGACGGATGATTATCCGTCATCCGTTTGTCCCTCATCCATCAACATTTTGATTCAAATGACATTTCCTCTGAAACCACTTGGCCAATGTTGATGAAACTATGCAGGGATGTTCCTTGCATGAAGCTCTACCAAAATTGTTCAAAGAATTCCATTCCATGCAGAACTCTGGTTGCTATGGCAAAAAATAGGAACATTTTTAAAAATCTCTGAAACCACAAGGTCTAGAGCTTATATATTTGGCATGTAGCATTTTCTAGTGGTCCTCTACCAAGATTGTTCAAATCATTACCCTGTATACGTCTTTGTATAACAAGTTACCCCCTTGGTGGGGCCAATTTAGACCCGAGGGTAATGATTTGAACAATCTTGGTAGAGGACCACTAGAAAATGCTACATGCCAAATATATAAGCGAGCCACTTGGCGAAACTTCGATCAAAGTGGCGAAGAAAAATCGTGAGTGGCGAAAATGAAAAAAATCTCCTTATTTTAGACCGCCATATTTGTTTTGTTCTAAATCGTAACCCAGTCTGCATTCTATAATCATCTGGACACGCGAGAAATGCAATTTGCAACCAAATAATCCGCTTAACAATCGATGTTTACTCAACTATTAAATTGACATAAACATTCACA
The DNA here is from genome assembly GCA_022818135.1 of Saxidomus purpurata. Classification (NCBI taxonomy): domain Eukaryota; kingdom Metazoa; phylum Mollusca; class Bivalvia; order Venerida; family Veneridae; genus Saxidomus; species Saxidomus purpurata. The sequence continues at coordinate 68,062,522 of JAFMSR010000001.1, read as the reverse complement.
TGTCAAAACGCACATGTCAACCTTTAAATAGCTGTGTTGTCTCGCCGCCTTTGATTGGCTCAAAGTTTTTTATTGACCAATGAAAGCTGATGTAACAAATGGTAGCGAGTAGGCGGTGCGGTATCGGGAATGACACTCGAAAACATTGTCAGTGTTTACGAAAAATGAGCGACTCAAACTGATCCTAGTTGTAATTACGGCTGATTAGATGTCTTTAATTTCGGGAATCATTCAATTAATAAACAAATCGGCGAAATATTGAACGCTTTGATGATTTTGCAAACTTGTCGCCGCTGTCTTATCTTGTGTGTTCTGCAGTTTAGTAAAGTTGCTGCCGATAAATTTTTTACAGACTTTACAATATAAAAAGAAAAACTCCTGAAAAGTGATTTTTTTACTGGAAATGGTTTAAGTGAGGCAAACTTTGGACATTTAATGTTAATTTCAATGTAGGAAACTTCCACATAGAACACATTTTAAATACACTTCTTGCTTTCAATGTTTCAAAACCAGGCAACATCTTTAAAAAGAATAGTTTGTATGTGTTTAAAAGTAAGGTTGAATTTGAAATGTAATCCTGTATTGATTTTAGCAATTAAAAACCAGGACTACTTTTAAAATACAAAACTTGCTTCAAAGGTATACACCTGTCTTTCAAAGGCCCCAAAAGTATAGCTAGAATTCACCATTTGCCTTTAAGTAAAAATTTTCGCCGCTACACCGCAGGGTGGTACCCCTCCCTACTCCAAAAGTGGCCCACTTTCGCCCAGGGGCTGGGAAAACATATTTGGTATGTAACATTGACTAGTGGTTTTCCACCTACTTTGTTCAAATCATGCCTCTTTGGTCAAAATTGACCACACCCATCAGGCAAGTGAACTTGTACTCAGGTGAGCGATGTAGGGCCATCATGACCCTCTTGTTATAGTTTTGTAGGGTAGTCACTTAGATATAGGTTATATGTGCAACTTAATTGGGGGTCATTGCAGTAACTGAGTGGTCTAAGGCTTTCTACTTGGCATTACAAGATGATGGGTCCATACCACATAGATTTTAACAATGGCATATGCTATGTAAATAAATGAATTTATTGTATCACTAGGTTGGCATACCTATACCTATACAAATACATACCTTTATTTAAAAAAGGTGCATGCATTTTTTGATTAACCACATTTCTGTGGCATGTCCTCATTGTCAAACTTCAGAAATAAACATTTAGTTACTATCAGTTGGATTGCCTTTCTTTCACATATTTAGTTTAAATGTCGTTTAGTTCTCTGTGTTGTGTATACCCCACACAAATCATCAGAATAAGAGTTTTTAGCTCTTCGGAGCACATAGTGCTCATTGTGAACTTTTAAGAACAGTGGATGTCAATCTGACTGTCCATCAACATTTAATTCAACAACATATAAATGGCTGGGCCAATTTCAGAATCCTTCAAATAAAATGGATCCAAGAAAAACTTGGCAAAACCTTCAAAAATCATCTTGTTAGAAACCTTATGTCAGATTTCAAAGCAATTTTACATAAATGTTCCTTGGGTGACCCTTTACCAAAATGTTTGATTCGTCAAAAAACATGGTCACCAAGGCTTGTTTGGCCTATATTGCTATTCTCAAACCATTGGTTTGTTTTCAAAATTATTTCCTTTAAACGTCCAGGTTGGTTTACGATAAGTAATAAGTATTATAGTGAATCTAGGGAAATCTTCAAAAACCTTGTCTGAAAGGTTCCAGAGACACGCCCTGCTTCTCTCACATGCCAGATGTACAGCATCAATACATAGGACCTCAGTTTAAGGTCTCATCCGAAAGACCATTAGTTATGTTGATGAAGGAGTGAGGGATCAAACCTGCAATCCCTGGATTACTAGTCCAGTGTGATAAAGTATTTCAAACCTCTTTCGAGCCTCGTGAAGTTTTACTGTGATGAAAATTCAATTAACTTTAATAAACTGCTGGTGATTTACCAGCTAGGCCAAATGGAAAACAACTTGACATAGTAACATTTCAATATAATGCCAAGTTAGACTTCTTTCAAACTTTGTCAATTAAGGATTGACTTTTATGTTTTTGCTCATTCATGCATTTAATGAATGTCAGTGGCGAGGTGGTAGATGCACAGAAATGTGCTAACGATGTAGGGGAGTGTACAGTCTCGAGAGAGGTACCTCATCATTTCTAGAACTATAAGTATTTAACACAGTTGAGTCTACATTTTTTAGCAGTTTGATCTTTAATGATCTGAATGTTAATTGCAAACAAGTTTTTACACCATGGATTCACTTCACAGGGATGGTGGTGATATTCAAGAGATATGTGCCGAAAGGTCAAAGTTCTAAGAACCAGTGTCAGGTTCGGAAGTTGGTTTCCACTTCTCCATTTTGGGATTATTTCTTTCATGAAGGGATTGTAAGTACATTGTATCCTCATGTGAAAGAATTTTGTTTTGAAATAGTGCATTTAATGCATGACTAAATATCTTTGCACAAAGGTCAAGGTTAGATATAAATCTGCACAAAGGTCAAGGTTAGATATAAATCTGCACAAAGGTCAAGGTTAGATATAAATCTGCAATTTACACTGACATTCACATCAGTACTTTAAAATATTATTTGGTGCGTGTACACTCTGTAATAAGAATAAGAATAGTTCATAAAACACAGGCTACCTTCATGCAAACAGTGGTCACATTGCGATTAATCTTAAGGTCACTGTAACTTTGCCTTGACTTATATTAACTACTCTTGGAGACTGCTTCCTTCCTGGAGATCTGACCTGTATTTTCACTGAAGGATTGTGAAGGTCAAATTAAATTCCGCAGTCTGGATACGAACAACTTCTGCAACTGCAACCTCTGGGTTAGGAGTCAGACATTCTACCCCTACACCATGGCACCGCTCTCCCAGGTATTATAGGGGTCATCAACTTGTTAAAGACCTCGTGAGAATTTGATGTCTGGAAATCATTTTCAATGTAAAGGTCAATGTGACCATGACATTTGATAGAGAGCCATCAAAATCAATACAGTAAATTCGACATATATCAACTACAGACATAGTGAAATTCTGGGTATAAGGAACAAATATTTTGGCCCCAAACTTTTTCCTTCTTTATATAATGTGAAAATTCAGTATGGATATAACATAGACGTAACGTCCGATGTTGCGGGTTTTTGGCAATTTCTAGCGTATACGTGATTCATTCTGACTGCATAGTAGTAAATTTTAAGAAAATATGTGAAGCCGTATATAAAAATAAAGGAAAATGGTTATTGTACATTACTATGTAACAGAAATTACTTTTAAGCCTTCAATTTAAGTGAAGCGATATCAAACACACTGAGAACGACGTTAATTTATGCGCGTCACGTGTAAGAAAAATACTTGATCCGCATGACTTCTGCTTAAAACGAAATATGAAAATTACGTCAAACTTTCTCATTTTGCTTATACGATATGTTAAATGTCGCCAAAAGTTGCTATTAAAATCTAAAACATTTCCAACGGCTCCTTCGGGCAGACGTGTATAAAACTTCTGTAAGGAAGAAAGTGTCACATCTTTGAACAGATGTATTTTCACTTTGTTCAAATGAATGCAAAATAAAGAAAATCAAAGATATCTATATAAAAATAAGTATAGCAATGCGTTTTTAATGAAGATTATTAAAATAATTTCATTTTTCGAATATATCTGAATAAAACGGCTAAAATTGCATTATGATTGTCTAGCGAAAATGTCCACATATAGAAAAATGTAAGAAAATTTGTAAATATACTTGAATAAAACTGTAGTTATAATTCAGCCGATGATTTATCTTAAATTTCTTCATCGTATCAAAAATGTGTTTTTTCTCTTCTTTCAAATGATATCATATGCCTGCCCAGTCTAACAAAATGATACTTTTATACAAAATAAGGCTTGCCTAGCGAAAATGTCCTTTGACGTCAAATTTATTAAGATGCGATGTTGCACAACCCCCGAATTACAGTAATGTTGCCATTAATTGTCAAATGAGGAAACGCAAACGTTATATTTTTCAAAATGTTGTTCATTTATCAGTATGTTAATGCATTTTTATTAGCTCACCTGAGCTGGCTCAGGGTGAGCTATTAGGATCGATGAATGTCCGTCGTCCGTCCACACTTAGTTCGTTAACACTCTAGTGGTCACATTTTTGCCTCAATTGTCACGAAACTTGGTCAGGATATTTGTCCCAGTAATTACTCGGACTAGTTCGAATATGGGTCATCTCGGATGAAAAACTAGGTCACATGACCCAAAAATAGAAAAATCTTGTTAAGGCTCTAGAGGCTACTGTTTCAGTCCAAATATCCTGGCAATTTGTCAGAAAGGTTGTTTGGTTGATTTCTAGCTCAAGTTTTAATATGGGTTACCTGGGGTCAAAAACTAGGTCACTCAGCCCAAATATGGAAAAACCTTGTTAACACTCTAGAGGTAAAATTTTCAGCCCAAATATCCTGGAAATTTGTCAGAAAGGTTGTTAAGATGATTTCTAGTTCAAGTTCAAATATGGGTCATCTGGGGTCAAAAACTAGGTCACACAGCCCAATTTGGAAAAACCTTGTTAACACTTAGGATGTTACATTTTCAGCCCAGATATCCTTGAAATTTGTCAGAAAGGTTGTTTCGATGATTTCTAGCTCAAGTTCGAATATGAGTCATCTGGGGTCAAAAACTAGGTCACAGAGCCCAAATATGGAAAAACCTTGTTAACACTCTAGAGGTAACATTTTCAGCCCAAATATCCTGGAAATTTGTCAGAAAGGTTGTTTTGATGATTTCTAGCTCAAGTTCGAATATGGGTCATCTGGGGTCAAAAACTAGGTCACAGAGCCCAGATGTGGAAAAACCTTGTTAACACTCTAGAGGTTACATTTTCAGCCCAAATATCCTGGAAATTTGTCAGAAAGGTTGTTTCGATGATTTCTAGCTCAAGTTTCAATATGGGTCATCTGGGGTCAAAAACTAGGTCATCAAGCCCAAATATGGAAAAGCCTCGTTAATACTCTAGAGGTAACATTTTCAGCCCAAATATCCTGGAAATATGTCAGAAAGGTTGTTTTGGTGATTTCTAGCCCAAGTTCGAATATGGGTCATCTGGGGTCAAAAACTAGGTCACAGAGCCCAAATATGGAAAAACCTTGTTAACACTCTAGATGTTACATTTTCAGCCCAGATATCCTTGAAATTTGTCAGAAAGGTTGTTTTGATGATTTCTAGCTCAAGTTCGAATATGGGTCATCTGGGGTCAAAAACTAGGTCACAGAGCCCAAATATGGAAAAACCTTGTTAACACTCTAGAGGTAACATTTTCAGCCCAAATATCCTGGAAATTTGTCAGAAAGGTTGTTTTGATGATTTCTAGCTCAAGTTCGAATATGGGTCATCTGGGGTCAAAAACTAGGTCACAGAGCCCAAATGTGGAAAAACCTTGTTAATACTCTAGAGGTTACATTTTCAGCCCAAATATCCTGGAAATTTGTCAGAAAGGTTGTTTCGATGATTTGTAGCTCAAGTTTCAATATGGATCATCTGGGGTCAAAAACTAGGTCACCGAGCCTAAATATGGAAAAGCCTTGTTAATACTCTAGAGGTAACATTTTCAGCCCAAATATCCTGGAAATTTGTCAGAAAGGTTGTTTCTATGATTTCTAGCTCAAGTTCGAATATGGGTCATCTGGGGTCAAAAACTAGGTCACAGAGCCCAAATATGGAAAAACCTTGTTAACACTCTAGAGGTTACATTTTCAGCCCAAATATCCTTGAAATTTGTCAGAAAGGTTGTTTCGATGATTTCTAGCAACTTTGTTAAAAGCAGTTGTACTTGGGTGAGCGATAAAGGGCCATCATGGCCCTCTTGTTCATATTCTAAAACTTTCTATCGTTTCGAAGGTTATAACACTCACTGTGTCAGTAGTAAGTTATATGTCTTTATGTGTAACGGTTTAAGCTAAATTCCGCATTTTAATGTAATAGACGGTAAATATTTCACAAAAGTACTGTGGTAATGAAATTGCTTGTGTTTACAAAATGAGTCTTTCATCTTTTTCAAATGGTATAAATTTTATATGCAATTTAGAAAGATGGAAATTATTCAATGTTTGACTTCGTGTTACATAACATCCCGCAACATTGGACGGTACGTCACACTCTGAATATAAGAAGGAAATGTCTTTGTCCAATTTAAATAGCCATCATGTGAAGGTTAAAGAATGTAAAGTGGGTGATTTTGTAGTTATCAAAGCCTAACATCACCAATACAATATGTCGCTCTTTTTCCAAAATCAATAAAAACTGTATTTTGAAATTGTTTTCAGAAATGTTAGAAGCTGTGCTTTAAGCTGACCATGGAGTCCTGAAGGACAAGATATTATGGCAATAGCTATTGGACACAGATCTGTCCATTATCATGCACTGCATTAGCATTCTTTAAGCCTTTTCTCTTTTTTTCTCATTTACTGCCCCTGTGACCTTGACCTTTAACCATAATTATGACCCCAATTACAATATACTAGTACACAACAATACTCTATAATGACAGTTCCTAACATTTTGGAGATGATGAGCAGACAAGATTATTTCAAATTTCAGGTCCCTGTGACCTTGACCTTTGACTATATGACCACAAATTGTAATACGCAAAACTACACTTCTTACCGATGCTTTCCTGTAAGTTTGATGAAAATCCAATACAGTGTTTTGGAAATGCGTCGGGCCCCAGTTAATCTTGACATGTTTAACTACATCACCCCAAACTACACTTCATACTGATGATTTCCATTTCACAAAGTTTGATTAAAAATCCAACAAGAGCCATGTTAGACTTGGCCATCCCCCGCAAAGTGCTCTTTCGCTGACCAGGAAATTTGAAGTGAGAGGAATGGATATGGTATAGTTTCTAATTTAATAAAATACAAGTTTTTGGCAGGGTATAATAAGACAAGGTAGAGTTATGGTTCTTGGTCATGTACTTCCAATCATTGTGCTCTATCTATGTATTAAGTTTCAAGTAATTCCCCTCAGTACTTTTGGAGTAATGCTCCAGACAAGAAAAATCAAGAAAATGTAACAAAGGGTAATAATTCAAAAACTAGAGCTATCACTAAATGTGATTAATACCCCCAAAAGACTGCTTTATAAACTGAGAAAGTTCGTAGTAACAGAATACCTTAGTTCGTAGTAACAGAATACCTTGCAAACAAACTAAAAAGAGATATTGTTCTTGGCAATAACTCTGTAATTTGTCAAGATAGAGTTATGGTTCGTGTACACTGCACTTCCTCTCATTGTGCTTCATCATTGTATGAAGTTGTATTGAATTCCAACCGATAGTTTTCGAATAATGCTCCGGACAAGTAAAAGTAACAAAGGGCAATAACTCTGAAATGAGTCAAGATAGAGTTATTGTTCTTTCGCACTGCCTTCCTGTCATTGTGCTTGACCATTTTATGAAGTTGTATTGAATTCCAACCAGAAGTTTTCGAACAATGCTCCGGACAAGGAAAAGTAACAAAGGGCAATAACTCTGTAATGAGTCAAGATTGAGTTATGGTTCCTGTGCACTGCACTTCCTCTCATTGTGCTTGACCATTGTATGAAGTTGTTTTGAATTCCAACTAGTACTTTTTCAAATTATGCTCGGACAAGGAAAAGTAACAAAGGGCAATAACTCTGTAATGAGTCAAGATGGAGTTATGGTTCTTGTGCACTGCACTTCCTCTCAATGTACTTGACCATTGTATGAGGTTATATTGAATTCCAACCAGTAGTTTTCAAGAAATGCTCTGGAGAAGAAAAAATAACAAAGGGCATAACTCTGAAAATACTCTAGATAGAGTTATGGTTCTTGTACACTGCACTTCCTCTCATTGTGCTTCATCCCTGTATGAAATTGTATTGAATTCCAACCAATAGTTTTCAAGTTATGCTCCGGACAAGGAAAAGTAACAAAGGGCAATAACTCTGTAATTAGTCAAGATGGAGTTATGGTTCTTCTGCACTGCACTTCCTCTCAATGTGCTTGACCATTGTATGAAGTTGTATTGAATTCCAACCAGTAGTTTTCAAGTTATGCTCCGGACAAGGAAATGTAACAAAGGGCAATAACTCTGTAATTAGTCAAGATGGAGTTATAGTTCTTGTGCACTGCACTTCCTCTCAATGTGCTTGACCATTGTATGAAGTTGTATTGAATTCCAACCAGTAGTTTTCAAGTTATGCTCCGGACAAGGAAAACTAACAAAGGGCAATAACTCTGTAATTAGTCAAGATGGAGTTATAGTTCTTGTGCACTGCACTTCCTCTCAATGTGCTTGATCTTGTATGAAGTTGTATTGAATTCCAACAAGTAGTTTTCAAGTTATGCTCGGACAAGGAAAATGCAACAGACCGCCCGACCGACCGACCGACCGACCGACAAACCGACCGACCAACCACCGGGTGACTCCTATATACCCCCCTAAACTTCGTTTTGGGGGTATAATTAGGGAAGGTAAAGTTATAGTTGTTAGGAACTGCACTACTTCTTAATGTCATCTGTCTGTGTGTAAAGTTTCAAGTAATGCCCTTCAGTAGTTTTGGAGTTATGCTCCGGACAAAATTGTGACGGATGGACGAAACCCGTTACTATATCCCCTCCGCCAAGGCAGGGGATACCAAGGGGCTTTTTGAGATGAAGCATAAAAAAAGATTTTTTCGCATTTCAGGTCTGTGACCTTTGATTATATACCACATTGTAATATGCACCACTAGACATCATGATGCTTCCCACCAAATTTGAGTGGTTTGAAGATGAAGAGTGGACAATTCTTTTAAGTTTCAGGCCTCTGTAACCTTGACCTTTAACTATATCACCCCAAATCACCACGTGCACATACAGATTTCATACTGATGCTTCCGACCAAATTTCATGAAAATCAAACAAGAGGTTATGGCTAGGATGAGAAGAAAAGGTAAAGTGAACAGATGAAATGGACAAACAGACAAATGCAAACAGATACTATTTCTTCCCTGATGGTGAAGACATAATTACTTACTGAAGACCAAGACTTGGAAATATCTGTGTCACTTTATAAAACCACACACGTCTCAGTCCACCCAGCTATAAATGGGTACTAGTTATCAATGTTGTTGGGTCCTTCACTCCTTCTAAAACTTCCAATTTGGACATCCCATAAGTTGCTTATATGGGTGCACACAAAAATGTAGTGACTTTACAGCAGTGTAGATCATGATCTACACTGGGCACAAAGACATAAGCTTAGGTAAGATAGCAGGTAAGGGAGAACTGGTTTCTCATCCAGCTAAAACAAACCAGTAATTCCTTGGGAAAAACATAATATCATGATCAAATAATAACAAAATACTTTTTATGAGCAATTTCATAACTTGTTTTATTTGTATTGAATAATTTTAGTATATTAAATAATAAAATACCATTGTTTCTATGCATGTTAAGTTCTAACATATATTCCTTATCAGTCCTGATCATCCTGCAGGCCATTCCAACATTAAATCTGACACATTCTACCTGTGTATAACAAATCTTTTTAAATACTTCAAAAACTTCTTCAAATTCCTTAAGTTTCATCTGTAAAGAAATTTTTTTTTTTCAAACAAGAGTTTCATATATCCACTAACAATGTCATTCTTGAACGGATTCATGCACTAAATAACAATGTCAAATGTACTTGTACCAAAAATGTAAAATGTAAAGTAACATTTAATATTTTTTAAAGATTCAAACTATAACATCTGTACCTCACTGAATTTCAAAAAATGACAAAACTCTAAATTTTGACAGTGTTGCCAAGTAAAAATTAACAAACAAAACACCAGTTAACATCATGCAGAATTTCATGAGATATGCATTCTGCAAATGGTCTATCTGGCACTATATAAGGCAAATGTTACTGTTTCAAAGAGTGCAAAAATATCAAGGCAGTACCAAATGTCTCGAGGCAGAATCATTAGAAAATGTTGTAGATAAATATGTAGATACTCTAGTGTCACTTGTTACAAGAAGACAATTCTGAGAAAAATAAGTATGCAATCAAGATATTACAATAGCCTACAGGATGATTCATTCATCAAAAATCTATTTCAAGCCATTATATAACATATATTCAGGTAAACAACACAATACTAGTGCAGTTAGGTGAGACATTATCACAAACACCATCTCAGTGTGACACATTTAGTACTATATCAATCTATAATTGGGCTTTTAAAGGTACAAAGTATTTACTAGGGCTGTGAAGGGTAATAAGGCACACCAGGTTAGTCTAAGTAAAGTTGAATCTGGTAGAAATTTTCATTAAGAACTGCACAGTAGACATTATCGTGGGTGGGGAACTGGTATGTTTAGTATATCATCAATGTTCATTTCAGGATGCAAAAAAGTTTGTTTTTATTTTCTACATTGACAATTTTGTAGAGAATCAAACACATAAGACAACAGGTAAAACGGAAGACACTTCTTCCTAGTGTGTTTTAATAAAAAACCTGAAAAATCTGTCAAATTAACTTGCTGAGAAAAGACTGGCCAAAATGTCCACTCTGACTGCAGATACAGAAAAATAAATATGGTCCCTATTGTAAGTACAGTAAGTTTCAAACATGTGTTTGGGAAGAAAAAAATCACATTTACAAACAAGACTATCGACCAATATACAGAATCTCAAAAGTAAAATGCTTCAAAAGACATAACAGTACAGAATAGAAATATATTCAGTTCTCGAGAAACAACTACACTGTCACAGACACTAAAATTACTTCAAAACTAGATAATGAAGTTAAGTAGGAGTAACACTACTGTCTTAAGATTTCTTTAAGATTTCTACCAGTCATATACAGGTAGATAGATATGTGTGCATGTGAGTGAATTCTTTATTTTTCTTTTTGCTTCAACAAAATTACTGTTATAGTATTGTGTTGAAACCAAAAATTACATGAATATAAGCACATATAAAATATGAAATACAAAATCAGTTGTTGTGAATCACCTAGGACAGCTGCCGCATTAAGTGAGCGATGACGTTGGCGACGACTATCGCTAGATTGTGGAGCGAGTAGAGGACGCACACAACGCTTACCACTGTATTATCATAATGGAGATGTCTATGTATTTCGCTGAAAGATATTACTGTTGCAAATGCAAGAAATTTGGTTGATAGGACAATGTTGTTAACAATAGGTCTGCATTATAACAAACATTAATGTTTCATTGAAACCTTTAAAGTAACTTGTTGAGTATTGTGGTCAAAATTCCATTCATTTTCTTTTCAATGTTAACTCATAAATCTAGCCACAAGTCAATGACTGTAAAGTAACAATATCCCCCACCCTTGTAATGACGGACCCTTTGTTTCAAGCATTTCTGAAGTGCTTATATGATAATTAAGCCTCTTGAACAGGAAACTTGTGAAGTGTTTTACAAAGATGCTGTCAAGTTGTAATTTACTGAACAATGACTTCTTTCTATACAGAATGATTAAGATCATTCATCACCTGTTACTAATAGTTCATTGAAAAGAAAGTCACAAATATACCAGGATACATTTTGGATTAATTTTCCCCTTCTAAAGTCCTTTCTTAATGTCCTTATATGGTGGTAATTAAACAGAAACTGAAAATCACATAACAGAGGTCAATTCTGAAATTTAACATGTAAGTTGTATTTGAAAATAACAAGACACTTAAAAAATGATTACTGACAAGTCTGCTAAGCAAATCTTCATTTTCTAGGTGCAAAAAATGATGTAACACTTGAAAAGGGAAAGTAGATATATCCTTCTATTATTTCAAATTTCTATGTAGTTAACGATCCACTTTGGCTACCGTAGGAGCATTTGATGCATCCAATTCAAAGGAGACTTGATTATGCGGACATAAAAAAGTTTTTCCAGTCAAATCTTTTATTTATTTAATATGTTGTCTTTGACTAAATTGCCATATTAGTTTGTCATAACTTTGACTGCCACAGTGTATAAGATATGACACACTAATATGGCAATAACACATTGTGTGAAGATCTACCCACTTGCTACCAACAGACTTGCCAGTAACCTTTCAAATATACATGATGTACTATGTACATATTTTGTAACAGTGAAACAATGTAAGTGAAATTCTTATACAACATTTCAAAGTGCTTGCATATGAATGAGATTTTAATAGATCAGTGAAAAACTGACATATCTATTTACATATCAAATATATAAAATAGAACAGTTTAACACCAAACATCAAATCTTGACCAGGCAGTTTGGGAAGCAATTTACACAATACCTCTACACAGCTGTTACTAAGGCTGTCACGACTACAGTGTAAGTGTAATACAAAACTGACGAGTTGGTGACTTTCATTTGTTCTATCATTACCATTTGCTATCAAGAGTAATGTTATTTTTGAATGACTTAATGTTTAAAGTGCACGTCTGAAGACCTAACTCCTGATCCTTAAGTTTCAAGAATAACTTCTATGAGACCAGTCTCTTACCCCATACTGATGATTGGTCCAATTTACTAATGAGCTCACTTCTAGCCAATCAGATGCTTCAGATTTCAGACTGGTCTTAATATTATAGAATTTTACCCCAAATATTTCAATAATTTCTCAGACTGTATAACATAAAAATAATGTATTCACTAATGGGCCCAAAAGCACTTTAGTAAACTTGGACAAAAGATCATTGAGCGCTTTAGGAAAACAGTCAATTGTTATGACACATGTTACATTCATTAAATGGGTCATATCTATCACTATTATGTATTGATATCAAGTTTTCCTTAATTGATCAGCTCTCTATAAAGTTACCTCAAGCAACTGGAGACTGTTGTTTTATATTTTAAAGTAATTCACAAAGTATTAATTTCTGAAACTCGGTCTTCCAGACTGGTGAACAAATTTCATCTTTTTAACAGAACTGATAGAATCCTGGAACTAAAAAGTCGTCACAGCCTCAGTATCTACACAACCAAAAACTACTACTCTGTGTTTTTTTCTACAAAATACTGTCAAAAAATAAATTCACACTATCAGAGGAGTAACAAATTTTGTTAACATGCCATTTTCAGAGTTTGTCAATGGATATCTATGATCATTTATACATACATAATATCATTATAAAATTTTATAATCAAATAGGTAATTTCAACACAATGGTCCTTTTTTAAATGAAGTTGCTTTTTATGCTTTTCTTAATTTTGTATTATGGCTTAAAATTTTTGGTACTCAATTAGTGGCAGTATGTTTTTCTCAGCATAAAATTACCTCGATTGATAAACAAATTCTGTAATGACAGTGAGAAACAAATAGTTAAAACTTTTTAAAGGTTACCTTACACTATCAGTGTTATAGGTACCCTGATTCTGTCAATGAAAGTCGCATAAAGGTACAAAATGGATTAATAATTCAAATTTGGTTATAGAAGTAAAACTGACAACTATTTGGGTAAAATAAAGTTGAAAATCCATTTATTTGTTTTTAGGCATAAAATACTGAGTAACTTAGAATTAAAGTGTTACAGAATTGCTGACTTCTAAAATTTGGAATAAAAGGATGCGAGTCTGTAGAAACCAACACCTCTAACAGTGCCTGTTTAACTTTTAAAATTTTACCCTTTTTTGTCATAGAAGTTCATGAATCTTAAATAAAAATCTTTCAACTTTGAAGACCATAAAATTTCAGCATGACAATTATAATTATAAAATATCAATAGCACTTGCCAATCAGTTAAACAAAAATGAATTTAATATTAACCTAACTTTCAAATATCTCAACCGTATTGCTTTTAGGGTGTTTCTAAGTTAGAAGTATTTTTTTTACCTAAAAACGAAACTTTTATCATTTTAATAAAAACATCCATTTCAAAAAATAAAACTGGATAATGGCTTCTCAGGACCGTCAAATATCTATCATATGATACAAAATCTTTCACTTGAAGATTTCAGAATTGAAACAAAAACTGTTTAAACGTAACTGCATCATAACAATAAGGAAACAAAACAAATAATAGAGGCTAATAAAGCTCCTATTCTGTAACATTATGCTAAAAACAATAAATGTAAACATATCTTTTATAGTACTTGAAGCAGATCAATTTAACTTTACCACAAATATAATAAAAACTGATTTCTATTGACTGAAAAAAAATATAATACATCCGAATAAATCTTACATTATCATAATATACAAACATACATGTGAAGCACTAAAAGTATGGTACAAAAAGTTACAATTTACAATCAAACGTTAACATAAAATGGAAATTAAATGAGAATGCCTTACTCCTTGTTGAGATTCTAGACATCTCAAAGAAAATGATGCACTGTTCTTTTATTTACCCTTCAATCCTACTGACCCAAGCTCTGTTCACGTTTTTTTCATTTTAAACTCTTAAAGTATATGTAGTCAGTGGTACCTACAGTTGACTTTATGTAGTCAGTGGTACCTACAGTTGACTTTATGTAGTCAGTGGTACCTACAGTTGACTTTATGTAGTCAGTGGCACCTACCGTTGACTTTATGTAGTCAGTGGTACCTACCGTTGACTTTATGTAGTCAGTGGTACCTACCTTGACTTTATGTAGTCAGTGGTACCTACCATTGACTTTATGTAGTCAGTGGTACCTACAGTTGACTTTATGTAGTCAGTGGTACCTATCGTTGACTTTAACGTTAATGATCTTATAGTTCTGAAATAGAATTGTCCATCTTCTAAATTGGACTATTCTATTTATTTTCCCTGGGGATGTTATTGCTTAAGCATAGACTATAACCAGATTTAATATGTCCATAGGCTGGTGTAAGCATGGTAAGTCTACACCGACCACAAAGAAAGAAAACCTGCAAACCAATCATAAGAATTGGAACAAGTCAATAAGGAAGCTTCAAAGATTTTGATTGGAAATTGAACCCATACATTTAAATGAATCGTAATTTCTGTATTAATTTTCTACCCCTATTTCTGTAATAATTGATTTTAAAATTTTAATGAGGTTATCTTTCTATCTATAAACAAAACCCTTTGAGGATTTATCTACCAACACTGTGAGACTGAGAATGAGGAGAACAATATCTAGTGAAGCTAGTTCTAGCGTACTGAACCAATAGTGCATGTGTACTCATTCTCATTGCATGACAGTATAGTCATAATATAGGTACATTCCTCCCTTTTATTACAAGAGGATTTTAATACTTAGAAATTCAAAGGAATTTAATGAAAAATGAAAGTACAGTGGAACTTCCGAAAACCGAACACTGACGGGACCTGCAGAAAAGTTCGGTTTTTGGAAGTTTCCGGTATTAAGTGTAGGGTCTTTGGACTGATAAAGGGGAGATAATCAGGTTCTTCATGGTTTGAAAAGTCCTAAGTTTTTAATGCATAGAAGTGATTGTAACCCTTGTTTAGCTAAGCAGCACAAATGGAATACACAGCCCCCCCCCCCGGAAATCAAACACCCCCCCAAAAAAACGAATTCCCCCCCGTGTTTGGGGAAAATAAGATACATTTGTACTTCAAGAATTTTTTTGATCAGTATCATGTTAAATAAATTTCAAAATAAAACGCACATCCAAGAGTTGGTTTTGGAACCCTTCAGACTCACATATTTCATTCTGTCCTTTAGGACAGCTCAATTCTCACGACGTTTCAGAGTTGTCCCCCCCTCGCCCCTTTTTTCCAAAATGATACAATTCATTTTATTTATATTTTTGTCAAAATAAATTTTCTCAATTTTCACTCAACTTACATTAATCCGTTGATTCTTTCTTTATTCGATATCATTATCTATTAATTACAGTCTTATGTTACATTCCTAATCCTTTGATTGACAGGTTGTGTTTCACTACACGTGTCAAAATAAACGGATAACCATTAATTGGCTAAACATGGCAATCATTTTGCCGGGGCAATTAATTTTCAGTGTTGATACCAGTGTTTGTATCCGGTTTTGGGAAGACATTTGTACTGAGATAAGTTAAAATTTACGAAAATATCGCTCAATATTTTCGGAATTTGAAGTTCCGGTATTCGGACGTCCTTTCATAAAAAAAGGGGAGGAAATTTCGGGACTTAACAAATCGTCCGTTTTTCAGAAGTTTCCGGTATTTGGAAGGTCCGGTTTTCGGAAGTTCCACTGTAACATGTATGCTTAGAGGGGGTATAATGTTACTTCTACTGGAACCTCATCACTGATTCAGTGACAGGACAGAACATAAGGTAAGTCAAGATTGAATCCTATTTTCTGATTGTATTTCAAAAGCAAAGGCATTTATTAGCTCTGGGTTCATATGTCAGTTTTAAGTAGTCAACCACCAGTACAAGCAGATGACTCTGCAAAATTCCTCATACCTTTGCAAATATCCCAATATCTTTTATAAATGTTAGTTTTCCATCTTTCCTTCTGTAACATGACTGAATACCAGAAATGCAAACAAGAGGGCCAATGTGACCATATATTGCTCACCTGAGTGCATGACCTAGATTCGAACTTGACATTAATTGAATCATTGAAACAAACATTCTAATCAATTTACATGAAGATTGGATGTCAAAAGTGACCTCTTGAGTGTAAACAAGGTAAGTGTGAACAGACCGACATACAGACAATGGGTGATCACAATAGCTTCAGTAAGTAGCCCTGAATAGCACACCTTTCAAATTGAACAATATCATTTACTCAATAGATACTAGCAATTAAAATTGCCAGACAAGACAAGCCTGATCATAGTCTACACTGTTTGCAAAGCAAAATCTGTTTACTTTTATAAGGGTACAGGTTAAATAGTTTGACACAGCACCTGTCAACTTGCATTTACCTATCACCTTGAGTTACTTAAAATAATTATCTATTGTCTTTAAAAACCGTATACAACCTCTTATCATGTAAAATAGAAATCACAGAATTACAGCAACATTTCTTTCTTTTCTAACCATCCAAAATCAGACAACAATGAATAAGGCATTAATTAAAAACATAATAAAATCAACTTTGGCACCACGGCTAACTCCATAACAAAATACAAAGGAAAAATATATTCTATACACCCAAATTTTTCTGAAACTTGTCCTCAAATTTGGACATTTGGTCTATGTCAAGTGATTTAACAGATAAGGTTGAGTTTTATCAACTTTAAAATCACTGCAAAAAGTACTAGAGGGTATACATGTATTTTCAATTACAAGGGAACACCCCTCTACGCATAGCCTATTATCAGGCTAATTTGTAAATGCTTCTGTATTTTTACCAGCAAGTTGTCTGCCTTCCTTTACATGTATTATTATATTGAAACTTTAATCATCATATTGTAACAACAGGGCCATGATGTCCTTATATGGCTCACCAGAGTATCAAGGCTACTGTATGTACTGTAAACAACATGGTTATTATTTATGAACTGAAAGCAAACAATTTAACAAGAGTGACTAACCTTACCCATAATCTTAATTGAGGTAAATCACACAGGGTAGCCCAATAAAACCAGCTCAACATTGATGAAGAAATGGTTTCTTCCAAGTTTTAGTAGCCATAAACACAATGTCCAAGTGTGAGTAAAATTGT
Source organism: Saxidomus purpurata (assembly GCA_022818135.1). Classification (NCBI taxonomy): domain Eukaryota; kingdom Metazoa; phylum Mollusca; class Bivalvia; order Venerida; family Veneridae; genus Saxidomus; species Saxidomus purpurata. The sequence goes on along the minus strand of JAFMSR010000001.1, from coordinate 68,044,929 downwards.
TTCAGAAATGTAGATGTTTGAGTGTAAACAAACAGATGATGGAAGGACGGTCATTACAGACATCCAACAATCCTACAAGAATTCACAATGAGCTCTTTGTGCTCACATTAGCTAAAATGGTTCCAGATTTTATTCAAGATCCGACTGTCATCGTGCAAAAATTATCTTTTTTAAAGTTAATTTTATTTCCTGTTAGTTGGGACCCATTTTCAAAAATATTTTTATTCTAGCAAGTTCTTTAATGACAACAAAATGAAAGCAATGACTACTGACAATCCATAGGTACATGATTGTATACCTAGCTTATTTCTAACTTTGCAATCTGCATGTTATATTATAACTAACCGGTTTGACTGGAGTACCTGTTGGTATTTATTACATATAGAAGACCACTGTCAAATAGAGACCAGTCTGTTGTAAACTAGACACATGAAATACTATCAGCTTTAATACCTACTTTAAATGACTCAATACTTAAAATTTATTCATATTCTTTTAACCCGGTCTATAATCTCAGTCATATGACATGTCTTTACAAAACCAACCAATCAGAGAAGAAAATTTCATGACTGGTTTAAAAGAAAAGCAGTTTAACTTCAGTCACAAGTCAGTCTCAAACTTAAACATTAATACCATCAATATAGGAAATACAAAGTTCATTCATTATAATCATCAATTTGATTCAAAGTATGTATTCATTAAGACAGAATCATATCAGAATCTGGCAAAGGCCAGACATTACATATTACATAGTGCATAGATGTAAGAGACTGTTCTATATTTAACACATGAGCTCAAAATGACATAACAGCCTTATAGATAAAAGTTAAAAACATTCTCTGACCAAAAATTGAAAGCAGACTTTGGTTAAATGTAAGAATATGTTTCTAAAATAAATCAAGATTACCACTGACTCTCCCAAATTTCTAAACTTGACCAGTCCATCCTTGAATTTAGGCAGTGTTAATTACTGTCAGTAGGGGTGTTTCAAAAACATTTAATAACTGAATTATAAACAATGTAGACCAATTTAAGATGGCTGATATCATGGTTAGCAAACTTTTACTACAAAAGTGTGAAGAGATTCTAATAAACTAAGTGAGCAATGCCATGTATATTGTACTCAGTTGCATAAACAGAAGTCAATGAGACATGTACCATCTTTTTTTTTCATATTGTAACAGAACACTTAATGAAATAATAATCACTTAAAAAAGCACAGTATAATTAACAAACAAAAAACAGTTAAACAGGCCGTATCAAGTAACAGTATTTGGTCCTCAGTAACCTCTTTTCTCTGGTCTAAATGTTTTTTTACCCTATTTTTTTTTTATAATGAAATACTTAAAACTGCCTCGGTGTTCAATACAGAATTGAGTACTGAATCATGTTCACATTGTATGTATATGGGTGCTATTTTGAGGTCTTCATACAAAAATTATCTTTTTATGAACTTAGTGTGTACTGACCCAACATAGGTTTAGATCATTTAAGCACAATAAGCTTTAGTTTCATTTCACAGAATTGGCAGTCCTAAATTTGCTGAATATAGAAAACCCCTAAATATGGCAGAGAATAAAACCCTGCAAATACAACCTGCTTTATAGAAATAAAAATCTGTCTTCAGCCATTACCAGATAAACTTCTTCTCCATTCTTTTTCTAAAATGTGGACATATTCAAAATGCCTAACCTCTGGGCTTGTATGAATGATTCTTCTATATTTCAAGACATATTTATGAACATTTCATAATACTTTTACAAATACTAAAAAACTTATTTTTTCTTAATTTCGGAATCTGAGGACTAAACACTGCTTCTCAATGGCCTAACAATCACAAACAGAATGCAAGCACTATTAACTGGTAAAATATACTGCATGAAGATACCATACTCTGGATTATAAAATCCTAACTCCACGATTATCACACTGATTAGTGAACTGTTAAAGTGCAGATTGAGCACCAATGATGTGTACATGGAAACCCAAGGTCATTTCTGAATTGACCTTGAATACTACTCATTTCCATGACGACGTTTACTTCTCAAGCACTGCTCTGACTTGACAGTGGCACCATGTTTTTGTCTTTGAAGAACATGCTTGCACCAGTTTTCAATTTGCTCCTTCACTTTTCTGTTTATCATATCCTCTCCTCCATTCCATGCACTACACATTACATCCCTAACATTGTCTAAAACTGCACTTAACTAATTGCACTGAATGACTTTGTATCTAGTGTACTACAGGCATTTTATATCCCTACATGGATGTTGGTATAATTATCTTGATTTCGGACAACCTTGAAGCACTGCAGGTAACACATCACAATAAGATTGTGTAATCTCTAGTTAGCGGAGGTATGTGACAACCGGCTTGACCCACTGGTCGCACGAGACTTCACAACTTTACTACGTGACAACCGTTGCATCACACTGACCGGTGGAGATTTTTCACAACATTGGTTTTCACTAACCTTTCACCATTCCGAGCTACAGTGCACATAGAAAGGCGAGCTATTACAAATACTGCGAATATCAGTGATAAGTCACACGTGTGACAAGCCTCAGGAAGCCTTGTGACGCCCACCACAACACCCACATGAGACACCACACATGTGGCAGGCCTTCAACGGCCAATAGCACCATAAGCATGGAACAAATAATGACAACACTGACAAAACCGTCCATTTTTTACAGTTTGACTCGTCAGATGGGTCACAAATGCAAGGATGTCCATATTCCCCATCTGCATCTGACATGCAATGATATATCAGACCTTTTGCACACCAAACGCACGTCACAATTTCTATACACTTCTCTACATTGTCCGGGGCCTCCTCACAATTGCCCCGATGATTATCTTCATGAGAGAACATCTCATGGCAATGTTTGCACCGGGCTTTAGTCAATAACCTTCCTGTTTGTGAAGTCTTGTGTTTATCTTTCTTTTTACTACTTTTCACAGGGAGTGGAGGCTTTGGTTGCACAGTTATTTGTGGATGTCTTTTACTTATTGCTTCTCTTTTAGAGGGCGGCTTTTGGACAGGTTCTAAATTTGGATAACTATATTCGTGTGGTTGGTTTTTAGAAAAAATCACATAGGAATATTCCTTTAATTCCACATTGTCCGAGGACATTGAGTCTAAAAGTCCCTGATCCGATTTGCCACTTATAGACGTTGGTTCTTCAGCTTTGACCCAAATATCCCCTTGAGATTCTGAACTGTCTTTACTACTAGAACTCTTGTCGCTTTGTGGTGACGTGTGTTTGTGATGACTATTGTGTTGTGACGGGAAATAGAGAACACGATGGAGGTGATTTTTGTGTGCATTATTATACATGTCGGGCACTGATGGTACGTAAGAAGTGGGCGACTGTGGACTACTTGTCGTCGTTGATGTTGTACTTTGTGATGAGCTTCCTGTCCGCGAGATGGGCAACTCAAGCTCCTGCAAAAAAAGAAGGGAACTTGTTAACATACTGGTCAATTCAACAATATTTATTCCGCAAAGTTCAACTTTAATTTCTAATGACTGCAGTTTCATATTAGAACTGTTGCAATGCTTGTGGCAAATAATTTTGTCTTTGCAGTGTACAATGTAGATCATGATCAGGTTGCAGTATGTTCATGACCTGCTATTTAGTCAGTTAATTTTCAGTCTGTACTCCTTTGAATATCTACTGGTATTGTCCTACTTGCCAAATGGACATGTTAGCCACATAGTCATGTTCAAGTTATTAGAACATGTTGTTTTTTTCATCCAGTTGAAAAGTATTGAAAATTTAATATTTACTCAAGTGAAGAAATGTAGAAAATTATTGATTCTTGTAAATACATTTTGCTGTCACTGTATCACTGTAATTAACTAGAACAAAAGCAGGTGCTATGGAATGAGGACACTTAAAGCAGACTGAAACATGTGTCATCAATCCACACCCTACTTAATGCTTTCTTTCATTTGAAATTGTAACAGGAAGTGAGCTAAGCACTATCCTGACATAATCAGGAACTTTACAGTATAACATGACCTATTTTCAAGAAGAACGATGACTTAAGCCAAACAGTCGGAAAAACCCTGAAAATCTAACATCAGAGATAATTGTACTTCTTTCTTAATTGCCCTTCCCTATTCAAGATATTGATTATTAAAAATTAACCAATGCTTGCTTTACCATACCCAGTAAATTTTTGGTTTCAGAGATGACGCGTTTCAGATACGCTAAAACAAATGCACCAATGATTAGCCATGCAAGTTAGGCAAAGACAACTTATAAATGGTGCATTTTCATAAATGATTAGAACTTCTAGAATAACATTTAAATGGTTTGCTACTCCATCAATAGGACATGCAATTACTCGTGTCCTAATTTAATCATTGGTTCACCATCTCTCTTGAGATGTTCTTAAAAGCCCTAATTTATATAACTAATCAACTACCTTTTCTTACCTTGGCTCCTCAATTTCAAAACAAAGAAATGTTGATTGTCAGGTCAAGATTTAATTGTAGACAAATATATAAGATGATTTAGTGTATTCTTTCTGATAAAGTTAGTAGTTACCTTAACTAAATCAACCGGCAGTCTATTTCTCAACCATTCAAATTTCTAAATCTTTCTGACCTATAATATCTATTCTACATCTTGCCTTGTAGAACTCTAGTGTCATTCTAGCTTTTAAATGAATTAAATTTTGTACAAACCTCAAAAACTTCATCTATTTTTCCATCTTCATATCCTGAAAATATATAATGATAATAATATTATAAAAGTAAGACACATTCATCTAATGCCTATAACCTCCTGTTTGAAAACTGAACTAACCAATTACCTTCCCTAGTCAAGTTACACCATTTACCAATGTTATTTTGGCTAGGAAAATGATTCTGACATATTTCTTTCAGCCAAATCAGGATTGGTTTGGCTTTCACACAGGCTTGGTCAAGGATGATTATCAATCCTTCAGTAATTGACCCAGCACTCCCTGAACTCTGACTTCCAAATTTCTTCCATTTTTGATTAACTATGGTAAAATGTCTTACCTTAAAGACATACTTTTGGACATAACTGATTAAATATTCTATGATTGTTTTTAGAAATTAAATTTACAAACATGCAACACTTAGAGCAAACCTACCTTTTAAAGGTCCATTACTAACACCAAATCGAATTTCCTTTTAAATCCGGATTCTCGGAAGGAAAAATATGACAAACTGCATTGAATGTGACCATATTGTGTTGAAAATTTGAGTTTAACAAAAGAATTAATAAATTATATTTTGCCTTTTCAAAAACGAAAGTAGGTTTTCCCATTTTCAAATATCTTTATAATTTTTCAGAAATATCCCAGAGAGAGGCTGTAAATAGGTTGTACATGAATAAGCATGCCTATTTTGAATTATAATTGAAGAACTTTACTTAAAATGATGTGCAATGTATATGTCTGACTGTTTACAACATTCAATAAAGCGAAAATAGGACAAAAAGACCACCCAGGTCATTCTAAGGAAATACACAAACATTTACTCGTTTTTCTGCAGCAGTATTTAAAACAGGGAAATACTCCACGGCTATTGTAAAGTTTTAGAAGCTAGTTTTAAACTGTATTTCCCTGTTACAATTCCAGATTCAAAAGTAAATTCGATTTGATGTTAGTAATGGACCTTTAAGGCATTTTTCAACTAAAAACAATGTGGTAAAATAGTTCCATTTATGTTAAAACTTATAAGATATTTTCTGTACAAAACTATTATGTTCATGAAAACATTCCTTTGGGTGTTTTTACATGTGTAGACACAATATCTATTGCATCATGGTTTTTCAGAACTCACAAATTCAAGTTCTACAAAATTTTAACTAATCAAAAGAAATTAATTACATGTATTTAAAGTTCCTGCAAATTAGAAATGTTTAACAGTATGCCAAATGACTTGACCTTGAAATAGTAATGTAGTTTACAGCAAGGAGTGTTTCCTATGACATAACCTGTTCAATGATATCATTGATTGCATGTACGCTATATCTGTTAATGTAATTAAAACTTCTCATTTATTTACTTTACAGTTGTAAACTCTATCATGTCCTTGTTCTGGCACAATTACAGTATTATCGATGAAACCATTTATTACACTTAATTCTACTGGGAGATGGTATGTCCACCAGGCCCATCCTGCCCAGCCCTTCTGCACATTTTCAATGATGCAATGTTCTTCAATTGATTTATTTATATATCCTAAATCTTAAGTTGTTTGGAATTTGGACTTGAATAAGTCCAATGTAAAACAAAAATGTTTAAATTAACCTGATACACTGTAGCAAACATTATACACTGTAACAAACACATTTAAACTTAATGAAGAAAAAGAAATTGGCTTGAATGGAGATTGCTAGCATTAGAATAATTTATATTGGCCTATCTCTGCCAAGCCCTGAATGCAGGATTCCTAGACATCTACAAATATGATTTGTAACACATATTATAAGTATTCCACCAGGTGGTTTGAACATATGCTTCAATTCATTAAATTAATCATATTTTGTAATGATTAATGTCTACAGTATACCACAGAGAAGACAAGATGTGAAGGGAGTAACTGCATTTGTAATACAAATGTGAGCCTGGATAGTTCAGGGGTTATATTTGCCTATGAAATGGTTGGTACCAGATTTGAATCTCAGTTGGAGCATGAGGTGTGTCCTTTAGCAAAGACACTCATGCCGCATGTGCCTCAGTCTACCCTGCAGTAAATGGAAGAAGCAATGATCAAGAAACCTGGCTGTGAAAATTACTGTGCTATGTTTGTGCAATGCCTACTGAATCAATTACACCCCCCCCCCCCACCCCGAAAGACTGCTTTATAAACTGAGGAAGTTTGTAGTAACAGAATACCTTGCAGAAAAAAATAAAATATAGACATTGTCCTTGGCAATGTTGTAATTTTTTCAATACAGAGTTATGGTTCTTCTACACTGCACTTCCTCTCATTGTGCTGGACCATTGTAGGAAGTTGTATTGAATTCCAACCAGTAGTTTTCAAGTTATGCTCCCGACAAGGAAAATGCAACAGACCGAACGAACGACCGACCGACCAACCACCGGGTGACACATATATACCCCCCTAAACTTAGTTTCAGGGCTATAATTAATCTAAACCTACAAGTTAAAACTATTAATCTTAGGTAAAGATGGCCATTTGTAGGCAATTATTTGCAGTTTGGTCAGTACTGGGACAGGTCAACTAATTTTTATTGGTCTGAAAAAACTTTGCATTTGAAATTCATTTTTGTCCAATTGCAATGCAGTATTTGCCTGCAAATCAGTAACTAAATAGGGGAATAATAATGCTGATTTACCTTTTTTTAAAACAGTAAATAGGTTAATATCGTTTTGAGACATTTACTACAATTAATTGGTCACATGGCTCTTATGCATACAAATAAACCTTGCCTACATTTATTCCATGTAATTAATTATTTCAAACAGCACTTCATTGTAACACAAACATCTGTCACACTGACATGCAGCTGGTGTCTGAAGTGCACTTTCAACAATTTAATTGTTGAAAAATTAGTATTTATTTATATGAAAAGAACTTAGATTAAACAAGTATCATGTTAACGACTTATAACGTCAGGCATTTTCATATTTCAAAATATTCAAGCTTAGCACAGGTTCACTATCTGAACTGGGTCAAAATCATAATTTCTTAAAACAAAAACAATTTGTAAAATGCTGCTGAATACCCACCTATGCATTTAACAATGTGTAAAAAGAGAAAATCAGTCAGAAAAATAAATGGCACTTTGACCTTGACCTTTGATGGAGTGACCTTAAAACAATAGGTGTCATCTACTTGTCCAAAGTAACAATCATATAACAGGAAATAGTGCTTGCCTATATATGATTCTTGAATTATCATAAAGAAACCATTTATATTATAAAAGGAATGACCTTGACCTTTAACAGGTCGATGGTTAATTAAGACAGGCATTATTAAAGCACATATCATGTAAAGTTCTTGAAATATCATCATGAAAACATTAAAATTTTACAATATAAAAGTCTCCGTGACCTTGAAATACAATGGAGTGACCTTGAAATCAGGATCCCAAACAACTATCAAGAAGTCTGATACGATTTGCCCTACTGACAAACCAAGCAGTATCATGTATTACTTTAATTAAAACTCCTATATAATTATGTTTCCAGATCTAATTTTCAATTCCTCATCACTGTAACTAAGTGGTAACATGCTAATGGCCATTTTTTCATTATTTATTTTACTTGGTAATAGCCATTTAGTTGACTTTTTTCCTAAATGGCCATTTATTTGACTTTGGAATAGAAGATACATTTCAACCAAATGTAATTTCACATCAACTTGGATAAAAACTGGGATATAAATAGTCAAGATTAGAGTATCTACCATAATGTCCTCTTTCACTTATCCAGTGACACAGTTTTAAGACATTAATACCAGACACACAACCAAATTACTGAAGAAACTCAGAGATTGCTTTTCATGGAAAATTGTATGTCTCTCAACCCTATGACCTTGACCCAGTGACCTCAAATTTTAATATGCACAACTAGACTTCATACGGATGCTTCCTGCCAATCCAGGATCCCTTTTCAGGTTTCCAGGTCCCTGTGACCTTGATGTTTGAGACTTCAACTGAAAAGTCCTTCAAAGTCTAATGAAAATTCAGGTAGGGGTGTTGTGACAACAGGTCTGGAGTTGTCTAGACAGACTTTGAGACAGGTAGACATCACAAAATCAATATCTCTCAGCACATTTTCCTGCTGAAAGACATAATTGTGTAAAATTAACTCTACATTTTTAATTCTATGACTCATATAAGACATTTACTGTCTATTACTACCAGTAGAATCTTTTTGGTTTCCACAAAATGTAAAACAAATTAAGGGGCAGACAAAATGATGCATGCAAAGTGAAAATTATAAAAAGTAATAAATAAAAGTTACAATGAACCAAATTAAACCCATGATTCAAAACAGAATAACATATAAACAACATGCAATAAAAACAAGAACTGTCTATTAGATACTATGCTGGCCTTATAATGGTGAAAAATTTAGCAATTCCACCAACATGGCGTAATTTTCAACATACGTTTCAAAGATGTGGGATTTACTCTATTGAACATATCCATCTCACTAACTGCCTTGTGTGAATTCTTTCCAGCATTTGACTATCTGCATTAGTTTTTTTTGGATTAAAAAAAACAACTTGGAATGCTTCACTAAATCAATGGGGCGTAATATCTTAAGTTAGCTTTTCTTAGCAGGCTTACCCGACATTTGCAATTTGTAGAAGAAAACATAAGTTCAGATAGGGGCATGATTTTGCCCGTTCAGATAGGGGCATGATTTTGCCCGTTCAGATAGGGACATGATTTTGCCCATTCAGATAGGGGCATGCAGATTTTGCCCGTTCAGATAGGGGCATGCAGATTTTGCCAACATTCATAGTATTACATCATCAGTTATGGCACTTGATGTTTATTAACTTGTTTACTAACTCAGATCTATTAAAGTTTCACATTAATATCTGCATTAATAATAAAAGGCAGTCTAAAAGGCAGCTGATCCCCCCCAACGTCCCTCTGCAAACAGGCACATTGAACAAACTGTGTAGTTTTCTCTTACAGCGTGGATTTCTAAAAGTAATTTCTATATTTTGCCCAAAACTTTTCTTTTTTTTAACATACAAGTAAAGCAGTAAATGTTAGTACAGATGGACTGTTTACCACTGCAGAAGATCTTGCTAGTTTTTTCTGTGGCTCTGTGGCTCTGTGGCTCTCAAAGAAATTACTAATTAAAACTAGACAAAGAATGAAGAATGAAACAAAAGACTATAAAATTATAACATGGCAGAAGCCTGTATTCAATATGTATTATAATGGCATTCAGTGGCACAGGCTATAGCAAGTATAGACACAAACAATAATGAGATCATTTTACGGTGGAAAAACAGGACCAGAGAGAAGATCTTACTCATAACCTGTTGATTTACAAGCTTAAACAATGTGCTACCCCTCTGCCGGAGCCACCGAGTCCTGCGCCCATTATAAGACTACTACATGTAAGAGCATATAAACAAGTAAATGAAAAGAACAAGAAAATTAAAGCTTTTTACCATCTGATGGCTGTGATTCCTTTGCATCAAGAACAGTATACCAAACTTACCAAGATAGACAGCAACATCCAAGCAGCACAAATAAACAAAGACAAAAGCAACACGGTTAGTTTTATAGTAATAATTAGTATAAATAGTGTTGCAGTATTCTTACAAATGCCCCTACACAAGCAGTTACAGTACTTTCATATGACTTTCATAAAGTGGTATACAAATGGATTTATAATATTTACTATCAAATTATACTAGCTTCGTTACTGAATTTTATTTCCCCTAGAGAAGATTTAACTTTAGGTTAAGCTGTGGCCTTGGTTTATAATTTAAGGTGCAGAGGCATTTGCATGAATATTTAAAAAAAGAAAAAAAAAACACTTTTAATTTTCCTGAAAAGGGCAACAAGGTTTTTTTTTATTTCATTTTCACCTATAGCAGCCCCTTGCATTAAATTCATGATCAGTCTTTTATTAAATAGATGACCATGATGTTCCTACATTGTAAATTGCTCACCCGAGTTCAATGGCAGCCCTAGGACACTTCACCATACTGGAATTTCATATTATGAGCATCTTCAGTACCCTGGCTATTCGTAACAGACAATGGGTTCCGACGATGATTATGAGAGACAAAGCTCATTTTTATACACGGTGTAGGTTATCCATCAAGAAATCACTGCTGTTCAGGCTTTTTTATTTAAATATCAAAATTTCTGCATTTGTTATGGACATAATGACACTACATGGACTGGCCATGTGTTTTATGAGGAAGCATCTTGAACAATCTTGATCAGTGTGGCAATCCAAAGTGACTAATGACATCACATGATATAGTGATGTGCGATGTCTGCACATGTAAACAAAAAGTAGTCTATTCCTTCAAGTAACCAACTGAATGACTGCATACATACAAAGTACAGAGAATGAAGATAAAGCTGAAAAAATATGAAAACTAGAAAGTGTATTTTTTAGTTTACACATCAAAGCCATTAATGTGATGGAAAGATAAATAACAGTGCCCTTGGCAATCACATCTGTGTCCTTTTTTCCAACTGAAGACAATTCATAGATAATCAATTTAATCCGCTTCCCTATAATATTTTACACCCTAGGTAGCAAGAAAGGCTGTACATGTATCTCTTCAACATGTATAGTTATTAAGATGTTCAAGACAAAAGCTTAATTGTGTTGGCACTTGTCACCATAAAACACAGGCATAAGAAGACACACCCAAGATCATAACCCATCATTCTATGAAGCATTTAATCAATGAAACTAACTTTGTCTAACATTGATTACATCCCTTATATATCCTTTGAACGGCCATAACGTAATAAACCGTATACGCGGGTTAAGACAGGTTTGGCCTTCCATAGAAGTGACAGTTACCGTATTTAACACGTTTTGTCTGTATGAATTTAAAGGCTATGCCAACAGCTCCTGAATGTTGAAGCCCGGACGTCTGAGGCAAATGCTGACACTTTAAGACAACCTTGAAAATGACCTTGGACACAATTTTACCAGCTTTGAAAATTTTCGTTTTACCAACGTGCGTACAGGCCCTGATAGTGTTTTGAGCGGGTGCGGAATATTTTTTCATAGACATAAAGCAGACATGTTGTACTCAAACCTAGGTATATTGACATCTTATGAGATATGCCGGCTGTGCAAAGGATATGTTAACAGCAAGTGACAACACTAACAAACAAGAGTTGTCCATAAGACAGCACGCTCGACTATTGTGGGTGTTTGCTAATAAAACAAAACTTTTATCAGACAAAATTCTGCTAACTATTAAGTATAAACTAGGAAAGTTGAATCATAAAAAAGTCAAAATCTATAACTATAGATTTAATTTTTGGTAAATTAATTGTTTGATACAAAATTTACCCTGAACACTATTGCAAGGTTTGATATAACTACCATAAGTGGTTACTGTGATATGTGCATGATAGTACCTTACATGCAAAACTTTACCAAATTTTCAAAGTCAAACAAGGGCCATAATTTGCACTAAATTTAAACAAGAGTTATCTGTCTTGACTGTGTGACACCTCTTAAGACATTAAAAAAGTTTCAAGTCAATATCATAAGTGGAATATGTGCATGATAGTACCTAGCAGGCAAAACTTTACCAAATTTTCAAAGTCAAACAAGGGCCATAATTAGTACTAAATTTATACAAGAGTTATCTGACTTGACTGTATAACACCCCTCGAGACATTAATGAAGTTTCAAGTCAATATCATAAGTGGTTACTGAAATATGTGCATGATAGTACCTAGCAGGCAAAACTTTAACCAAATATTCAAAGTCAAACAAGGGCCATAATTTGTACTAAATTTGTTCAAGAGTTATCTGACTTGATTGTATGACACCCCTTAAGACATGAACAAAGTTTCAAGTCAATATTATAAGCGGTTACTGAGATATGTGCATGATAGTACCTAGCAGGCAAAACTTTAACCAAATTTTCAAAAGTCAAACAAGGGCCATAATTTGTACTAAATTTTTTCAAGAGTTACCTGCCTTGATTGTATGACACCCCTAAAGACATGAACAAAGTTTCAAGTCAATATTATAGCGGTTACTGAGATATGTGCATGATAGTACCTAGCAGGCAAAACTTTAACCAAATTTTCAAAAGTCAAACAAGGGCCATAATTTGTACTAAATTTTTTCAAGAGTTATCTGCCTTGATTGTATGACACCCTAAAGACATGAACAAAGTTTCAAGTCAATATCATAAGTGGTTACTGAGATATGTGCATGATAGTACCTAGCAGGCAAAACTTTAACCAAATTTTCAAAAGTCAAACAAGGGCCATAATTTGTACTAAATTTTTCAAGAGTTATCTGCCTTGATTGTATGACACCCCTAAAGACATGAACAAAGTTTCAAGTCAATATCATAAGTGGTTACTGAGATATGTGCATGATAGTACTTAGCAGGCAAAACTTTAACCAAAGAAGCAACGCCGACGCCGACACACAAGTGACTGTAATAGCTCTCCATATTCTCCGAATAGTCGAGCTAAAAACAAGCTTCATATGGAAATGACCTTGACCTTCCAAATACATCCCTAACTTTTGACAGCAAAAAGCCCAGTGTGTGTGTGAGGTTTCAATATCATTACCTCAATAGGATGTATTGAGATGTGCATTTACTTTGGACTAAGGCCTAAAAAAAAAATGTTTGTTTCAGGTTTAATGTCCCAAAAAATAGGGTAGGTAGGTCGGGGAATTTTTTTTTATTATTATTATTCTCAAACTAACCAAATTCAACATAAATTTGAATATATTTATGCTGGGTCAAAAAACATGAAAAAATAGGGTAGGTCCGGAAACCTGAAACAAACATTTTTCTTTTTAGGCCTAATTGAACTGATATAGTAAATACCAAGATGAAGGTCTAAGTCACACCTTATTCGTAGTTGTTGAAACTGAGAATACTTTGTAACTCAATGACCTTTCAGTCATTTTCAGGGCTTTGAAATTGTTCTCACTTTAAAGGTTATATAATCACAGTTAGCCTTAAATAGCAAAGTTGAGCAAACACAGCACAAATAAACAATACTGAAACAATAGAAGTTATCTGGGCAAAATTATTTCAGTGAGCCCGAGGAGAATTACTGTACTAACTTTAGTTAGGAGGCACCACAATACTTTAGGGTGATTTTCCTGAAGATTAGGTTCAAAATGTGGATTCTAGAATGATGACAAGGTTTTTGTAGAATTCCACTGGGTGACCTTGCTTTTTATCCCATGTGACACAGTTTAAACCTTGATGTAGAGTTCATCAAGACAAACATTCTCACCAACTACCATGAAGACTGGGTGAAAATGTGGCTTCAAGAGTGTTCACAAAATATTTCTATTACTTCACGTGGAGACATAGTTTTTGATCCATCAAACTTGGCGTACTGGAGTTCACTAAGACAAACTTCTGACTTATTTTCAGGATGATTGGATGCCAAATGTAAATTTCATAGTGTTAACAAGGCTTTTATAAACCTGGTGACCTACTTTTCAATCTCACATCACCCAGTTATATTTCATCAAAACAAACATTCTGCATTTTCGTGATGATACACAAGGCTTTGCTATGATTTGACCTGGTGACCTAGTTTTAACCCCAGATAACCCATATTCAAACTCAACCTACATTTCATCAAGACAGTCATTCTGACCAAGTGTCATGAAGATCAAGTGAAAATTGCAGCCTGATTACAAACACAAGGTTAAGTGTGGAAAGACAGACACAAAACAGATGATGGACACCAGGCGAGCTTACCTTGAGCACTTAGTGCTTAGGTGAGTTAAAAAGCGGCAATGTTTAAAAAATGAGTTGAAAAGATGCACGAAATGAATTGCAGTATTTCTGTGTACTGGTGACAGTAAACCTAACAAATCAATCCAAGCAACAAGAACTAGACAACAATTCTGCATAACAAACTGCCAAATTTCTGATATAGAAGTGCCTTTAAGCCATTTCATCACCGAGGCAGATCAAAAATGAATCTAGTAGACAAAATCTGATCCTTTGGTAAACTGTTCACATTGACATAAATGGCACTTGAAAACCTGACTATTGGTTCACAAGGCTAAGGATAAGTCGGGAAGTGTCAGTGACCCTTATTTTAAATTATACTAAGTTTATACATGTCAATTCAGTGTCACAAATTTTATAACACTTAAAAGTTCATGCATTTAATTCTTAATAAGATGGCAGGGCAGTGAGAAGTGGCATTACTTATGTAAACGAGCTGTCTAAATGCCACTGACTATATAGATGTCATATCTTACGCAGGAAGTAAGCATCCATCACTGTTTATCAACTGTTTGCCTATTGTACACTCCTATGATGGGCCATTAAATTTTTTTATTTACGTGCAGTTTTGACAGTTATATTTAACTCAAAATTACTTGCTCTTAGCATGCTTAGCAAAGATTTTTTTATACCAAAACTTACAAAATATAAAACAACTTAAAAGAGTTGCCAAGTCATTTAACATAATGGACTGTAAACCTATATCTCCATCAGTCTAGTGCAATAAACCATGACATTGTACTACATGCTAATTTACATTTTTATGAATGAACACGACACCTTGCCCTTCATGTTGTGTTGGCCATGTTTCAAATTTGCCAAACGATTTAACTGTGCACAATAGCCATTGACCTAAATAACAATAATAGGATAAAATTGTTGTTAGATGGTTTAGATAAATCTTGAAGTTAAACCGCAGATAACAAATATCATTCAACGCATCATGTTAGTAATTAATAAATGACCATTACCTAACAATAACTGCCTACTTGGCTACATTTGTTGTTGGGAAGGAAAGTAGACAAGAAACCAGCATCTACATATACCAAGGTTTAACTAAATGTAACATCCTGCCTGCAAAAACCTGGCAAAAAAAATGTCATCGACTTTTCCAGGACCAAATAGTTACAGTAAAGTTGAATTATTGTTATGGAGAGGATCTTAGAACATCAGGAAGTGTACAATACTTTGGACAAACCCTTATTTTGATACAACAGCATAATTTTGTAACTCTAAAAGCACACAGCATCACAAAGAATGCATTTTGTTTGCAGACATAGTATCTGATCTGACCAGCAACATTTATCAACAATTTACAGGTTCCAGTATTCTAACAGTCCAGTTGTCAGCAGACAGATAGCACTAGCTTAGATAAAATAGTCTCCACGGTACATGATACACTTAGATGAAGGTCAATTTCTGTCTTCCATAGACAGATATGGGAATTCTGAAGCAGAAACTTGTGAAACTATCAATGCAATTTTGAAAACTATTTTAGTCATGTTAGTAACAGATATTGTCAACTGTTGTGGAAAAAATATCATCCTATGCCTCTGGGATCACTGGCAACCAAGTCTGGCGCCATTTGTCATCAAGTTTACCTACCAGGTTCTACAAGTATAAATGAATACCCGGCATTTGTTTGGCTACTATTCTGTTAGTGAAAGATCAGCCCCCTGAAGGAAATATAACTGTAAGGGTAATTTGAATGGGACACTACCATACATAACTGCCTGTCCAAATTATCTTTAAACTAGAGCTATCACTAAATGTGATTAATACCCTCCCGAAAGACTGCTTTATAAACTGAGGAAGTTTGTAGTAACAGAATACCTTGCAAACAAATTAAAGAGATATTGTTCTTGGCAATAACTCTGTAATTTGTCAAGATAGAGTTATGGTTCTTGTACACTAGACTTCCTCTCAATGTGCATGACCATTGTATGAAGATGTAGTGAATTCCAACCAATAGTTTTCCAATTATGCTCCGGACAAGTAAAAGTAACAAAGGGCAATAACTCTGAAATGAGTCAAGATAGAGTTATTGTTCTTTTGCACTGCACTTCCTCTCATTGTGCTTGACCATTGTATGAAGTTGTATTGAATTCCAACCAGTAGTTTTTAAGTTATGCTCCGAACAAGGAAAAGTAAGAAAGGGCAATAACTCTGTAATTAGTCAAGATGGAGTTATGGTTCCTATGCACTGCACTTCCTCTCAATGTACTTGACAATTTTATGAAGTTGTATTGAATTCCAACCAGTAGTTTTCAAGTTATGCTCCGGACAAGGAAAAGTAACAAAGGGCAATAACTCTGTAAATACTCAAGATAGAGTTATGGTTCTTGTACACTGCACCTCCTCTGACTGTGCTTGATCATTGTATGAAATTGTTTTGAATTCCAACCAGTAGTTTTCAAGTTATGCTCCGGACAAGGAAAAGTAACAAAGGGCAATAACTCTGTAATCAGTCAAGATGGAGTTATGGTGATTGTGCACTGCACTCCCTCTCAATGTGCTTGACCATTGTATGAAGTTGTATTGAATTCCAACCAGTAGTTTTCAAGTTATGCTCAGGACAAGGAAAAGTAACAAAGGGCAATAACTCTGTAATCAGTCAAGATGGAGTTATGGTTCTTGTGCACTGCACTTCCTCTCAATGTGCTTGACCATTGTATGAAGTTGTATTGAATTCTAACGAGTAGTTTTCAAGTTATCCTCCGGACAAGGAAAAAGCAACAGACCTCCCGACTTCGTTTCGGGGGTATAATAATAGAATCTTTCAGTTACTGAAGTTGTAAGACAATAGTAGTTATCTTCAATTGTTCCCGAGCTGAACATGACATAAACCATTTTGTACAACATATTTAAACTTCATGTATTTCTTTCAAAGATATAAAATCAAAGCTGTCCCTGAAACTGTGTCCTGAAACTGTTTGCTTGGAACACATAAGCAGTAAGGACACTTGACACAAGTTTATTGCAAGTCTTTCCTTATGGTTTGAAGACCTTACGCATTATGGACTCATCTTGGACAGCATAATGTGATGCATTATAAACACATTTTGGTGTGTGAGCAGATTATGAAATAATGTGGATGACAATGAAACTGTTGACCAATGAAATGATTATAAACCCTTATATTTATGAACTAGACTGACGTAAATTATTATTCCTGTATGGTTCTACCATTTTTTTTTTTTACAAAATTCACCTTCAAGCACGTTTTCTTGATACTCACCATCAGTTAGATCTGCTACTGCTTTTCTTATGCCTTTATCAAAGGCTTTGGCATCATTGTAACGTTCAAATGTCAAACCAAATCTTTTATCATCTATATGCCAATGGTGAAACTTTGGATTGGGTTTGGTGTAACAGATGTCCTTTTTAATATCACATTTCAAAACAACCTGTAATGAAAAAGGTAATGCAATATAAGTAAGAATTACTCAATACAATACAATAAATTTTATTTTGAGTCGGCAAGAGGTAGAAACAAATCAACATAAGCTCTCCAGGAGCTTTTACAACCGACTATCAACAACAATGTAATGCATGTTTGATATCCCTGAACACTACAGCAAAGATATATGTTCATGACAGTGCCAGTTGCACACAAGACTTCAAATTGGAGTTTCTAAGTACAATAAAAAATGTTTTTGACAGAGTTATCTACTCTTGAATATAGAATGATGGGTGTCATGATGGTACATAGGTATTCCAACTTTCACTGAAATATCTCAAAATTTTAAGAAGACAAGTATATACCAAAATATTGACCAAGATTCTAAATTGAAAAGGGCCATAATTCAAAAGAAATCATTGACAGAGTAACCTTCTCTTGTCTACATATGGGGGTCATGATTGCTCACAAGTATTTCAACTTTCAAAGTTATCACTCAAATGGTTAAGTCAAAAAGTGGACTGGTACAAAAAATTCTACTGAGATTGTAAGCCTATAAAGGGCCTTAATTTAAAAACAATCCTTAGACAGAGCTACATTCCCATGCATACAGATAGGGGTCATGATGCAAACAAATATTCCAAGTTTCACAGCAATGTATTATAAAGTCAAAGGGTTTTTAAAGTCAGTCAGTAACTGGACTTTACCCTGATTCAATGTATTTTCTTCTAAGTTGAAAAAGGGCCACTCTTCACAGAGTTATGTACTCCTGCCTGTTACTGTAGTTATGTAGTTTCGGATGAGACTTAAACCGAGGTCCCATGTACGGGTGCTATACACCTTGCATGATAAAGAACCAGGGACGTCTCTGGAATTGGGACGCTTTCTGTAAAAACCTCCAAAACCTAAAATAACTAACCTCTTCTGGGGGCATTGGTCATTGGGAAACCGGTACCAACGATAAAACCCTAATATACATATTTTATAAGCAATATATCTATCATGGTTTTGAAAAGAAGTGGGGTGGTACAGAAAACTTAACCAAGGTGTGACGCCAAAGCCGAGGCAAGTAGGATAGTTCCCCTTTTCTTCGAAAAAATCGAGCTTAAAAGATTGCATTATGCTAAAGACTACTGTGGTAACAGTTAGTCAGTTACCATATTTCATTCAGACTCAAGCAACTATTTGTCTATAGTTATAGACCTTGACCAATATATTTAATTCAGTTTTTGATATTCTATAGCCAAACCACTGAAACCAGACTTCAAAGACTGGGGTAATATTACATCAATAACTTTTCATAACTATAGGAGTGTTCAACGAGCGCAGGAAAACTGGTCTCTACTCTCTAGTCAATGAGCTAATTCCCTCTGTCTATATTGTATTGTCTGCCTTTTTCATGTTTCATATTAACAGTACAAAAATTGATTAGCAGCCTACAGTATTCACAATGCTTTATGAATGGGGCTTTCAGACAAACAAACTAAGTTATTATTACTACATATTTAACCACACTGAACACAGGCTTTGACCTCAATGACATGCTATAAACTTTATTGTAATTACATCTCATTGTTATACAATAACTAAATATTTCATTCATAACATATACACTATAATTTATACTGGAAAAATGACTAAACTGGGTTAATGTATGCCATAAATTTCTGTGTTTTTAGTACTGACTTCATTTAAAAATAGAAAAAGCTGAACATAACAACTCCTATGAGATTTCGATCACACAAAGTTTAAATTATCAGATGAACAGGATGTACTAGTATATACAGAAGTACTGGCACACCCTAGTTTGTAATCATAGCCCAACAATCTACATGTAATACTAAAAGTACTATTTGAAATTTGATTTTTGAATGTGTTGGGAGATAATGGTGAATCAAGGCCTCTCGTACCAGTTTGAATAAGCCAGTAAATTCAAACTATATCTTTTATACATGGTTGTACTTCCTAAATATTGACGGTCTAAAATATCTTAAAAGGGTGTCTCTTGGGTGTAGGGTTAGAACATCTGACTCCTAACCCACAGGTTGTGGGTCCGAATACTGGCAGCAGCATTTGACCACCACCTCCACTATCATTTTGGCACAGGTACTGGTCAGTATTCAAGGAAGTGGTCCTGAATGTAGCTAGTATAAGTTGCAAGAACTTGTTCTACAACTGATATAAAATAAACAAGTTTACTAAATTAACTCTTAAAAGTAGCTGGAAAATTGGAGCAGACTGGTTTGCTAAATGAATTAGGTTGATACATTAAGTTAACAGGTGCATTTATTTGGTTGTTCTAGGTTTAGACAACAGGATATTAATTAGCTAAAAACACATGTAGTTGCTACTAAATCATTCATACACTAGTCTCTCTCTTCCTCTCTTTCTCACATATGTACACACACACCTAGTTTTCTCATTCAACGTTGTAATGACCTGCTGCCATACTGGAAGAATGCCGACAAAATTTACCTGTCTTTTGTTAAACAACTTACTAGGCACTACACACATTGTATAGGAGTGTTTTCCCTCAAAACTATTACATTTTTTATTCATTCAGTGTTTATCCTGGCAATAATTTTCCTTCACGAATTTCTGGTAAAAAATAAAGAGAATGAAAGAAATTGTGAATTTATGAAATTAGGAAACATAGCTATGATTTATTTTCAAAACTACATCCCATAATCGTGTAATAGTAGACCCAAGATCAATTTTTTATTCTAGTCATTATAGGTTTGTTTAGTTGTTGTTGTTTACAATCCTTAGTGAGCTTAATGTATTTCAATGTAAGTCATAATGTTGTAATAACCAAATACTGAAAACTGTCTCTATAAATTTGCATTTCCTGACTTGAAAACTGGTGACAGTCAAGGGTTACACAAATGTGCTGCTAGTCAGAAATGTGTATATTTAATGCATTGTCACCAAATGCAACAAACATTATAGGAAGTGTTACAAGCAAAGAAAGCTACAACTCTGCAAACTAAAAATTTCAACAGTATTTCAACTCTAAGGCCTAAGTAACAAGCCGATTCTTTCAATGTTGCCTATTTCAATAAAAACACATCTTTTCTGTATTTGGCAACAAAAATAACATTTCTTTACAGCATAAATTTTTGCGTTAACTTTCTTTAATTATGCATAAGCCATGGCGAATCCTGAAAATAACTTCTCTCTATCCATGAATGTGTGTACTCAACTCAATCATGCATAACTACAATTTTAGAATTAAAATATTTATTCTGACTGATTTCTTTCAGTGCACCAAGGTAATAAAAACACTTTAAGTATTTAACCTAACCTTACAGCACTAAAGGGGATGTCTGGAAGACTTTCTCTTGGACAGGCTTTTACAAACCAGATATTATTACCAGATTCTGATCACACTTTATAAACAATACCCAGTACATACTTTTGGGAATAAAACCAGTAATCCAAAATCCTTAGAGTAAGATGCCACAGTCTGTCCAAAAGTGCATTAAATGATTCACTTTGCAAACAGACACAAAGTCCATTGTTTTGGAGAAAATGGAACCTTGACTTTCGAGTTACAGTACATCTCTTTACTGTTTAACAGAAATTTGTGAAAAGCAGGACTCCTCTTTACCAAGTCTTTGCGCATTTCAAACATACACATGATTGTATCTTATTTTATTGGTCTTTTAAAAATTTTACAAAGAAACTGGGTTGTAGGGTCTACCAATGTGGTTCCCCTATAGTGCACAGAACAAAGCATGTTTGACCGGACTTAGTCTATTCTCATTCAGTTAAAAGTGCATATACACTTTAGTCATTATTGAAATTCAAATATGGCGGCCTCCATGAAAAACAAGTTATTTTTGTCCAAACAGTTGCACCCCCTTTGTGATTTGCATACTGCCCTGGAGCGTCTAAAAGGAAATATACAGAATTTTGTCAAAATATGAAGAGTTAATTATTACGCTAATGTATTTTACAAAGATAACTTGATGAAGGGACTACTGTTGTTGTACCAGTTTAACACCCATTGCAACTGTATTTATCCAGGGTTCAACGCAATACAGTTATATTTTTTAACTCATTATATGAAATAAAGGACTTATGACTGTATTGCATGCAATTTTAGCCTAAATGACATTATGTTAGAGCATCAAGATGCATGATATAGCTGTCGCTCTGTTAGCGGACGTGAATTTACATGGAAAAAAACCAACTCCGTACGCCAAAATTTGAGGTACCTATGCGTTCTGGATTCCGGAAATAGCAATATTTCTTGCGATTTTTCCCCTTCTGAAAGGCTAGAGCTACTTCCTCTACTTGTAAGCAAAAAAAACTGAGAATAATACACTTTATGAACCTGCCAGTTCATTAAAAACATGAAAGGAAGTTTTTGCACTCTTTATATAGCACTTTTATTTAAACAAGAACCATGACTAACAAATTAACAAATACAACTGAACTTTAAATCCCTCAAACAAAACATGACCTAAAAACATAATTAACTCGATAACTGACCAGTAATATTCCCTAAGAAGTTCATGTAGGCGGATCTAACATTACTGTTGGTATTGAGAGGTGGAGCACACGTCTGTGGACTTGGACTGGAGCACATGTCTGCAGACGCGGGTTTCAGATTACCGATTAAATTCGATGTACATGCATTTTGAAATACCCGTATCTGTCACGCAATAAAAACGCCCGACGAGTCATTTTTGACCCGTAGGAATTTTCATTCAGGCGTTGATTCCTCGACATAAGTGTCAATCAACTTGTTAATTCCAAACACTCAGGTCGTTGCAACCGTTGACGTGTCAGAAAGTGAGAACGGAGGCGGAGCTTGTATTTTAATCTACTCACTTTAATCTAATCAGCGACGATCATGCACGTGCCCATTGTCTCGGCTTTGGTAATGACGTAGTCAACGGATGATTGGATTTAATTGACAAACAATAAACACATGTTCGGCATCGATATATGTGTAAAAGGTGTTGTTAACATGCGGCATATAAATGATGCAATCAAAAGAGAATGCGCATCATTTAATTAGTAGATGATTGTGACACTCGAATTAGATAATAAGTGGACGTTTGTTCGGCGGCCTAGACGAGTTAACTTGCAAATTGTTATAGACGTAATTTTCACTTCCAAGAGCCTTACTTTCCCATCCTGCACGAAAATCTTAATATTGAAAGATAAATAAAATAATAATCTTTATAAATTCGTGTGAAATAACCTTCAGTATTTGTTAATTCCAATAAAATCGCGGAAAAAGACGGAAATCGCGGACATGCGAGGTCGCGAAAATATGTGACAAACAGGAAACAACGTACATTTGAGACTGGGAAAGCGATCAACAGCTAGATTTTACATCTAATTTAAGAATTTTTCGAAAATTTAACAGTAGAGCTTCAGAACACAAACAAAAATAAAATATTGTGTATAAGACTGGAAACCCTATGACCCATGGTTCGACCCTTAAAAATGTCACCTTCACTCGTGAAAATTTGATTTTGACCCTTGAAAATTTAGGCTGAAGAGTCAATGACCCTTATGATTTAAAGCCTACCGGACGCCCTGACATGTGTGTGGATTACTATTAGAGGACGTGTTGACACTTTTCATATACTAATTTATTTAATCTCAACTGCAAAGCACCTTCTTACAACTTATATTATTCGTTCTTAATACTCATTCCAGATGGATTCAACCTCAGAGTGAGAGAGGCAATGTAGAATTATGATATCTGTCTTGCCTAAGGACCACTACTTGGGCACTTACAAGGAGGCTGGTGTTGACACTTTCATTTATAGTCAAACTGGGCCCGATGGTGGTAAAGGACCTTTGATTGAGGCAGGATGGGGCATGACCAGTCATCAAATGGTCAGTACAGCGCTGTGCCATCTTAAAACAGTAGTGAATAAGTATGTGACATAATCTTCATTCAAAGACACTAAAAACTTTAAATTTCAACCAGCTTTTGTATACTGTAAAGGTCGGATAATATTACTGATTCTTTTCAGCACAGCAGAGTCATTTGGCAACATGGGTAAATGGCACCATAAACCTTAAAAGAGATGGATACAGGAATAAAAAAAATTGACATACAGAGTTATCAGCTATCCGCTGCCCGAGAATAACGTATTCATTCTTGCAGGTGCTGTCCTCTGAAGGCCTGACCCGCCTCACTAGACCAACATTACTTAATCCACCACCACCCATAGGGACCCAGCCTCCACTTGAGTCGTCACGGGTCATGACCTGTGCTTGAACACGCACAAGTGTCTCATCACTGAAATAGAAAGTCATACATACAGATTTGTCATCTGATTTTATGCAAGAGCATTCATAAATCTAAGTTGTGAATAAAAGTAAAAGGTGTTTGCAGAATCTCTAAATGTGAGTAATTCAGTCATGGCGAATGATTTTGGAGACTTGTTAAACATTCAGTCTGACAACCGTAGGAAAGGTTAACTTGTCAGACTAAAGTATGTTTTCAAAGACAAGATGTTCCATACCGCGTTGGACATTCAGTCCAACGCCTGTATATCGGAACTAAGCATTTTTATCAGTCATACATGTCTCTGACTGGTATACGCCATGACTGGTGTATATTCACCTGACTTACCTTTATTTTTTAAATTACTGTAACATCACTTAATTGTCAAAATAGGCATTCTCGCACATTGTGAAGTTACTGGTAAATTCTGAATTTTCTGTTCACACAGTACTGTAATAAGAATCATCAACTTAAAACCTTTCAACACTGCATCCATTTAGGGGTAAAATTTGAAATTGACACAATTTTACAAGACTTAATATGTTGCCTTAATATATCTAAGGCAACAGCACAAAAATCATGTCAAATAGATCTCAAAGGGGCAGCAATAGTAATTTCATTTAAAAATCAATGGAATTTGTGACCAGTGAAACAAAAACTAGCAAATTGTTTTTGTCTGTTGAGAAATCAATGAAAATCATGAGTTGCAATAGCAAATACTACACTAAAAAATTACAGAAAAGTAATAGCTTGGGGTTCATGAGTGGTTAAAGCTCTGGACTATCAATCCTGAGGTCCCTGGTTCGAATCCCTGCCAGGGCACTGGAAATTTCAGAAACGCTTTTCAGTGTTTCCCACCATCTGGATAAGAACTGGTTAGAAACCAAGACATAGTCTCACGTGTATCGGTGCTAAAAGAACCAAGGGGTCTATACATAAAAGAGCTAGGGTCTAGTATCCAGATTCCCTTGTACTCGCAGGTTCCAGATTCCCAGGGTCGGCCGGGACTTATAAACAATAAAAAAAAGTTTTGGGGTTCAGAAACTTTCTGAATTTAGTTTCAGCTCACGTTCAAAACATAAACTTGCACATCAATCCAGAAACAAGACCCATTCCACAAGTTATTGTAAAAGTTAAACCAAAAATAAAGCTGAGACATTACCTTACAGGTGTAAGTAAACAAGATCAGCCTTTTACTGTTAAGTTCTTTGGTAGCATTTAATGAGAAATTAAATTGTACTCATGTACTCATGATATCCATGTGGTTTTTTTTCATTCTATGTTACTATTTGGCAAGATATGACCTCAAGCATCAATGATATAAGCAGGAATTTTGAAGAAATTATGACTACAATAAAATCTGTTTTTGCTGGTTTTCGTGACTCACTTTCCCCATTTGCAACGTTTCACGACTCAAATTCCCACTCTGACCTGTTCCCAAAATAGAAAAAAAAAACATATGGACTCTTAGTATCTGCTTAAGTACTATAAATGCACGCCAGACAGGTGCCTGATTATATTTGTATACAGCCCCTTGAAAGAAATGAATGTAAAAGCCTATTTCCTCTCCCATTCCAACTCAAATTCCCTTCTGTCAAGAAAAACACCTGGATTCCTGTCCAGGATTCCCACTGTCAGTTGCTAATTGCGCCAAAGGTGACAAAAAATTTCTGCAGCTTAATTCAATTGGTGAAGTTTAGTGGTGCCAACTTAAAAAGATCCCTTTGTGGACTTACTGGTGTAAATCATGTCCCAAAATTGACTCTGATGCCAAAAATGGACCCATAGACATATACATTGGACGTTCAGAAAATGGCAATATACAACCTAATTGGGGACATGTGGTGTTCAAAAACTAAGTTAGATGATGTAACTGATACAAATTAATAGTTTATAAGGCATTTGTCAAAATAACTAATGCTTGCATAGATAAGATCTGCCTAACAGCTCCTTCCTCAGTCGAGGTTGAGTCAAGGAAAATTATTAAATATAGCCATTAGAGTGTTAATTGCCGTTAACTTACATAAATGTTTAATTTTCAGCAGTTTTCCAGTTGGATCACAAAACAAGGAATGATCATAGACATTCCAATTTTTTAATGTAATGAAGAAACAGAATCAATCACATATCATATCTTTACAAAAAGTGGCATCTGTACTCTCACATGTAACAGACTACTGGCTCCCAACTTTGGGGCCATTGGTGCGCATTTTTTCTGATTGGCGAATTGCTAGCTCAGACTAAAATGTACCCACAGGAAATCTTGTTGTCTAGTAAGGCATTGTGAAATAAAACATACTGTTTTCAAATTTTATATCTAAAATTAACCTGAGATAATTGCCCTTTTTGTAATTTTTCATCAAGATGTGTTATATAAATCTAACAATAAAGATAAAATCTACCCAAAAAAGTTTGAAAACTAGTAGAATGTACTTGGCCGAAACTATACGCTTGATGTTATTTTGAAATTTCTCCATTCGGGGAACACGATGTTTATCCAAGGGGTCTTTGTGAGTTTAAGTCTATATAACACAGTTCAGTTGTTTTACATATAGAATAATCAGAAATTTAATTAAAAATTGGAAATTTACCCGAAGACACTCCTTTTCTTTAACATTTTATCTTAAGTTGAATACAGTGCAATTACCATTGACCAACTGAATTATTTTTATCAGAACTGGTATTGAAGCTGAGAATAAACAAAAAAATTTGCTCCTGAATGTGTAACAAAGTGCAAGTTCATTCATAAAAACTGGATTACCACAACAGTGTACAAAACTCAAAATTGGCCACAGGAGGTAAATGTGTATTTTATCCAGAACATTTTAGGTATTTGGAACATTATTCACAATAATTATGTATATTTTAAGAACAAAAGTGCATCTGTAAAATAATCTATTTGTGTTTACACACAGTGACTATACATGAATGGGCCCAGTCAAACTGACCAACGTGACGTGTGAACCATTCACTGCGTTTTGTGAATGAAAAAAATGCCCTTTAATTTCCGAGCTATGCTTACGAGTTTGCAGTCGGAACACAACAAATGTTTACCTGTGTGTCATTAAATCTCTTAATATCGCCAAGTTCGTCGGCAGAAAATGCAATTTAGACAGCTAAACTGCTTGTTTTGTTTTGAAAATCTATAACACAGGAGAGGCCGTCACCATCCTTAAAATGAGTGAGAAAATGAGCGAGTTACGCCGGAACAGTTACGCATATGACAAAGATACTGTATTAAAGTTATAGCTTACTCTTTGTTAAAAGTCTCTGTCATCTTTTATTATCCATTTTTGAATGTATCATGTCTTTTTTTCACAAATTTACTTCAATCCTATATTTTCTAAATTAGACAGGAAATGGGGCCTCGACACTCATCATTAATCGGCATACGCAAAAAGTAGTTCCAATTTCCACATTTAAGTTCTGTAAATTCATATTAAAAACGAAATGTTGAAGGAAGGAGGGCACTATTCGTTGTTAAAGTATTTCTGTTTCGATTATCTGTATCTACGTTATGCTTTTGCTTGAAATGCAGTCTCATAGCGTAATAATATCCTTTTGTGAAAGATGGCGACACGGTAGAAATAGTGCGAGCCAAATTATGCACATAAGAAATAATTTTGACAGCAGTTCATCTCGTGTTTTGGCCTTTCAATTTTTCACTTTTATGGTACCTGCATTTATTACATGTATATAAACACTTTCTTTCAAACGACATGAAGCTTAATTGGCCAATACACGAAAGTACATTGATAAAAGTGGCACGTGAACTTTCGCGTAAGAATTTTGTCCAATGGGACAAGAGGTCAACACCGTGGCTGTCAATCAAGTTCTTATGAATTAAAATGTCATCTGGTCTGTTGTGAAGGTCAAACGCATTAGGCGTGACGTCACATAAATTATGAATAGACAAAAACATAACTCCTCCTTCATTAATGTACAAATTACACTACACGCACTGTAAATTTAAGTAGTATACGTATGATAATGCTGGATATCATTAATCTAGATTGAAACTGGTCAGTTATTTGGCGTTTAACATCTATTATCTTTGAGAAGCGTTTTGAGTGGACAACACAATCTATACATTTTGGAAGGATACAATTGCAGACCACTGCAATGAAAAGAAAGAAATGTAGATCATATGGATAACAAATTTCCAAGTCACTTGCGGATATATCCACTAGTTACCAGGTCTACTACCTCTGTATCATATTTGCGGCATTTACCAGGAGTATTCAATAACCCGTTCCTGCATTTACACAGTCATTTTCATATAAAAAGGATGGGAAACTTGATTATCAAATTATGGCATATATTCGTACATCGCAATGCTTTGTCAGTGCCCGGAATTTTAATACCTGTGAATTCATTTAGTTTCCATTTTTATTCCAATGTTGAATTCCGTGTATCATATAGATCACAATTTCAAATGTAGCGGAACTACATAATGTTCAAACTGAGACCGTTTATACGGTGTCGTTACAGTACTTATTAAATACCCAAGCCTGAAAAATTGGAATTCAGGTTTTCTTTTTTCACTCTAGCAATGTGCATTGTCATTAATATGATGCCACCACTGCAGCGGACATTATATACGTTACATATTACAAAATCAAAACGGCATCTCAGTGACCATGCAACAAAATGAAATGAACCTATGCAAATCTAACTGAAAACAGAATTTGTACAGTAATGGACATCACAGTCACGTATATATGTTACTGTGAAACTTTAAAACTTTCACGAACTGTGACTGAAACTGAATGCGCAGAATAACCTATATCAAACTACAGATCAACTGGATGCATCATAAATGATAACATTTGTGCGCGATTTTTTTGCGAAAGACATTTTACAATATTGTTCGTTACCATTGCTAAGCTTTGAATGTTTGAATTTGAATACTTTTTAGTGGTTATTGTTCACAATTAAAACCGTAATAACTGGTAACTGATCTTTCGGGACCATTAATAGAAAGTACACGTTTTTCATCTGGCAATTTGATGGTGAACAGATACTATTAAAATGAAGCTTTGGCTGTGGCTGTATCAGTTTAACGTTTTAACAAGGCATATATTACGTAAGTTATACCGCTATCACTGTGTTCTTCGTTCACAGAAAACGTATAGTTATAATTCTGTATAAAAAATTTCGAGATGATTCAATAGAATTGTATAATTCCACCCGGTCATCCGGGCGCTGTCAGTGTTGCTTGCCAAAGTATGGTGGCTGATTTCTGCCAGGTCGTGTTTTCGACAGTAAGGGGCGAAAAGTAGAAAACACGAAAACTCGCCAAGTAGCTATTTTGTCTACTTAGCGGGGCGGAAGGTCGAAAACAGGACAGACTAAAGGCGAAAACACGCCAAAGGGCGAAAACACGACGTACCTTTTCGTTGATTTTTCTAGTTGGCGGGTTTTAATACGTCGTGTTTTCGCCCTTTATTTGTCGTGGGCGAAAAGTGAAAAGCACAAAAACTCGCCAAGTACCTATCAAGTCGTGTTTTCGCCATTTGTCTGCCGTGATTTCGCTTTCAATCTGTCGTGTTTTCGACTTTTCGCCCCGCCAAGTCGAAAGGTGAAAACACGACAAAATAACTAACTGGCGAGATTTCGTGTTCTCGACTTTCGCCCCAAAACTCGAAAACACGATTAATATAATAAAGGGTGAAAACACGACGTATTTAAACCCGCCAACCGAGAAAGTACCTCGTGTTTTCGCCGTTTGTTTGTCAAGTCTTCGCCTTTAATCTGTCCTCTTTTCGACCTTTCGCCCCGCCAAATCGAAAACACGACAAATAAAGGGCGAAAACGATGCATTAAAAACCGCCAACTCGAAATCTCGACGAAAAATATGTCGTGCTTTCGTCTTTTGTGTGTCGCCCCGCCAAGTCGAAAACACGACAAAATAGCTACATGACAAGTTTTCGTGTTTTCGACCCGAAATGTCGAAAACACGAAATGGCAGAAATCAGTCACCATACAAAAAAGAATATAATCAATCTCAAATGTGGAAACATATTTGTCTTGCCTAAGGAAACAACCGCCACGACACTGATAGGGGGTCGTACCCGGGCCCATTCGATCCCGAGGCGGACGAATTTAGTTCAGATGTTTAGAAATATGAAATTCCGGTTTGAATAATATAGTAATACACGAAAATTTCGCGGAATAATCGTTTAATCAGTTTGTGTACTGACTCTGTGTGCCTTTTTTTATACTGACAAGAACTCATAAAGGTTCCCCATCTTTGAAAAATATACTCTAACCTACTTGACTGTCAAGGTAATAAGATCTCAAAAAGCATCTCTTTCATATGATGTAAACAAATTTCATTGACCGGCTACATGAAAATGAAATATAAAAACATGCTGATGAACTGAAAAATGTTTCGTTGACTTGAGTTTCAAATGAATGGAATAACTGATATCTGCAGGCACCGTGATTTTAAAAAAATTTCATGCTCGACTCAGGTTCGTGCTTAAATTTTTAATGAATGTAATATTAAAGCTTTTAGTAAATTCTTAATAAAATGTTCTACAGCAGTTTTAAATGACTTTCATGCACGCTTCCTTCTGTTTTTCATAGGTGAAAACATTCTTCGAGCATGAAAAAGTTTTATAACGACGTCGCTAGGTAACGGAGGGAGCATAACTACAAGAACTTTTACCAGATAGACACAATTTCAAGGACTTATTAATGTTTTTGGTACATGTATATTTTAACGCAATTACTTAAAGACAATTAAAATGTCCTTCATAAGTGACCCCCCCCCCCCAAACCACAGGTGGTCAAATATCTTAATCATTTTATTGCCCCTTATCAGTTTTAATCCTCTCTGATAAGGTCCAGCAGCGTGTCAGTAGACTTGATATGTAGTTCAATAGTAGAACCATAAAATGTATTGATTTGTACAGATAATTGATTTATAACTTATTTCCTGTTGTTTATATAAATTGTTTTATATAATAATGAGATTTTACTTTTATTGCAGGATATGAAAAATATTTTAGATACATGCAGTAAACTGTGATTTTAAAGTTAATATGCTCATGACAAGTAATTAAGCACCTTCCTGTGGTGTGGCCTGAATGCATTTTTGATGTATAAAGAATCCTTCTGACTATTTATTTCTTTGTAAATTATAAGTGCAACTGAACGCTTCATCTAACTTTAAAATAAGCTAAAACTAAATTTCTCTTATGTATCAAGTGTAACATCTAATCTTAGTGGTAATTGGTTTGTTGTAAGAGTAATTGATTGAGTATTTAAAACATTGCTCTATCTAACTTTGAAATCACAGTTATTTTACAGTAATCTAAAAGTAAAAAAAAAAAGTTTATGTTTCTGTCATATAAGAAAAATAATTTTGATATAATAACTGTAAGTGTTGATTTTTTTTATAATCTAATTTGACTGGGAATTACGTACCTAAAAGGTAACTGATAAAATAGAATAATAACATCTTATGAAGGTCTTAAAATTTATGTATAACTAACATCCCTTTCCTACATTATCTGTACATAATGTAAGGAAGTTATACAGTAGCTGAATATGATAAACAGAAGCTAGTCTACCAGTGACCAGTCAAGTTAATTGACATCTACTGTGAATTGGCTGTGAATTCGCATGGCTGACTGGATCCCTGTGGTGAATACCCCACATTCCTGTTCAATTGTCTTTAAGCGGCAGTTTTTCTTGCTATTTATATCAGTTTTACATTAATTTATATTGCTTAGCTAATTTCTTTGTACTTTTTATGTTTTAAAATTCATTTTTTCGCTTCCTTTTATTACAATACATATATACAAAAATTAAAATAACAATTCAACTACAATTCACTCGATTTCGCTGGCTGTATCTGTCGTGCTGCCCATAACCGTTGTGTCCGTACTACTGCCGTCATTTGAGTCGGTCCTGTCTTCGGCAAGGTTAATGGCTATTCCGTCCATGTGTTCTCCCATGTAATTGTCGCTTTTCTTCGTCTATTATATCACTTTTACGACGTGATCACAGGCATGTCTCCATCTGTACTCGCCGATCATTAGTGAGGTTCAGTCTGTCATCAAGCCTGAAATTATGGTACAACACTTGTAAATGAACAATGCAACTATTAAATTTACAAAGTTAGATTTTTGTTTTCAATTGCAAAAGTGACCATTTCTTTTTATATTACTACACGTATATAAAAGTAAAATTCCTATGGCGAACGATGTACTTTAACTGGCCCCAAAAACCTCTGTATGGCGTAAATGCAGCCTGGCCTGATCAAGCAGTTGTGACTTCAACATGCCATCTTCAAAGGGAAGACCATGTTTCGAAGCCATTCCTGAAAAAATAACAAACATGAATAAAGCTATTGTTGCTTTCGAAACAATTTAAGTGATTCCCTGTAGTAAAGGAATTCATTCCATTTATCCGCAAGTACCCTAAATTCCGCCTTCATTGTACTTGGAAGTTTGGTATCTGTTTGTCTGTCTGTCTGCACGGAGTAGTAGCTTGCATTATATATCACGATCGCAATTGGGTTATATAAGTTGGGAAATACCCTTTCTTCCAACCACTTCGAGATATTTACCCCGTTTATTTCGTAGTAGTATTATTTACCCCGTTTATTTCGTGATGCTATTATCTAGTTGAATAGAATGCTTTATACACAAACCGAGCACCTTTGATAAATACGACATTCGCGATCATAAGATATTGAACACGGTTGCATGGGTGTATAACGCCCGGCATGTAGACGTTGAACACGGTTGCATAGGAGGATAACGCCCGGCATGTAGACGTTAAACACGGTTGCATGGGGATAAAAGCCCGGCATGTCCTCTCACTGCCAACATCTTATGGCGTTTCGTCCACGTATGCGCTACTACATCCTCTGTCTTCTAGTTGTTTATCCACATACATTGTTTAACGATTTAAGGTTTCTATCGGTTGTTCTCCATCCGTACCGTTTTACTAGGTAACCATCTACTACCTTGGTAACTGATTCCTGTTTTCAGGGCAGTCAAACGATTCTTCAATGCGGTGTTAACGACAACGAACCCGTTTGTATTTCAGACAGTAACGTCAAGTGCATGTATACAAGTTCCTAATAACCGACTGGTCAAAGTCAGCTATTGGTTTGTATGGTTCGCGTTTACAGCATTGTCGCAACCTCAGAGTTGCTGCTTCCCTTAACTCTCTTCGTACTCCGAAAATTGTTCATCAACTAACACCAGTTGTCTGAATTGTTCGTTGAAAGAATGCTTGTTTTACCTTGGGTTGTCCCGAATATACTTCGCTATGTTTGCATTAAGTACTAGCAATTGACCATAACTTTATAGCTGTTTTATACTTTTCTTGCTCGACATTGTCTGTCTTCAAGGATTTACATGTACGATGAGGAATGCTGTATGGCAGGACAGACATAAGGCTCAAACAACCCCAAGACTGTAATCCGCGATATGAATCGATGTAGTAATGTACATTTTAAAATACCTTATCAATAGTAAAATTGCTATTTACGCCGGACACCGAAAATTAATTTTCGGTTAAATACGAAATATTCATGAGTACCAGGTCAATACTTACGGGAACCCCCTCCCCCCACTTATAAAACTGTAAACAATAACGGAATAGATGTAATTTTAAGGACTTACCTTACTTCAAATAGTAACGATATATAAATAAACATATGCCACTAGCGTAATATACTTAACAACAAAGACTTAGAACACCATTGACAATTAAATGATAAACATAATTCCAAGGACATATATATATAAAGGAACCCATAAACATCACCAAACACAACACTCACCAACAACTAGACTTACACTGAAGACACAGAATAACGATTTCTCCAACTGTTGGAAAGACGGACAATACTTCAGACAGTAACGCAATATACCAAGGACTTACTAAGTTATTAGCAGCGGCGAAACCCTTTTGATTTCAGACAGTAACGTCAAGTGCATGTATACAAGGACGTTGTTTTCAGTATTAACTTTTACCATATATACATAACTTCAAGGCACTACCATACAGCAAACAATAACTTAATATACATAAAAAGAGCTTATTGCACTATTATAATTGCGAAATAGACACAACTTCAACAGACATAAAACCTTGTAGCAGAAAGTAACGTAACGTTACAACAGTACAGACAGTAATGTGATATATATAATTACGACAACTTATTACATTATTAACAGAGAAAAAGTAGACATAATTTCAGTACTTACACTACAACAGAAACGTAATATGCATAACTGCAAAATTCACAGATGCATAATACAAATAACATCAAAGACTTACAATGCCTCAGACATTAACGTAATATACATACTACAATGACTTATCACACTATTTACATCTACAAAATAGACACATTTCAAGGTATTACAATACAACAATAACGTAATGAAAATAAGAACAATGACTAATTACTCTATAAACTTTTACAAGAATGACCTAATTCCAAGGACATACGATACATAAGACTGTAGCGTAAGATACATAACTGCAAAGACATATTACACTATGTAGAGTAACATAAGAGACATAATGTCGAGATCTAACAATACTACAAAATGCAAAATAATATATAATAACTGCAAGGACTTAATAGATTATAATCCAAATTATTTTGCAAAATAGAAAAATATCAAGGACATAATACCAAAATACAGTAACGCAATATACACCTATTTGATACACTATTACTAGTGACTAAATAGACACCATTTTAAGGGTTTACCATACTACAAAGGTAACTTAATGCATGTAGACATTGCTGCGAAAACTTATTACACAGTTTACAGTGGCAAAAAAGACATAATTTCAATGACTTATCGCACTGCAAAAAGTAACGATATACATTTGTATACACAAGAGTTAACTCTTAATACAGACAATACCGTAATAGACATAATTTAAATACTGATAAAACTTAACATTTTCAAAACAGTTAAAATTTCAAGGACCAACAATATTACAAAGACATTAACGTAATATGCACGCCTGCAAGAACTTATAAACTATTTACAGTGGTTAAATAGACACAGTATTACTGACACGGTATCATAGTAACATATAGGACTTGCTTTCTTTCAACTTATACGAAATGACTGACAATAGTACTGACAGTAACGCAATATGTCTGACAGTTCCTGCTGAAGGTATAGTTAAATACCTGATTGGAATGAAATAGTAACAGTTTTTAAAGTCCCATGACCACTCTGGATGTAAACAACATATATCTGCCATCAGGCATGCAAGAATGTCCCCACCCACATTTTAAGCTGACGCTTCAGATTTAGTCACAGAAACCTTTAATACGGATCAAAATCACCTGCAGTGCATCCTTGTAACAAATGACCATCAAACAAAAGAAAATCTGCCATGTAAGTGTCTATTTAACACGGAGCAAAATGGCACAATATCTTATTAGGGACTAAACGCTGCCTATTTGCAGTATTCACACCTATAGGCGGATGATCCGGTACCTGACTTTTTACCATCACACCGGTGCCATTTCGCCAATGTTACAATGACAACACTCCAGGATAATCGACAAGAAGTCAGAAAGTTTCCGGGGTGTGGTCATGAAGTAGGGGGAATCATCGACACGCCACCAGGGACTAAATACACGAAGCCAGAAAGTTTCCAGGTGGGTCAATGAGGTAGTGGATTAATGAGACGACCCCAAGGACTAAAGCCAAAAGCCCATAAAGTTTCCGGTGGTTCATTAGGTCTATGAAATGTCATTACTTTTTATGGCAATATCTGAGACATTTTCTTTCGAAATGCAAGATGGTGGCACTGAAAAGGGCCGTTGATATTTGAATTTTCGTGAATGGACCACATATTTGGTGTGAGTTCCCAGGTGTACACTTTACCGGTATTTTTGGACGTGCTGATGTGTTATAGGATTTGACTTTTCGCCCCTGTTGTGGCTGTTGATGCTGTCCCGTCGGCGTGTTCCTTATCTGTGGATGGGATTAGGAGTTGTGCAAATGCCCTATGACGTTCGCCTGTTGTTAAGGCTGCCCTTTCTGCTGGCCATACGTGGCTGTATAAGACAGTGTTGCCCTGTTGCACCTGTTGCTACTAATGCCCTGTTGTTGTATACATCTGCTTCTGTGGGTGATCGCAGTCCACCGCATCGTCCGCCTGTATAGCCGCGCTTAGAAGATCATCATCGCACACTTCTATGATATCTGGCATAAGAGTAATCCGCAGAAGCGATGGCAAGCTATAAGTACCGTGGGCGCGGACGCTTAGATGACGTCATCGGTAGTTTATCAGCGTAAGTGAGCGATATCGATTTGTTTTTTATACCGATCTTTAAATCAGAACACAAACACGGTCGTCCATAATTTATTTTAAATATCTATACATTGAAACAAGTAAGTGTTGAAGAAGTCTTGGTTTAAGTTTTGTCTCAGTCAAAGCTAAATATATTATTGTTTTGATATTTATATCATTGTAACGAGTCTGTTTTATGAGCAAGTCTGTTTTAAAAGAGAATTAAACATGAAAGATAAGATAAACAAAGAATGTATCTTTTTGGTTTAGATTTGGTGCTTCACATGGAAAAGGATAATTTACATCTATGTCTTTTTTGTCTCTTTAAGCCAACCCTAAGATGCCTGTATTGTTACTTTTACATTCAAGTTGTTTCAGCTCCACAGTTTTGTCCTCGAGTATAGGAGTTGCTCGTTGTTATCTACCGTCAATTTCCTTTTACTCTAAGGTGTCGTGGATTCAAAGTGTATCCATGAACAAGGCGGTACCTCTGAGAGCCCCGTTTGGACTTAAAGGTAGTAAATCCAAAGTTCACCACCTTTGTTTTTTTCTCTTCTGCCGCTGGACAAACATTGTCATAATTCCCATGTTACTGACAGCGATAACATATCACTGGTTGGTTTCGACTTCTGGTTTCGTTTCTTCTGTCTTATTCACTGGACAAACATATCTGTTTGTTCAGAGAAACCACCAGTTATATCAGGAGCGCCTTAACACTGAACTCATATCCGAACCATGAAACATTAGTTTGTGTCAATGTTTTACATATTAGATTTTGAGCTGTACAAAGACTGTTTATTCCCCCTGTAGTGTGAAGAAAACGACAATACTACATCGATTTCAAAATGGCCGGATAACTCGTTTGGCTACTTTAAACGCTTAGTAGAAACAGAACTGGCCCAAATACATCAGGGTCACTACATTTGAAAGTCATTCATCGGAATGACTTGGACAGATATGCAGTAGGCAGTGATCACATGACAGAGCAGATACAAAAGTGGATTCAATGATTTCATGGCATAGAATAGAAAAGACATTGAGCAGAACAGATGTGTTGGTGTATCGTAAAGCTTTACAGTATACCTTTCGCCTGATCACGTAGAGTGATCCCAACATTCATTTGATATCAACTGATTCCAAACTCACTAAAATGAAATATATGAGTGAATAAGAAAATACTTGAATGATTTGTGTCATTGTTTATGATTGCCTCATGGAGTCCAGTTTACCTTTTCTCCATCTTTGTAGCATGTCTATCTCTAGACCTAGTGGGTCAAATAAAACTGGTCAAACAAATGATTGTATACAAAGTATTTCAGCTTGACAGAATTTCAGAATAGCAAACGACTTACGCCAACTTGTAAGAGTTTCGTTTGATCAACTTTATTTCTGGTATTCCAGAAGATGATGAAGAACTTGTGTTTAATACATCCCTTCCATACCTAATGGTATTTTATGATATGCTAAGGGACAAAGATTTAGATCAAACCAAGTTATGGTTTACACGAAAAGGTGAACACTACTATGCCAATGTCGTCTACATTACTCAAATGCATTTCAGAAATCCAAGGTGAGTCGCACTTTGAGTTTGAATGCCCATTACATGATTTTACCTCAAAATATGAGAGATAAGGGTCAGATCAAAGTGTTGGCGAATCAATTCAAGTGCCGCATTTACTATCGGCCTACCAATATTCTATTTCGATTCTACATGACAATTTGGTTGACGCTTTTTATCTTCGGACAACCGACGCATTACGTTTGCGCGCCTATATGTTTAATCGCTGGGTCAAAAGTGACGATCGAGAACCCTGTGGTGTATTAAAACTCAAGACATAGACGATGGGTACACTATTCAAGACCACGATCATCATGGAGCACACACCACGTTCCGCCTTAAGAGCGTTCGAATGGCTGAATCAGTAGAAGAGCCCCCAGCACTGTGCAAACTTTGCTTTTATCGAGGATAAAAGAATTGGTGAAATTGTTTACGTTAGCGGCTAAAATCGACGTGCAGAAAAAGATTCACTTGCAAAGCATCATTTCAGCACAGGGATCCCCAGAGTAGGCTCGATTTTTTCCCTTGAACTCCCCCCACCCCCATCGCTCATCTGAGATCGTCTATAGGTCCCATCAGCCGAGAACCTAATCAAGCACTGCGCGAGACCGTGGATCATTTAATCTCATTTGGTCAGAAGACCTTTAACGCGATGGCACGAAAAAGTAAGAAGTGGTCGAGAAAGACACCTTTCATGACGGAGTCACGAAAAAGTAACAAGTTGTCTCAAAAGACACCTCTGGTGAATAAAACATGGAGCTATGGTGCTTGCACCTCCCCAGTTTCGAAAGATGGTGTTAAAAGAAGCAGCCAAAGTCCTTGTAAATTGTGTTACCGAGTGTTGCCATAATGACATGAAATCATAAAAGGCAATGTACCACTCTTTCCAGCTCAGATGCAATAGGAGGTTTTTATCCTTGCTGGCTCTAGCATCTACTTTGGGCCATGTCATCGACAACATGTTGTCAGAGTTCTAGCGTAAAC
This sequence comes from Saxidomus purpurata, assembly GCA_022818135.1. Taxonomy (NCBI): domain Eukaryota; kingdom Metazoa; phylum Mollusca; class Bivalvia; order Venerida; family Veneridae; genus Saxidomus; species Saxidomus purpurata. Next base: position 68,005,949 of record JAFMSR010000001.1, on the reverse strand, counting down.
TACGAAGTAAATGGTGATAGTCCCGTTCAAATTACTTGAAAGTAGAACAACGCCCACGACATCCTCTCAGTCCACAAATGAATAAAACATGCTAGTGTAAAAAGACATGCGGACGGATTTCAACGGTGAAAATTTATATAAATCCGGAAAAGCTAAACTCTATGGAGCTACTTTACAGAAATGTTAACAGGCATCACCGCCTCAGATTATGTTCGATGAAAGAAACTTGGAGCCACACCTTTAGAAGATCAAATTTTGGAAAATGTATCTGTAGTAGAGGTATAATACGGCACACGTACTTCCTTGCCATTGAGCTAGCTTTTATGGCGACGTGGTAGAGTGTCCACTTAGGGAACTGGAGGACCCGAGTTCGAATCCAGCTTGGGCCGAGTTACATTTGGCGCCCAACATAAATAACACACGTGTTTAGAAGTGATAGCACCCTTAGAACGTCCCACAGACATTTATACTCTAAGAATTGGAGGACGAATTCTGGTAAGAAGGGGTGCATGTAGTAGAGGTATAATACGGCACTTGTACATCCTTGCCATTGAGCTAGCTTTTATGGCAACGTGGTAGAGTGTCCGCTTAGGGTATTGCATCAAGCTCGGGGCGAAGTATTCTTCACGGTTACATACCGACTACCATGCGTCACAAAGCCAATTATTACTGAAGATGTTAGAACAACAACCCTAAATGGCATGGAGTCCCCGAGAACAGTTGAAAATCAAGGGCAAAACAGTGCCTGGGCCCCACACCATTGATCTAGTCAATGATGATCTTCGTCATAGCAACAAGAGTTTGAATCCCCGAGGTTGGGAACAGTTTTCTCAAGGGTTAAGAGAGCTGACCGTATGCAAAGAAGTCATAGGGAATCGGCAACGCTTGGCCTGAATGTAGAAACAAGATGATCCGAGAGTAGAGAAGGATGACGATGAATATTTGTTTGAAAGTACATTGTAGTTTGCATCTTTTCCCACCTCCCCCATACTTCTAAAATGAGCGCGAAAAGAAGAGCTTATAAAGAGAGAGCCCAAAGTACCTAAGGGTAGTTCAAATTGTGGCTGCAGAAACAAAGAACCTTTGCTTTTCCAAGACGTAGTAGTTTTATGACCTTGTTTCAACGCAATACGCAAAGTAAGTTTCGGACTAAAACTGGCCAAACCCATCAAGTTGTACAAAGAAGACTGGGAAATGGCTCTCGTCGAAGTCATTATTCCTTCTCCAATGGTGAACATAACCGAATAGGAATCTCATTTCGAACTAGTAACGACAGACGGGACTTTGGTGAAAGACTTTAAGAAGGTTCACAACCTATATCAACAAAAGCGTAGTCAGTATATGGTGCTTCTGTGTTTCACTCCAGTATACCACCGCCTTTCACGTGATGCAGGAAATCGACAAAGTCATTCAAAAGACGATAGCAGAGTTACTTAAGAAAAAAGGGATCAAATTTCATCTCGGGTATTCAAAGGGCTCGAAAGGCGTGTAATATAATACTGAAAGTCGTCTCGGACAGAAAATAAGGATGACTATATAACCTGGTGGGCAACATGGAAGCAACGCTGTTGAGAATCGTTACTTACAAAGGAGACGACAATTTTAATCACATTCACAAATCATTTGTGAATCTGCATTACCAAATAGGACTATGCCAACGGTTATACCTTGCGGGGATTTGATTATAGAGTTTCAGTTCGATAATAACGGGTACTCACAGTGATGCCCGAAGGAATTGGCACCCATTTGAAATAAATGGTGTGTTATTGTCCTTATTTGTGCTCTGTGTTTTGAAATAAACTATACTACTGTTAGTAAATTTTTTAAACATACGGAATCAAAATGTTTATGGTGGAATAATTGACATATAAACACAGGTATTATGAATGCCAGAAAGTTAAAACCCTTTTCAACATGCCGATCAATGTCGTAGAATACGTCAACATTCTTAGTCTAGGTTATCAAATATTAGCGTAGAAGTGTGGAATTATGGATATATTAACATATTCTCGATAAATCGGCCATCTTTTCTTCTTTACAATCAGTGCTGTGTCCAAAGAATGACTTGATTAAAACGAAAACAAGCCCATGTTAAATCTTACATCGTGAACTCACGAAATTCGGACCAATCTGGTTAACATCGTGTGATGATCTTCTTCATTGAAAATGCAGCCGTCTACTTTGACCACAAGGAGAACGCATTCAACCCTTTCTAGAGAACAATGCCGTACATTATTCAAGAAATCATATGAGAGTGCACGGAAAAGCTAGCGCTATGTGTTGCGTGTAATTGCATTTTTACCTTGGACATTTTAAGTCGATGCTGTGATCTGAATACGAATCTTATCATTACATTTCGTCCAGAATCTCAGCATAGGGATGAGACGATAAGAACGACAAATACATTGTACTCTGGTTTAAACAATGTTATGGACAGGTGTATAAGGAAGCCAGACTTATGTCTAAATCAAATTAGTGTTGTGTTTCCGAGGAATACTATCCACATGTTGTATACATGTTCAAATTATTATATTCCAATGTGAGAGCTAATATATTCAGAGGACAATGCAGCGTTGCACCGCTCTTTCGTATGACTTTCGAAAGAGCTGTGCAATTCTGAATATCCTCTATATTAGCTGTGCAACACTGAATATGCTCTGCAATAGGATAGGAAGTATTTCGAAAGAGTGTGCAACTTTGTATTACCTCTGCTCTAGGAAGACTAACATGGGATCTATGTACTCATTCATTGCCTCTGAAATGGGAATACTATCGAAAGACCTGTGTAACTCTGCATATCTTCTTTAGTGTGAATACTTTCGGAAGACCTGTGCAATGCTGTATATCCTCTGCAAAAGGTAAACATTCTTAAAAGCCGTATGACGCTGCATGTCCATTTTAATAGGAAGATAATCGTAACAGCTCTACAACACTGAATGTCTCCTGTAATATGAAGACCTTGGTAAAAGTTGTGTCATGCAACAGAAAGGCTTTAGCACACTTGCATGTTATATGTAATAGTTTTTTATCATTATTATTTTTGTGTGCAACACTGAATGGCAATAGGACAATTTTCGTAAGAACCGTGCAACGCTTCATTTCAATTGCAATAGAAAGACCTATGTAAGAGTTGTGCATCACAGCATATCCTCTGAAATAGGAACCAATACTTTCGAAAGAGTTTTACAACGTTGCATGGCCATTGCAAGAGGACAATCGTAGGCGCGCTGCAATGTTGCATGTCCTCTTTAGTAGAAAGTGTTTCTTAAGAGCCGTGCAACGCTGCATATCCTCAACAGTATGAATATTTTCGAATGCCATCTGCAGTACGTTTAATTTGTAAAAGCTGTGTTACGCTCTATATCCTCTGTTATAGAAAGACTTTCGTTAGAGCCATGCAAAGGTGTATGTCCACAGCATTTGGAAAGTCAAGTTTTCATAATCACTAAAGGAACTTAAAGAAACAAAGGTTATTCCCCATAGTATCTCAAATTTTAAAATGTCTTCATTAGAATACAAATAAACATTGATAAGAAATTACATCCTACTATTTTTAAAATTGCCATAAGCAGTAATTAGTGTCTGAGGACAGGGTATATCTAATGCAACGTTGTTTGAAATTTAAGTAGCGCCGATCATTTTCACGCTCCTTTTCCAAGTAACTTCTCTCCTCTCCCTCGTCACTACATAAGACTTTGAGAAAAAGAATATTTTAAACGGTTTTGTTCCAGAAATATATCAATGCTGCAAGCAATTAGACATATTAAGTTTTTACAAGTTTTAACTGGTAATCTTAATTTAGAAAAGCCTTCAGAAGAACCATAACGTAAAAGAAAAGAAAGAACGAAACGATCAGAAAATAATTGGGCCTCTGAAGCCCGATCATTTAGTAATACAGAGAAAAATACACTATTTATATTAAGTCCTCAATTAATAATTGGATCGTATAATAATATTTTCTACTCATACATAAACAATATTTAAATACAAATTATGCTTCGACGGTCGCCAGTTTGCAATGCTTGAAAGTATGTGATATTTTAACACTGTCTCAAATATGAGTTAAGAGCAAGTCTTTACGTCCCAGGATCACAATTACAAATAGCTCTTATTTTACCAAGGAAGATGTCTTACTGGCGGGCATGATCTTTATTGTACCAAAATATCCCGATCTTTGCTTTTTAAATCGAATAGCACATGCTAGAAATTTAGCGCTGTCTTTTTTTCTATGATATTGCAAAAAATAAGAAAGGCTTTCTGGCAACTCTTTTTTGCGAAGAAATGACTTGAATACGAAAGAAAGGTATACGTCAACATTGTTTTAGAATAAACAGGACATAGTTCTATCATCATCCTGACAGTCAATTTATTTTTCTACTAGTATATAAGTAAATTCAAAATGATCCTGGTAGTCTAAGGTAGACAAAAGTGTTGTTGTTTTAGTGCAACATTTTGTTGCATCGCGACGCTGCACGATGAGGGCATGCAGCTTTGCATGAAACACAACGAGGCCCGTAGGAGGACCCTCTTATTGTTCACAAAAATGTAAGGTCAACGTAATCATCCTTCTTGTTAAGCAGTCTTAAACCTCTTATCCAGTGACAGTTTTAAAGCGTGTGTTTAAATCTAGTTTGTTAACATGAGCCTATTTAACTTTTAGTTTATATATATGCACTCTGTAATCCAATAATGAAGAAACTGTGTCCACACGAACATTTTCCCGAAGGCCATTCAGACTATTCACCCTAAAAAATTCAACAATTTTATTTTGAGACCCACATTCAAAAGCTTCGCTCTTCGGGGCTTTGCGTACAATCATGTCTGCACTAGTAAATAATATTCATTATGTGAAAGTTTAGCATAGATTACTACCATATATTGTATTTAAAATAGCGACTGTTACATATTTTTTCGATCAAGCTTGGTCAAAAGTGTTCTCTGTAATGTTGTAATGCAAACAAGTCCTTATTAATTGCATGGTGATAGATGTATCTGAGGAATGGAGACGATTTTGTCAATGGAAAAAATGGCTTTTTCACGTGAAAGCGTAATACCGATGAAGAATTTCCACGTTAAGAAAACAGGAAGATATGACCATATAAACAATTACAACATCATGTTTGTAACTACAAGGACAATCACAACATCATGTTTGTAACTACAGTTAGATCTGACCATACCAAAACATAGTCACACATACTCACTCTGTAACTACAGGAAGATCTGACCATACAAACAAAAAAACAGAAATAATATCAAACAGGGAATGCCACGTACCAAAAACGCAGCCTCCCCAAAACGAACCCCACATCACCCAGAAGTGCACACCACCAACACACACACACGCGCGCACACGCACACACACACGACACACACACACACAATCATGTACACACACAAATACACTACCAACACACACTAGCATACAAAGCAAACACACGAGGACAAAACGAACAATTAAAGGAACAAGTGGGGCACCGCCTTGGAACGGTCAGTGGCAAAAACACCATGGGGAGCTTAAACCGGTTTATGGTGCGCACCCAACCTCACTCTTACCCCCACCATGTTCCAAAGTCACAGGACAGTGTAAATAAAAGTAATCCCTGCTAAGTCATATTATCTTATATGCACTGCGTATATATTTGATAGATGTAAGTTAATTTTATTGTCTTTACATTTGTAGCGGTGGTTGCAACATACAAACACATATTCACACATAATCACTCTGTAACTACAGGAACAATCACAACATCATGTTTGTAACTACAGGAGGTTCTGACCATACCAAAACATAATCACACATAATCACTCTGTAACTACAGGAAGATCTGACCATACAAACACATATTCACACATAATCACTCTGTAACTACAGGAACAATCACAACCGCATGTTTGTAACTACAGGAATACCTGACCGTACAAACACAACCGCATGTTTGTAACTACATGAAGACCTGACCGTATAAACACAACCGCATGTTTGTAACTACAGGAAGACCTGATCGTACAAACACAACCGCATGTTTGTAACTACAGGAAGACCTGACCGTACAAACACAACGTCGTGTTTGTAACTACAGGAAGACCTGACCGTACAAACACAACGTCGACAGGAAGACCTGACCGTACAAACACAACCTCGTGTTTGTAACTACAGGAAGACCTGACCATACAAACACAACGTCATGTTTGTAATTACAGGAAGATCTGACCGTACAAACACAACATCATGTTTGTAACTACAGGAAGATCTGACTGTACAAACACAACGTCGTGTTTATAACTACAGGAAGACCTGACCGTACAAACACAACGTTATGTTTATAACTACAGAAAGACCTGATCGTACAAACACAGCCTCGTGTTTGTAACTACAGGAAGACCTGACCGTACAAACACAGCCTCGTGTTTGTAACTACAGGAACACACACAACACCATGTTTGTAACTACAGGAACAAACACAACATCATGTCTGTAACTACTGAAAGACCCGACCATTACAAAAACAAAACAAATCTGTAACGAAAGGAATGTACATGGATGGGTACTGTTTAATTAAACCCAACCTGCAGTGAACATATGAAAAGTGTCCGAGAGCAAACTTAAAGCGTGTAGTCATAATATTACATGAAAAAGAACTTCGTAGACATATATCGTACGAAAATATGTAAGCCTATGTTATAATTATAACTTAAGCAAAGGATGTCCTTCATGAAAAAATAGAGATAAAGTGCATATAAACATTTGAATTTCAAAATATTGGGTAAAAGCATGCCATGTATTATTATTATTATCTGTAGCAAAGAAAAGGTACCACAGGCTGATCGTGTTCCCTGACCTCGTATCTTATTTTAGTTTTTATTTGCAATAACAAATTCTAGTATTATTAAATACTATGTAATAGATTTCCAAGAGTCCAGGATCTACCTGATGTCGACTGATTTAGTCAGCCACAGAAAAGTTTTTCTACAAGCTGCATTTCAAACGCATACAATTACATGTGCCGCTTATACTTTCACCGGAGTTTTAATACTTGTGTAGAAAAAGAAAACACGTAGTGTACGCATATCACAGACGAAAATGTCATCGTATAGCATTGTATGTACAATTTGTTTAACAGATGATTTCATTTATACTGATTCGTTATGTCATGTTCTATCTACAGCGATATCTGGTCCCTAAGCATTATGATAATAGTACTGTGCTAGAAGAAAAAGGCGAAATGTGTCTATGGTATGTCTATTCTATGTATGTCATATTGCAAATATTTTATAACATATACTATCCACATAGATATCTGGCCCTAAAGGATTAGTTTCTATTGCACGAAAAGAACATGGCGTTACATATCCAAGTGTCCTGTTGCAGCTGTTTTATGGCATATGCTTTCTACAGAGATATCTTGGCTGTTAAATATTATAAAAGATTATTGCATGAGTAAATACAAAGCGCAACAAATCCATGTGATGTCTATGGTACGTTCTTCTGCAAACGTTTTATGACATACACTAACTACAAAGATATCTTGGCTCTAACACTAAAGTAGTATTGCATGAGAAGAAAATACAAGTGATGTCCGTTTCATTGTATGTCCTTTTGCAAATATTTTACGACATATAACTAATTATAGAGATATCTGGCTCTTAAACAGTAGATTAGAAGTATTGCACGAGAAGAGATGTAACATATCAAAGTAATGGCTATTGTATTGTATGTCCTCTTGTAAATGTTTTAGACATACACTAACTACATTGATATCTGACACTAAAACGTTTGAATCGTAATATCGCACGAGATGAAATCTGTTGTAAATGTTTTTGACATACACTAACTACATTGATATCTGACACTAAAACGTTTGAATCGATGAAAATGGCGTAACGTATCCTAGTTAGGACTATTGTATTGTGTGTCCTATTGCAATGATTTATGACATATATTTACTACAAACTATTTGGCTAAAAAGAGTTATAGCTTGCACGAGAAGAAAATGGCACAACGTATCCAAGTAATGGTATTGTATTATGTCATATATGCAAATGTTTTGACCTACTTTCGATTTTATTATTTAAGGACGTAGTACATATGTATTGCATCTTCAGTATGCAATGTACAGATGATAGGCAGAAGGATTCCATGCCAACCATGTGTTGATATTACGTATATTAATTAAATAGATAGCTTCGTGGATGAGTAACCAGTTAAGCATACATATTTTACATAATTTGAAATTTTTTTTTCATGGTTGATGGTGTCAGTTAGACAGGAAACATAAACTTCATCACTTCCATCTGTTTATATTATATGTACCACTTCTACAACTGAGTATTGTGGAAGCTAAAGTAGTAAATGCACACACTGGTAAGTGGCGTTCCATACATTAAGTCACTGTATCACGCAATAAATTACAAACAAATGGGAACAGTTCATATATACATGTTGTACAACAAAAATAGCAGGGTACAAGAACCGAAGGCAAAGTTTCTGATAATCATAACGAAGGAAAAGTTTCACAAGATATAAAGAAGACAAAGTTTAACAAGATCATAATTATAATAAGGGTTAATTTTGAATTCGTAATATGTAAACATAGACACTTCGAAAAGAAATGTTGCAATGAAAATAATAAGATTATACTGTTTTGCAGAACATAAAAGCCAAAATTGTAATGCCTCACTTATAAAACATTAAGGAATTGGCGCGAATTGATGACGCGCGAATGGTGTATAGAAACCGTAAGAGTTTTTCTTCTGACGTTGCGGATATTCAGTTAGTTAGTTTCACTGATACTATGACGGGAAAATCTTCCTAAAATCTAGGAAAGGCTAATGAGGTTTAACATTGTGAACACTGGTGTAAAGTAGTGTTACTTCCATCCTGAATGAAAATACCTTCGAAATGAATTGCTGTTAATGCCAAAACGTTTTACGTTGATATGCAAAGGGAAAGCATCTAACAATATTTGCCTCTGTCGCCAGGCTGAAAAATAGATGCCTGTTGTAGCGCTCAACTCTGGCAGAATCTATTTTCAGCCTGATAAAATGAAAGGCTTTCTGTAAATAGATTTTGGTCGATATTGTTTCTAAGAATAGCGCTCTCTTCTATAGTTAAGAAAATAGTTGTTCATTTTGACTTGAATGTTTTACATGTAGTGGCAATGGATACATATTTGAAGAAATAATTTTGATGCAAAAAAATGCAAAAAGGTGTCACTTAAGCGATGACGTCAAGGAGTTTAAAAGGTCATTCGAATTAACATGTAGAATGTACGTCAGAAATAAACGAATTTCGTCTCCCTAGGCAACCGATTTGCGTAGGCGGGTCGTGTCCTGATCAATACATGTGTGAACTAATATTTGTTGTGAATTACACAAAATTACTTTTGTTACTTTTGTAATTACGCGAGTGCTTCTGTTGGATATACATCATAAATAATGCACAGGTGAAGTTTCCATTTTCATAGCTTTTTTCTCTATTATATATTTTCATTTACTTGCATGTTACGTGTCAGACATGAATGCATATGTCCTTAATATTTACTTTGTTGTAATCGATTTGTTTGTATTAGTTTTCAGCTAGGATTTGTAATCGCAACTGCAATATAACAACAATAGAATCATTAAATGTTCACGTAATAGTCCGAGAACTGTTACACTCGCAGTATTAATAAATGAAAATGGTATTAATTAGCAATAGTATCGGCATCCCTCCACAGGGATACGTTAAGAATTAGTAGTTTACTGCAATCGTATTTCAGGTATGTAATGAACTTAAGCAGACGATTAAAATTTTCATGCGAAATGTGATAAGATTAGAAGAAATACAAAGAACACAAGCTAATAAATCTTGATAAAAAGATGTTGTTGAAAAAAAAAGTTGCTGAAAGCAAACCCATTCTAATAAATTTACTGAAAGCAAAACCATTCTTACGAGTTTAGTGCAATATTAAAGAGTGCAGAAATAGAATTGGGCCGTGGTCTGTGAGTTATAGTTATGTAAGTTGTCCGCTTTACCGGTGCAGTAATAACAGTAGGTATTAACGTTTGCTATAAATAGCTGTTTATGCTGAGTCCATTCATTATCTGTCGCCATTGAGAAGATTATTGATGACTTCTCATTCATTGCTCTATATGAAATCTGCCTCATTCATTCGTCGCATTCACATTGAGCTAACGATAACTTGTAAGTCATTAATGGCTGCTTCCATTCCATTCAAGCTACCGCTAAAAGCAACTCATGCCGTTGGAATCTGAATCCAATACTGCAAGCTCTCCTTGTTACTATTTTTAGAAAATATTCTTGGCAAGAACAGATTACATTGAGTTGCAGAAAGCGGTTAATCTGAAGCACGTTTTCCAATATAGCTCTGATAAAAAATCAATACAGTGGCAAGTATATTAACGACAGAGTCCATGTTTCATTGATGGGTTTACATCGATTTCATGAATGACAGTTAATGCTTCGGACCTGCTATATTTGAAGTGAAAATTTGCCATATTTCACTTGTCCCCGTCAAAATCAATATTGCATATATTCTTTAAATGTCAAACAGACGCCCAATATACTTTGTACAGAAGGTATCAGTAGATATATGTGTACAATAGTCTACACAGCGACCAGTTTACATATAAATTGCAAAATATACAGCATGGTTTAGAAAAGTCACTGGAAACATTAAGATTTATAATTTTGACATGTTACTATATTTAGTAGGTTTTTTTATTGCAAATAAAATCAACTGTGGCTAAGCATATTTGGCTTCAACGCAGTGGAAATGGCCACCTTGATTAGGGAGACACTTGTGTCAGGCTGTCACTGTTGTATTATCACAGTCAAATTTAAGAAAACACGCGCTATATAAAGCAGCAACACAATGCACGGGTTATTTTGGTTGTATTCCAGGTTGGCTGGTCAAAAAATGATCTGATTATTCAACAAATGAAACGTATAAATTTCAAGTTCTTGAGATATCGCTAAAATGCCGACCCATTGTAATGTTTACTGGCATTTTGTGGATATGTATTATTTTATAAGATTTTATGAAAACATTACAGGTTATTGTTAAATTTTGAAAAAGATATAAAATGTTCGCTAACTATCTAAGTTTAAAAAACAATTTGGTTCATTATAAAGTTTATAAAAATTGTAATAGATAGCAAAGAAAGACAGCAGTTGTACAATATATGTCAGAAAATGAAACATAAAAAAGTATTTTCAAAAAGATATAAGAATTTTGTGCAAATTTAAACACATCGCCAACAAGTAGTTGTAACGAAAAAAGTAAACCTGGTCTCCGTGGCTTGCTGTTGTAAAAATACCTCTTTCTATCAATTTAATAACTAAAATGTTGAATGGTTTATATGAAAGATATGTAAATAGATACACTTTTTTTCATTTTTTTTTATGAATTTTTAGAATAATATTCCCTTTGTTTAAAGGAGCTTCAAACATGTGTTAATAGAAATTTATTTTTTCACTGCTACATGTAATATACTACAGAAGATTAAAGTATTCAAAACCAAATTACATCTTCACAACCTAAGTATATATTAATAGTCAGGTAATTTCAAGAATACTGCATCTGCATTTCGTATGCTATGATAACAAAGCAATGAGGCATTACGTAGGAGAGCACTTTATTCTTAGCTAACAATGACTCATGCAAATCTTCTATTGCTCGCAGCTTCCTAAAATAGCTCTCCAACATGTAATAGAGTATTAATCTATTTCATCTTTTTATAGTTTTTAATAGACAAAAAATACAATACTGATTTTGAAAAAGTTTTAAATTAGAATTGTAGGTAATATTATATTTTAAAATACAGTTCTATATTATATCATATTTTGAGCAAAAAGAAAAGTATTCAAGCAAGAACGTGGTTCCCAATTTACGCACCGTGCTGGTTTAGGTTTGTCACCTAGATAACAGTAGTGGTATGCTCTAAAATAGATACCATCCAAAACGTCCTGCTTTTATGATCATTTACAGTTGGACCAGTAAAAGAAACTGAACCTTATTTCAATTTTAAAAAGTTCAATGTTGTGGACAGTCATCTTGAACATGTTACATTTGTAGTTTCTTGTTTTTATATGAATTAAAGTTGAAATGCATGTCAACTTTTTTTTCATTTTTGCAGCGTATATTTTTTATTATGTATACTAAACTTTATAATACAATATCATACAATATAATCATGAAAATATAAAACTATATCATATGATATAATATAATATGATATGAGAATAATATAATATAATATAATATAATATAATATAATATAATATAATATAATATAATATAATATAATATAATATAATATAATATAATATAATATAATATAATATAATATAATATAATATAATATAATATAATATAATATAATATAATATAATATAATCGAATCGAATCGAATCGAATCGAATCGAATAATGTAAAATAATATAATATTGTATAATATTGTATAATATTATATAATATAATATGATTGAAATAAATAATAGTTTACGAGCTACCTATAGGAAAAAAAATGTCGTTATATTTCGGCATTACTTTGATATAGCTCGGATGATTTGGTGAGTTAAATGTGGACAACTGAATTTTAAGATTGAAAATCAACCTTTCTATTAAGCTTTATACAAAATGAATTATTTAAGACGAAGAAGTACCAATATCAGTATGTCATTTTTGTTAAACCATTTTCCATATTTTTGACTGTTTTCTGATGACTTGCAATGAACTAATCTTTCTGCTTATAAATATTTATAACTACGTTATATTTTCTATTCACGTTAGACTAATATAATTTATAAGAAAGTGAACTTATTGCGATTTTTACATTTTGATGGACATACAGTACTGGCTATGCTGTCATGATGTGGTTTCATTTTTAGTTGTAATATGTTTTCAAAATCGAAATTTGAGACACTAGTGCTTTTGAAAACTCTATAAGTTAATTCAAGTACAATGTATGCGAATGAAAGAATCAATTAAAAAAATAATTAACCGCCAGTATGGAGTGTTTAATTATTATTTCATGCAGCTGGGTTATGATTGTAATATTTTGTTGTAAAATTTCTGAATGTTTGGTGCTTCTCGTAACAAGAGTATCTAAAAGCGGCGTACGGTGAGAAAATTCACGCGGGAACTACTTATATGACTGTCACAAAATAAATCGACTTTAAATGTGAGCCTTCCATCGACGAATAAGGTATCATTTATGAAGATGATAGGTTTGTAAGTTTACCAAACATAAAGTAAACAAAAGCGCCCTTCATCAACCAGACCCCTACACAAAAGAACGAATCCTCCAAATATGAGACAAAGCAGCTAACAAAACACACACTGCAGTTCCAATTCCAACTTTTACAAAGTGCAACTTTGCCAAACATTCCAGACACAAAATCCGCAAGTACCACAGAACACAAAAAAAAACTGAACACCTAAAACGTTGAATCAGAGATTTCTGTCATGGAAAGGTCATTTACCAGTAATGTTTGTAACTATGTAGTATGATACATGTGGTAAGCACCTATCTGTCTGGTACTTTGCAAAAGTTTCTTCAACCACATCTTGTTCATCTTGTCTGCTTTACTGCATGGAGATGTTCAGTTTCTTTTGTATGTTTCTTTCGCTAAATAAGTTTAGCAACAATTAAAAACTAGTTAAATATCCGTACATTCAAGTACAAATGTAATATCTAATTTCCCTATACAACTGTATGTGTTACTAGTCCATGTAAATGATTTATTACAAAGTAATGTATAACATGTGGTGATGTACTAATATATCGTTTCAAATGTTTATAATTATTATAAAATGTATGCTAACGGATAAGACAAGCGAATAATGAAATCTAGAAAGAAGTAAGAATTCATGTAACAATGGTAGAAATGATTGCTTATATAACCGAATAACATTAGTATATACACATTATTAGTTATAACAAATTATAGTATGTGTTATTTTCCACATGCGTGCAGTGCTAACAAATTATTCTTGCCTTAATAAACATGTTATACTTCAATTTGATTTTATGTTAAAAGTAAGCCACAACACTCATGTCAGGATTTACTGACCAACAACCTCTGCACATAACACTATGGTAAGCTATATCAGTGCTTTATTCATTTAACGTTAAAGAATGATAAAAAATAAAGGAATCAAAATTAAAATTAAAGTTTTGTACATTGGCTTAAGAGTTGAAATTTCAATAACGTAAAAGGCGGCTATGTAAATTTTCAAAGCATTTTATTACATCCAAGTTCCATACGTAAATCTGTCAGTTTTCAAACTGTTTTTAACTAAAATCTTGAACCAAATCATTAAAGTAAAGTGTGAAGATGCACTTTAAACGCTTCTTTAAATATGAATGGAAGACTTGAATTCATAATTGTTAAATTAACATAAATATATATGAAAAATGTGGAAACTAAGCTAACAAAATGCACAAACACCGAAACAGAAAATGAAAAGACGAGATAAAAGAGACCTCGGCATGAAGTTCTATACTGATGGTATGATACTGTTTCATGTGTATCGCCACGAACGTAACAAACGCAAAAGCTACATTAATTGTGACTTAGTGTGTTGGTGCTTTCAAATAGCTAAGAACCTTACAAAATGTTATATTCACGACAAATAAACTAACAAGACAAAGCGAGTTCCAAAAAAACCCCCCGAAAAATCAACAAAATATAAAATACAATTTATATTTTACTCCCAAGATTATAAGTTTCAAAGGAAGATATAAAGAAGTTTTTCTTTTTATTTTGGATACAAATATTCAAATTACACCCACTGTTATGTTAGCTATCTGTCCCATTCCAGCAGGCTCGTAACAAGGGTACAAAGAAAGATAGCAAAAAGAAAACAGTATATACATATTATAGTTTACTTTCAGCAAATGCTTTCTTTAAAAAAAAATTAATACGTTCAAAATAGGTCAGTTTCCAATGGAATAAATAAAGATATGTTGTCCTGTAACGTCTATCACTGAGTGCAATTAGAAACCAAACCTGTCCGAACAGTTTCTCTGCAATTCACAGAACAAAAATTGGAACTGACATAAAAATAAGTGCGACCATTTTCAAAAGTATGTTATAACAAAATTTTGCCTATTGCTTATATAAATTTTTTCAACGTTGATAGAATAGCAAAACCTTTTTTCATTCAGAAACATTTGTCCAGTTCATCACGATATTCGCTAACAATTATTTTTAAAAAGTCTGAACCATTTTCAATATAAACCAACCATTTTATCAAGAATGTCAGTATAAATTGCATTCAGAAAGTAAATCAAGCTTTATCAGAAGCATCTGCAAATTTATTTATACCAAACCTATTTAACAAAATAGTTAAACGGTTAGAATACATTGTCCAAAGGCACTGGTATCTGACCATTCTAAAATAAATTTAATGTTAATCGTGTTAGTTGGTAAAGGAAATTTATCTACAAGAAGTCTAGTTCAAGGACTATTTTTCATTCTCAAATGTATTTTAAAAAGCAAATTCAGTGAATTTATACCCCCTGCCAAATGAAGCAAATACCTGTAATAGAACAATGTGTTGGTCTGTCTGTTTCAGAATTCTTTTTTTTAACTGGGGCCGGCAGCATTATGCTATTGTATACTCATTTTAAATTTAATGAAATGCTATCCATTGGTTCTTGAGTTATGGACGGACTGGCGGACAAAGTCAAAACAATACCCCCTCCCGCATTGGGCGGGGGTAACAATAAAAAAGGATGAATCTAACACGACCCACAACTGTTCCTATAAATATAGAGGAAAATAATCTGTATATTAATTTAAGATAAAATACATCACGTTTTCCAAAGTCAGTTGTCCGGATGCGAAACTTCGAATCATCCTTGATTCGCACTCGTGAATTTAAATACTACGCATGCGAACTCCTAATTGTGTTATGAAACAAGTAAATACAAGGACACAATTATTATTCGTAAAATATAAGAAAGAACTTCATGGTAGTTTTAGGTAAGTTCCCATACTTGACCATTGTCTTTATAAGTCATAATTTTTGTTTTCTCAGAAATATACATTTAATAAGAAGCTTCCCGTAAAATTCTTCTGTATACTCGTACAAGTGGACCGGGAAACAACTATTCAAGAATTGTGAATTAAAAAGAATCGTTCTTTTGCATAATGTGTAACTTTGTTTAATAAAGCAACATGGCATTGAAACCAATGTTTACTTGACAACTCACACGATTAAGTAAATCTTTAGTGTCAATAAAGGCTTATAGCTAATACTGAAACACATCTGTTTCCTTCTATATAATGTGACAAATGAGTTCCTTTATTTGGTTTAGATCTCTTCTAAATGCTTGAAGGCGTTTCCGTTGTTCTAGGAAAGAAATATTGTGGTTCATTTAAACTTCGGCTTAAAAGGTAATATTCATTATAGCGATGTTCATCGTCTAATAAACCACGATTTGGAGTTCTGATGCGCAGTAATAAACCACGAAGGCCGTAGGTCTGAGTGGTTTAAAACTGAACGAGTTGTTTATGAGAATATGAGCAACGCCAAAAATATATATTTTTTCGATTCTAACAAGACTGAATATCCTCAAAACGATACAAATGCAACTTGCGATATTTTACGCGGACATGTATTGGTGCGTCATATGGCACAGTTGAGCGTCATTTATGACGTCGTAACGGCTCGCGCGTCAGAATGTATGTTATTGCAGATTCTACAAGAATTGAGTTCGTTCTTTGTTTAACTGAGAAACAGAATCAGACTTGTTATAATAACTGATTAAAGACACTTAAACAGGAATGTGGGGTATGCACCACAGAACGAGTTTTTTTGACAGCACTATTAATAGAACTCGTACTATGACGTACATTCAATAATGGAAACACAGCGTAAACAGCTTCTGAGCTGAAGGAACAATAAAATAAAAACAAATAGCGACTTTCGTCCTGATAAGATAGATAACCAAAAGAGGAAGAAATTCGTCCTGAAAAAAGGACGAATAACCAAAGGAGGACGAAACAGTGAGGTAAACTCATAATAATGTCATACATATAAACAATTTTGAAAATGTCCCTAACATAGAGGTATCTCACTATTGGTAAATTTCATACATCAATGGTTGTAAGAACAATATGACACATTTAAGAAAAAATAAATTTGTCCAGGACTCGTAGTAATTAAATCACGAGTACGTAGCACGAGTGATTTAAAGTTTCGAATCCGGACGACTGACTTTAGTTTACTAAAATATAAAAAATACAGGGACACTATTCGATTCTAATATGTCATTGTCTTTAAAATCTAACTTTACTGAATGCATAGCAGTACACCATCTTGGATATTTCTTGTGGAATTATGTCCCTTGTTCAGTTTCTTTTTTCAAAAGCAATTTCTCAAGAACCGAATTCAAGGGATGAAGTTTAAACTTGGAGGATGTCCGAGTTTTGGAAGTTATTTCCCTTGACCTTTGATATTTTTTCAAACAAATTTTAACTTTGAATTAAACTTAATTATTTTAAAAATGAATTAATTTAAATTGACCTTTGATTTTGAATGGTCTTCGTCCGTTCATCTTCTGTCCGTCCTTCCGTTCGTCCTTAACAGTTCGTGTCCGCTCCATATCTTTTGAATCCCTTGATGGATACTCCATGTGTACAGACAGACATCCGTTTTCGATGCGGCGCTTCGAAAACAACATTTCTAGGTAATTCATGGCATTATACGATTCTTTTTAGAGGCTTGAACAAAAAAAAAAAATAAAAATAAAAGTGCGAATGAAAACTCTAAGTACGAGTCTAAAACTGAATCAGTTTACATACGTCTTGTAAATTCCAACATTTTAAGAATCATGAAAATCAAACTTTGAGAAGGGTCGATTTCAAACCGTAATAAATATTTTATAAATAAATGAAAGTATTTTGTCCGCGTTCGCTTTCATGTCAAATATATGTTTAAAATCTAACATTCAGTGCGTTCAAACGTAAATTTGAACACCATTATGTTTCAGACAATAGGTTTATATCATCTTTTATCAAAACGGTTTCACGTGCACCAGCTGTCAATGCAAACTCAAAGGTAGTCCTTATTTCCTGAGCTTGTATGTCTATTTTATGCATACTGTAATATAAGTATTTTGCCTGAAAATATAACAGTGTTTAAAATAATCTGCAATTGAAATTCACCTTAATTCTGCGATCGAGAAGTCGAGAAAGAATACAAGCCTGTTTAGCATGTAGAATTTGAGTCGAATATGGAATAATTGCATAACAATTCTCTCATGTCACTGAGAAAACATCTACCAACATAGAGCAGACATACATACTTATGAATTATTGCTATCCTTTGTAATGTTGCATAAATTGCTGTTAGAGCAGAAATAATACTTGTCCGCAGATAATATGATTCTCAAAAGATTTTATCGTTTCATCCTTTTTCATACCCGCATGCACACGCCTCCTCATTTCTCTCAACCAACTCCCACGTAGTCAGATATTTGGAATTAAACTTCCAGCATGTCTGAACCACTACTTCCAGAACTTTAATGCGATTATCCTCTATTGCTTCAAGGCATAGAACTTCTAAATTAGTATTGAGTATTATCAAAATAGAAATTAAGATCAACCAGAAAACTTGCACTACCGAAAACTTGATTTAATTTAAAGGTTTGGGTGATACTTTCATTATACAAGTACAGTTCATTTAAGAAAAATTGACAGTGACAGAAGGATCCACTTTTATCGTGTAAATTCATTGGATGACTGAAGGATTAAATCTTTTCTTGCCCTCATGATCTACATATTCATGCACTGTTTGTAACTGTCGTGTACGCATACATCTATTACGTCATTGCTTTATTATCCTAAATGGACTGTACGTTTGAGTATTTGGCTCGAGTAATGGTCAAAGTTCAAGAAAACAGTCAAAGGTCCATATTTAAGTTAGAAAGTCTAGAATCGGTTTCTTTCTTGTCCGGTGATATTGTTAGACAATATATGATAATATTTATTTGATATGTAAGCCCCTCGTCCTGACCTTGGGGTAAATGTGTAAGTTTTATCTGAGACCATATCTGAAACAATATCATATTGGTTATTGGTCATTTTTGAAAAATAAGCGTATTTCTATTCCTATGCAATCAATATCAACGATGTAAACTTTAGTACGGGCTCAATGATCAGGCTAGGCCAAATGATTTCCAATCAAAGGACATGTTGCATTGTTCTTACTTCCAATTAATGCATTTGTCAAACAAATTGCTTCGGTAAAGTTAGTTTAGTTCATACCAACTTGTTTTAGCTCAATGTGGGAACTATTTCTCTAAATTTAAATTATCTTATCTTATCTTAT
Organism: Saxidomus purpurata; assembly: GCA_022818135.1. Taxonomy (NCBI): domain Eukaryota; kingdom Metazoa; phylum Mollusca; class Bivalvia; order Venerida; family Veneridae; genus Saxidomus; species Saxidomus purpurata. Next base: position 67,986,600 of record JAFMSR010000001.1, on the reverse strand, counting down.
CTCATCCTATTAAATTAACTGCTCTTGGGGCAACATCCGTGACCGAGAACCATCACTCAGAGAACCAGCTATTTTAATTTCTGGTACCCATTTACACCTGGATGAACTGAGGCAAATGTGGGATCAGAATCCTTGCTTTTGCCCGACCAGTGATTAAAAGTTTAGAACTTGCAATACTCCTAATCTGCTGTAGGCAAACGACTTTGGCTTTGCGACCAGTGTAGATCATGATCAGTTTGTACAGCCCTACAGTCTGATCATGATTTAAGCTATACACACTTCATTTAGTTAATTTTCAGTGACATCCCTTTGAACAAATAATTTTACTACCCGGCCGAGTCGATTTTAGAAATTTACTGTGGTAAGGGTTAAAACATTTAATGATAATTTGCAATGTTTGTTTGTTTGAGTATTGCGTAATTAAAGGTCGTCAATTATAGTCAAAATGCCAGTTTTCTCTGACTGATATCGAGAACGATCTTTAACCAAAATTGCGGCACACCTTTAGAATTGTGGAAACGATTCATCGAATATTTGCTTGTCTAATTGCAAACACCAATGGATTCATCGTATGAAATTACTTTATTACTAATCCAAGGGAAAATAATTTTCTCTTGTGGCTCAAATTGTGAATGGAAAGGAAAAATGACAACCGATTATCAATGTAAATTGCTGACAGTTTAACTTTTTGAATCCATATTTTTCTTTCATAAGGAAATGCCTGATATTTGTACAGGTTTCATGTTTCTATAGACATAAAATCGTCATGTAATACGTTATACAGGAAAAACAAATTACGTTTGATTTATCTCATTCTAAATGTCTCTGGCAAAAGTTTTAATTGATTTTTATCTTAGGTACAATTCTGACACTTTCAAACACCATTTATAAGACTTGTACGTACACCCTGGGATATCGTTGTCATATATAAGAAGGACTTGTATGCTTCCATGCATATGTTTCCACTATAGTATCACGCCGAGTAATGCTACACTCCCACACGTATTTGTTTGTCTACATGATAAATTTACTTGGCGGTATGCCCCATCTTACAGCCAGCCTTGTCTTGGCGGTATGCCCCATCTTAAAGTCGGCCTTTACTTGGCGGTATGCTCCATCTTACAGCCGGCCTTTACTTGGCCGTATCCCCCATCTTACAGCCGGCCTTTCCTTGGCAGTATGCCCCATCTTACAGCTGGCATTTCCTTGGCGGTATGCTCCATCTTACAGCCGGCATTTACTTGGCGGTATGCTCCATCTTACAGCTGGCCTTTCCTTGGCGGTATGCCCCATCTTACAGCTGGTCTTTCCTTGGCGGTATGCCCCATCTTACAGCTGGCCTTTCCTTGGCGGTATGCCCCATCTTACAGCTGGCCTTTCCTTGGCGGTATGTCCCATCTTACAGCCGGTGTTCTCAAATATAAGCTCTTACCTTTCAGTGACTGTCTTAGATTAAAATGTTTCAAACTAAGAAGTTGAAAATTATTTCAAACCAACGGTCTTTAAATCGCATACCTTTTTTGTATACACATTGTATAATTGCTTAATTAACAACATAAATGTTATCAGTAACAGATACTATAAATAACTAATTTAAAGGTCGTTTCATTCTAATATTTTTGTCGAAAATTAGAAATTTGCTATACATTTTTCCTGTTTATCGTGTAGTTTGTGTGGCTTTATTTTTGTCTGATACAGATTTTCTCAGATAACATGTGGATCTTTCATAGAAGTATTCTACTTTTTCTTTACACTCTGCGTCTGATCCATAGGACATACACATTTATAATGAATCTATATTTACCTTTGTCACATGCGACAACACTTGAAATAAATTTTTCAAGTTTTGAAATGGTTGCCCTTGGAACTTCAGAGCGGATATGTGACCTTAGGCATTCATGCAATTTAATGAAATTAGTACTTAAATAAGTTTTCAATTCCATTTCATATCACGGTAACCAGCGACAATGGAAAGGGGTATTCGGAAATATCCAGAATGCCGGATGTGCTCGAGTCGTGCGTCGCATCATACGAATGCGGAGCACTGGTATGATCCGACCGCGACGATCACATTTCTATGATATTCACCCTTTTATTATATACTTTTGGACACTTGTCTGTGCTGCGTTGTGAACGTTATATGACGAATATGCACGAATCATTTTTGGGCCATTTGAATGCATACTTTCAAATTATGGCAATATGCGGATACAATACGGATTATTTTCTGTCAGGCCGTATTTTATGTTTGAATAAAGGCATTAGTTTTGATAGATTATTCAGTTATAGGTATACAATAAACTCAGATTTTTTAATCTTTCGAACAACCTAGGTTTAAATATTGAAAGTTTCAGCTTCCTGTCTCCAGTAGATTCCAAATTACAACATATTGAATGCTTTAATCTAAGGCGTTTTTGCATACTCTAGAAATGTCGCCACAAACCGTAATTTGACGTCAAAATTTACGTCAATTTATATGAGCAATGCATATTATATTGAGCATTTTTCTAATTTTATTATACATTTATGATGGCAATGTTATATAAACTTTCGAAACATATGATATTGGGTAAAAACAATTATGTCAAATTTCCACAACAAGCTTTTCTTGAATTTTGAAACAAAATGGATGACGATTGTAATATCAGGTAAAACGGGTATGTTTATCAATTCTATTTAATGTTAAGGTATTGGGGGTCTAATGGACACTATTCCAAAACACATTAAACTTAACATTTATATGATCTACATCTGTTAACCGACTAGTGTGCAAAATTTAAAGACATTTCACCGTTTAATTAAAAATTAATTCCGTTTTTTGTTGCCCTACCCCACTTTAGAAATACTGACCATATTAAAAGTACCATAAAAGTTAAAATAGGTATGTTTGCAAGTATCTATTTAAATTAAAAAAATTCAGGTTCAAAAGTTACTACAAGCAATGTAGAATTACAAAACATGAATTAAATTCTACAAGTAACATGTGTAACAAAATATTTGCATAATGCCAAAAACGAGGGTATACATTTTCCTAATTTTGCCACGAGACATATCCACATGTACAAATACACGGCTTTAGCAAAAGATTCGGAGTAGGGCCATCACTATTGTTATAAAACTTTTATAAGTAGTATATGAATTGAATATAAAAAAATAAAATGTTTTACCGTCTACTTTTTGAGATATTCAACTTTTTAAAAATGAGCACGGGCTTTTTGTTTTTCAAGTTACAGTACAGCTTGATAAAATCAAGGAAAATTAAGATACAGTTTTCAAATCTTGTAAAATGGCTTAATTTTTCATGTTATTCAGTCTGATAACTAAAAAGAAAAAAAGAAAAGTTTTGGCTCCTTCGGGGTTGAACTCAGGACCTCTTGATCTCAAAGCAGACGCTCTAACCACGCACCACAGTACAAAAAGGTACTGCTATAAAATCCAAAGATTCCAAATGATCCTTAAACAGGAAGTACTCATTACACATCCACTACCTTAAGAGCTAAATGTGACTTTATCAGGAGTAAAAGAGCAATAGCTCAGTGGTTTGGGGCTTGGTGTTGGAACATTTGCATTTTATAGTCACCAAAGGGGGTATGAGTTCGAGTCTTTCCTCAACCTTCAATATATTATTTCTTTTTAAACTAAGTACATCTAAAAGATCTAAATTTATCATACTTTTACGCCGTATTTTTATTTTTTTCGCTATTGTATTCCGTTTTTATTTTCATATATAGCATTTAATTGAATGAAAACAATAATTATGAATATTCAAATGCGCTGTCTGTGTCAGAATAGTTGCTACAGCTGCTGGCAGTGTATGTTGCTTCTTCATCGCTAACATCGACAATAAAAGATTTTTACCACGTTTTCATAAAATAAAAAAAAAAAAATTGACTGAGATTCGAACTCGACACCCACCGATCTTGACTTCACCTTTCATACCACTACGCCAGTGATCATTTCTGCTGGGTTCGTTAAAACTTTAATTATAGACTTATATCAACATACCGAAGATTATTATTGCCACGGTTTATGGTTTTATATAGATTCCCCCATATCCAATAATGTTATGGTCACGACAAGGTCCAAAATAGCGAATTCTAGTTATAGCACAGTTAAATTGTCAGCAGTGTTTGAAATGTGGTATGCTAACTAAGGCCTAGGGGACTTTCAGTCCCCAGGCCAAAATAAAGTATCTATGTGCATTCTATAGAATGATATGAAATACTTTTGTATATGAAGTAAAATTAAGATGCATAATGTTTAAACATATTCCTGCATAAATGCATTTGGTCTACACAGCGAGATTTTAGATATGTACAATTACAATTTGTCGTACAATTTTAATTTCAAAATATAATTCCAAGTTTCGTTGAAGCAGGGTGGAAGTGGAATATATATGGATTCTAACATGATCAGATACTACAAAGGGTGAAGCATTCTTTTCCACGCGGATATCTATTTTACGTCATACGGTACAATATGACGTCATTTTGGACGGCATATCGACCCGCGCGTTGTTTATTGCATAATAAAACAAAAACAAATCCTGAGTTATGTTAGAATATCATTTAAAATGAAAGAGTATTAGTGTGGTCAAGTGCATAAAGGTATTTAATAGAAAGGTCATAGAAATGTAATCCAAAAGCCGCACCATCGCTCCCTACTTGTATGATCCAATACACAGCTCGGCGAGCACATCCGGCGTTCTGGATCGCATTATTATGTTAACAACTCATTTATATAGACATCGCTATTGACCGAGGACGTAGCGCGAAGTCATAATCATTCATTTGGGCGAAAAAAATGCTAATGGAAACAACGTCTGTCATCATTACGTATCATAAAAAACAAATACGTTTCTCCTACAATGATATACAACGCGGACGTGTCTTTGCATTCATTTTCAATTTGGAATAAAACATAAAACATAACTTACTCGTGTTTGCCTGATCCGGTGCCAGAGTTTTATCATTGCATTCGTTTCCCCATGGGCTGAAATTTACATTCGTTTTTCTCAACTCTTTTTGTCTTTTTCCAACAGGGTAGCTGTCCGCCCCCACATCCCAAAGGAAACACCGCTGGATGCATAAATTAATCAAAGCCTGTTGCAATAGACAGTCAATAAAATTCTAATCGTTTAGAAGAAGCGTTCTATCGGAAGCATATGGCTCCCCTGTGTAGATTGTTGAAAATATATACCCTCGTAGTTGTTACAGGAGTTAAATGCCAAATATTTTATAGAAACCGAATGCTTATTATACATTCAGCTTTTACGACTTTAGTCAGCAACAATTTCACCCTGTTGTACTTGAACTGGATTCGACCTTGACCAACTTACTAAATAACATTGGTTTTTATCGTAATCTTTAGGTTTTCACATCTATAACACTTGTTCAATCTTTCTTGTGTATTTCATGTAAATCCAGTAATGAAAGAAATGGAGTGTGGTTTGACAACATCACTTTACAAAATGAAATAACCACTAGGTACAACCAATTGAGGATAATACACAAGATTAAGGACTATTTAACAAAAACATAAACAAAAGGAAACTTTGGTTTGGAACTGTTTGCAACCCCTTTCAATGAGGTTATATTTGGATTTGCAACTATATTAATCACAAACTGAAATAAATAATTTATTTCATAAATGAATAATAAAAAGACATATTGCCCTTATCAGATAACACTTTAAGTTCTAGCAATCGCTATGTGTCCGTTTAGTTAATTGTAAGCATAACTTTAGATACATGTTGTACATATGTTTCAGCTAATCTTATCAATGACAGTACCAACCTCGTGCAAAAATGTGTTGAAAAGTAGGTCAATGCGGTGTTAGATTTTACTACATGAACATTCCGAAAATCAATATACGTAATTCCCTCTACCTTTGATAAAATGAAAAAGTAACCTTTAAAATAGTTACTTATCAAAGTTTCTTGAGCACAATCTCATGCTCAAGTAATATGTAGTTAAGTTACATTTATTTACTAAGTCGGGTTTAATATAAAGATAAATAAGGTCAAGAACAGACCTTCTGATTATTGTTATGGAACCCGACTTTGTAGAAAGATATAACTTGACTTTAATTCATATTACTTGAGCATGAGTTAGTGCTGAATTTGAGTTTGTGTTCAAGAAACTTTTATAAGCACGGGCCATGGTGTTTGAAGGACTGAGAGTGTTTTCTATTATTTTCAGCCACTTGCTACTAAACCCAGACATTAATTGACTAATAATAACACAAAAACGGACACCAAAGAGACATAGATATTGCTATATACACAAACACAGGCATCAAAGAGACATAGATATTGATTTATGCACCAAAACGGGTATCAAAGAGACACAGATATTGATTTATGCACAACGGGCATCAGAGAGACACAGATATTGACCAATTATTAGATAACACAAAAGCGGGCACGAAAGAGAAATAGAAATCAGATTACAATAAATGAACATTTTGTTGATGCTACAAATGCAATGATAGTTACAAATAAGAAAGAAGTCTAAGAACACGCTTATTATCTACGACTTACTTAAATAAATCAGCAAACATACATTTCCTCTAGGATAAATTGAAATTGGCCACCGGAATTCATTAGAGTGACGACATGCAGGAGAAGCTACGTGTGTTCTGTTTTCAAATTTGAAGAAAATAAAAGAATGCCATAAACATAAGGCTCCAAGCTTAGAGAAATATGCGCCATAACTTTGGGCTCGTCTGAGCTTTTGATATTTATAATATTTGTCTTACTTAACAATGAGTGTTAAATTTTAATATTTGATCTTTTGAATAATGCAGTCCGGAGTCAAATTTCCTTTGACAAAACTCAAAATACCACAAAATAACCTTTTCTGAAATTCAATCGATGTTGACATTTTCATCCCCGGTGTACAGGTCAGTGCTCAAAACAGCCAGTTTTCACGAATTTACATATTACATGATAGAGGTTTGTCCACTTTCATGTTGCAGTAATTAAGACTTTTTTTCCAAACAAAAAACCAACATAAATTTGTTCGTTGCGTTTGCGAGTGATGCACAGAAATTGTCAACTGAAGTTTACAGTATCGATGACGTAATTCTACTTTTTTTATTGAGAAAATCTCACAAAACATAAATTTGGTGGCTATTTGCATTCGTTCTAAACATGGTACATTTGTATAATGATATTTAATGGAGTTTAAGTAGGCGACTTTCTCCGAAAACATAAATATAACAAAATTTGTTTGATTGTAAAAGTCAACCAATCTTCGATAATCAATGAAATATATTTTGAGATCACCGCAGCTATCTTTAGAAACTGTACAATATATTTAGATTTGCTGTGCAATATAACATGAACATTTCCAATATCCCCTCGGTTAATGCTTGTCCAAGCAGAATGCGTATATTTATAGCTTATGTAATAAACCCAGTTATAGCTACAGTTCTCTTTTTATCAGCCAGAAAACATTGATATTGTATTATCAATATACATCAAAATAGTTCATGCAAAAGTAAATGCTTTAATTTTTTATGAACTAATACAACCGACATTGAAACAATAAATCAATTTTAAGGCACACAGCAAAAGTAATGCATTTATAATAATACTAACAACTGAATTTTGTAAAATACAATGGCAACATTTCACAGTACCTATGAAGTGTGCTAAGAAAAAGGTATAACACTCTTGAAAAATGGAAAAGTTAAATGTCTAAATATTGAAATCAAAACGTTTTCAAAGAAAATGTCAGTGTTAGTAGGTTAACCGTGCTTTCTTCGCCCGTGTAAAATGGTCTTCCAGTCCGATCTACGTGAAGTGATTTTCTTTGTCTTTGTCGACCCATTACGATTGTTTCAGATCGTCACATGTTATAACACTTACAAGAAACAGAACGTAAAACGTCTAGAGTTTCAAATAAAAGTGGCTCAAACGATAGGCAAAGTAACAAAATGTGAAAGTTGGTCTTACATTAATGTAACGCATTTTCAAACGATAGATAAAGTAACACAAAGTATAAAAGTTTGTCTTCCAGTATGCTTCGGGCATCTGACAAATATGTAAACGAATGAAAGTACATAACGTTATCAAAATATGAGAAAAGTAAAACAAAATGTGTCAAGTAAAATCATTTCTGTAAAACTTTGATCGGTGATTACGGGAAATTTTACTTTTTGGTAAAGCTCTCAGGACTTGTAGTCTCACGTGATCATTGGTTAAAGTTTGAATAAATGCTCACAGTCTTTCATTGCTAAATAATACTTTCCTTAACATTGAATAACTACATTGAACGTGACCATATTGTGATGAAATTTGAGTTTAAAAAAAGAATTCATAAATTATATTTTTTCTTTTCAAAAACGAAAGTAGTTTTTCCCTTTTTTAAACATCTTGTCATTTTCCAGAAATTTCCCAAAGAGGGGCTGTAAATAAGGTTGTACATAAATAAGCATGCCTATTTTGAATTATAATTGAAGACCTTTACTTCCAAAGATGTGCAAAGTATATTTCTGACTGTTTACAACATTCAATAAAGCGAAAGTAAGACAAAAAGACCACCCAGGTCATTCTAAGGAAATACATAAACATTCACTTGTTTTTCTGCAGCAGTATTTCAAACAGGGAAATACTCCACAGCTATTGTAAAGTTTTAGATGCCAGTTTCAAACTGTATTTCCCTGTTACAATTCCAGACTTCAAAGAAAATTTGATTTGGTGTTAGTAATGGACCTTTAAACGCAATATTCTGATATACCCTCATATATTAATACATGTTTTTGGGTTTTTCGTAGGGGTGGGTATATTTGTTTGTACATGATTGTTTTTGTGTGTGTGTGTGTGTGTGTGTGTGTGTGTGTGTGTGTGTGTGTGTGTGTGTGTGGGTGGACTGGGTGTGTGGGGCTCGTTTTGGGGGGCTGCTTTTGGGTACTGGTTCCCTGTTTGATTTTGTTTTTATGCTTTAAAAGCTGCTCGCTCTCAGTTGCTGTTGAAGAAAAAAAAATGACATTCTAATACATAATTATAAAACTAAAGGCTAGAATCAACAATAGAAGTAAAAATCTAGGAGGGAATTTGCAAAAATCGATTGAAAATGCTGGTTTTACGGCACCGCTACACTATGTGTTTATACTGAAATTTCAAAATCGTTTGCAACGCTTTATTATTTGGTAGCGTATTATTTCAAATCTACAGATATACTTTACAGGAATTTATACTGGAACCTTTTTATGTGACTATATGTTCTAAAATATGTTATTTTCAAACAGTTCGAAAATATGTTTTACCAAAATCTGAGAGAGAGCAGCTTTAAGGGTCACTCTATAGTATAAGCTTCAGGACTAATATAACTTATTTCCATGAGCTACATCGTCGAAAGACCCTTCAAATATGGGGAAAGCGGTAACGCGTGAAGCAGTCCTATATTATTTCTATTATTTCCCCGACTTTAAAAAAGGATAGAGATCTACGCGCTTTAAATTGCTATTTTTTGCACAGAAGCTAAAATGTTATCAAAAACGAATAATTTTCTATATTACCCTTCCACAAAATTTCCAGCCGTTTGATTGGTCAATGATTCGTAAATAGAAATTGATATTAACGGGCAAGCCAGTTATATGCACTTAGTATAACTCCCGTCATTGTACCCCACGCTAAACGTGAGAGTGTTCATGAAAAGTACGCCAATGTATTAGTACGTGCTGATTTGTGACGTCCTTAAGTGACGTCACAAAGTGATATTGGGGTATCATACGGGTAGTTGACGGTCTCCTACGCTCAGTCGTTAAATCAATTAAAAATGAACCGAATCCTTCCAAACTTAAGCCTAACGGCACGGGTGATAAGTCTAGGCGGGTAATAATTATATCCCCATATACTACTTCAACAACCAAATAACATATATCATAATACACCTTGTGTTCTCATTGCTGCATTGCGAAGGACAGGATCAATGGCAGCATACAATTATTAATTGTCTATTGGAGTTCAAAAAAACGTACCCGATTTTCATCTTTTCCATCTATAATAGGGTATATTCTGGTAAAGTTTAGCACTCTTTTAACAATAGGAACGTTCTATCCTTTCCAAATTTAAGTCACCAAACAAAGTATCCGGCGAGTTGAAATACGCCATAATCAGAATGACAAACAAACGACCCATGTGACACACATGTTATTTTGCCATTTCTTGTACTAAGCAGCTACTTTATTTAAGCAATGCTATATTTGACCACCACATATCTAGACCGAACGTTCCATACACAATCTATCTTGTATTCGAGTTTTATGAACTACCTTTGCAATTGTGGCATTTGAAAATCCCAAAGTATATTGAAAATATCATCGGAGCTTAGACCCTGTTTACAGTAAACATGCTAGGAAGTTTTCTATCAAACTAACATATTTATACACTGTCTATTCAAGATGTCGTTTTAAAATGTAAACTACAGGAGGTTATTCAATGTGTATAATAGAATAGAGTAGAACAGAAATCATATATATCATATATACCAATAAATTATATGAATAGCATCTACATACCTTATCATCTATGAAAACTTTACGACAAATATTTTGGTAGCCAATACGACTGAAAGGGTAATTTATACATTTCTAATATAATAGACACATTTTGGTTTTGGTTTCTTACTTTAAAATAATCGACTATGTATAAGCATATTAGAAACTGATAAAATTCTAACATGGGTGGTCTATTTCTATAATAAGCAGGAATAGAGTGCCCTCTTATTTGTCCATTCAGATCGCACACAAAAATGGTAGTCGTCTTCTAAGTCATCACTTTCATCACAAAGCAAGCACCAGCAAAAACAGCAACAACAAAAACTCAAGATATTCTTATGAAGCTAAAATACTTTTTCTCCTGATATTTTCTTTGTATTAAACATCTACGAATACAGATTTGAATACATCTTTTAATACATACATTTGTATTTGAATACATTTTTGAATACATCTTTGAATAGTTAGTTGCTTTTTGTTAACACACTCAGAATCCTATGTGTAATAGTTACCACTTTTCTCTTGCATGAAAATAATGTTGCGTGTTTCATTTATTTGGGTGTGATGATACTTTTGATTTATGTGTAAATTACGTTGAATTTCTGTGTAGTGTAAGTATATTATAAATATCACCAGTACCAAACATTGCCAAATTATAACGGCCCAATTAATCTCTTCTATCACATTTGTACGGAAACGTATATTGACCCCCTTTATATATATATAAATTTAGTTAGTAAAAAACATTCTTTTTCTATTTTGAGCCTATATATAAGTTTCAAATTATTTACCGTTCTATCTAAGAACGAGTATACAAAAATCTAGTTTACTGTAGTTAATTTGTGTTTAAATTAAGAAATATGTTTTTATCAGTCATTCATACTCTTTTTACCAATTTTATTGTAGTAGATCTACATAGTGAAAAGTTATGATTCATTTATGCTGAAATGTATGTATACTTAAAAGTGGTGGAAATTAAAAGTGAGGGAGAAATATTTCCTTGAGTTTTCTGTCACTTTTATTTTGGCAGGAAATATTCAACTCATTAGTTTAGTACAATGTGTCAAATATTTCTCTTATACTTATTCCCAAAATTTGTATTTGCTGACGAAAAATATCACTAACTGCAATATATGATCTTTATAACATTCATCTACAAAAAAATAACAACCAGCACAAAAATATCGTAGTTTCCATTCTGTTATACTGCAACAAGTCATTTAGTCAGAAGCATTTGATGAATTATATATAATACACACATATCTTGATAACTTAAGCAAATGTATAAAATATATAAAGGGGGTCAATATACGTTTCCGTACATTTGCTCTGAAAAGAAACCTCATAAAATGCTACACTTACATACCAGTGTTTTTTTTAAAATTATTTTCAAATATAGCACAAAGTATTAGTTTTGTCATCGCTAAAATTTAGAGAAACTGAATTATGAAGATTGACCTACACAAAAATATCAATTCAAAATTTGGATTCAAAATGAAATTTTGATCTTGAATGAAGGGGCATGTATCGTGCATGTGGCGCCGTCTAAGGAAGCTGCATATTGTGATAAAGTGTAAATTATCTCAAGTAGTATATGAACGGGAATAAGACGGTAAATACTGAGTAAAGAAAATTATCATATATTCCTCTGTGTTTATTTTTAATTAACAAAATAACATGACAAAATGTAAATTATGTATAACCTTTGATGTTGATTTTCGTAATTTGTTTTCGTAGTTTAGGACACTCATTCAGTTCATTTACTTGTAGCGAAAAATAATTCAATTTGTAAAAAAGCATGTATTCAAAATGAATTATGAATAAATGTATGTCATACATACCAGTAGAAAAGTCCGGAAAACAAAGCACCAACGTAGTAAATCATGAAGACTTACACAGAAAGTAATAATAATTTCAGTTCTTATTAACATGTTAAACTTCGTCCAACTTGCTGTAATTATTTCCGAATTTTTTTACTCTAAAAAGATCAAAGATAAAAAGGCTAGAATCGACAACAAGAAAAGCTTACTTTGTAAATGTCTGATTTTTTTTGTTTACTATAGCCATCTTTCCGTCGCATAATTATTATCAAATAAAACTGGAAAAACTTCATTATTCAAATATTTTTCTTTGAACACGTACATAAAATACACATGTTATAATGTGAAAAGTATTTAAAGTGGCATTTTAAAGTTTAAGTACAGTCAGTATTATAAATCTGCGGTTTCTGTATTGTCTGTCCTTATATATGATATTTAATTATCTATATTCTTATTAAAATTTCGTTCATTAATAAATTAAATACTAGATAATATGTGTAATACATACTTTAATGACCATAAATTTTGTCTGTACATCCATGAAAATAATTCCAATGATTTGTATGGTGTTTCAGTTACTGCCCAAGACACGTAAATGAATCTTTTAAAATTTTTAAATTTATTTAAAGACGATCTAAATAGTCCTTGAAATACATGTTTTTGTCAAACAGATATAACTAATTTCGGTCTGTATCATGATTTAGCTATAAGTTCTCAAGTGCATATCAATTATCTTTCCGCAGCCAGTGTCAATTTACTTATTGCATTCACGTTTACATTGTTTCAAGGATTTTCCTGTCAACGTTCATCTTTAATAAACCAAAACCCATGCACAAGTCTCGGTTCTTTATGTACATGTCTGCTTTAACTGTGTTGTATCTATATATTTTTCGGATATTCGTACCATTGTGATAATGGAATAATAATCTTAGTCCATGCATATTCTTGATTGTGGTAAATAATAAAGTTTTTGTGCTTCTGTACACACTATTCTGTTGTTGAGCGTATATACTTTGTTTTAGTAAAATACTATTAAAACGCGTAATAACTGTGACAAAAACCTTTCATAAAATGCAAAAGAAGCAGAACTATTTTTAAAGATTACCTTGAATCATTTGTCCAAAGCATTAAAACACCCACGCTTTATCACCGCATTTGCCGTAATTTCACCATACTGCTATTACAAGATAACCAAAACCCTATCCGTATATCACTTTAAGATACAAGTCGGACCGTTCATACGCATTTGCGAGTCATTGTCAACAGCTAAATTGGAAAATGTGAAAATCGTAGAACTGTTCTCGCCCACGCAATCCGTTTGCATCCTGCATGTACAGACTATTGATTTAACGTTGGCTTACACAGGGATTCTATATCACTGTATTGTCAGAATGACCGGATTAAAAAATGTATACATACTCTTCATATACTGGTATATCCTTTGCATTCTTTATTTGTTTCTCATAGTCTAGCATAGCAAACTTCTCATATATATTTTCTATGATCTTTTTTATTTCTTGCAATATATACTATACATTTTATAACGCCTGTTACAGTTTGGGTGTACGTGCGGTTTCAATCGTATCTGCATATATATATTTTTAAGTGTTATCTTAAAATAAGATACAAATGAACATTACCTTTTTCTTCACGAAACAATAAGAAGATGAATAGGTTGATAATACCTTTGAACTTTATTGTTTAACGAATGGGATTGCAATAAACAACTGATGTTGCAAAGAAGGGAAGTCTGACATGTAATTAGTGAAGAGGAAAATATGTAATAAAAATTCTGAACGATGTTAATTACATATCGCTCTATATTTGTTCAAAGCTAGCGTACTTACCTTGTATACAGCTGTGTTAGCGTAGTGTCGGAATCGTCTTCATATTTTGCTGCCATTACTTTGCCTTTTCCACACGATCAACCATGGTGGCTGCACGTTTCTTGACAAACAGTGTTGTCATTATAAATTATAATACCTTTAAAATTTGTTTCCAAGACTATCATCCAACCGAGTTTTGTACGATGGAATCCATGTTGGATCACGTGACCAATGAAAACTTCTCTCCGTACTGAATGGCGATATGAAAAGATTTGAAGGCTATACTATAGGGCTGTGCGTTTATGTTTTCATTTCCCACGAAATAGCTTGCGTATTAATGGCATACTATACCTAAACAAAACGCAGACATTCACGCGCTTCTTAATTGGACAAAAACACGCGACTGCTGACTTTCGAAGAAGACTTTTGTATTTTTAATCAGAAATTTATGATGTTAAAAAAACGAGAACAAGGGATGCAAAACCCTATCGTCGCAGTATCCCGTAGTTCTAGTGTGTACCGTAGTTCTAGTGTGTAGCCTAATGAGCCGGTGTATCTGGATTGTCTAGATTTTCTCATCCGTCTCAGAGAACATTACTTTTATTAAAGCACTGGCGCAGTATCTTTCAATTTTGAGAAGCTAATTGACCCATGGTTTAATTGATATCAACATTCGACAATCTTGTCATAGACAACTATTGCAGAAACGTGCAAAACACAAAAAAATGTTTCAACGTTAGAATGTAAGAAATACGTGCATTATTTCTATTATATTCTATTATATTTATTAAGCCAACATTTATAACATCTGTTTGGTATTATATAATATATTCTACATAAGATATAAATAAATGAACATCAAAATTTATCATATTACTTTTTTGATTTTGTAAAAATTGTTATCTAGGTAAGCACCTGTTCTATTTTGCTGGCATTGGAGGTTACATTTGTAATTGTAATGCAGGTCAAAAACATCAGTCATTTGTTTTTAAAGCATATGATCAGCAATATGACCAGGCAAGAAATTGCCTGTAAATTATTGCAGAATTTGGAAAGAAATGGTAACGATTTCAAATTACTGAGTAAAATAGTTTTGAATTGTTTTTACTTTGTATGTCATTGACTTGATGCACTGATAAATTAATGCAAGCCTTCAACTTTTTCTGGAAAAAAGGCCAAGGCCTTTTAGCTTCTGAAATTGCTAAAACTTGTACTGTTATGGTTTCTTTGACTATGTAATATAAACATTGGTCATCTGTTACAAGCGATGAATGAAAAAAAGAGAAAATACTGATATAAAACTAAGAAATATGTACCATTTCATGTGGAGAAATATAACTAACAATGAAAACTTTTACTTCGACATCTTGTTTTCGTTTGTGACTTTAAGTAAGCTGATAGCATGTAAACAGTTGTTCAGTAATTTTACAAATGCCGTATTCATGTTTGATGTCGACTATTGTCCCGCTTTAAGTTTTGTAATGTGTAATCTCAAAATATAAGGTCTACTTTAGAAAGCTTTTTCTAAAAAAGGCTTAATTTTTATTTTACTGACTCAATTAGCTGGATTTTACAATTAAAAATAAAATAAAACAAAACCAATATCTTATCTTTGGTGGGTATTCACTACAGTTTTTACTGACACAAATTACCTCACTACTTTACAAATTAATTTCTAAATTGAATTTGGGACAATGCGAGGTCAGCATGCTACAAACTATTTCTACCCGTACTTTAACCAACATCTAGGATATTATTACACCAGTTCTGTTTGTTTGTATTGCTTTATGATAAGAATATCTTGAAGAAAAAAAAATCTCTGTAACTTTAAAATATTTGTCATGAAATATTGTTAGAAAAAGAGCTATATCTTAACGACATGAATTATACAGAAAATATCTAGTAGAGTAGTATTTACAATGACTCTCCACGGGTTAATGTTTTCAGTCCATTTAAGATTACACTGTTGAAATGTATTATACTTTGTATGACACAATTATGATCATCATGTAAAACAAGCTATATATTTTTCCACATGTGTAAAATTATATCATTATATTATTCATGTTTGAATGAGCCTCATGTATGAAACTTCTCTCGTATATTACCTCTTTTTGTCATGTATACTTGCATGAGATGAGTGAAATAAAGGTTTTTGACTTAACTTGGTAAGTGACCGTTATTAAAGGCAATAGGCCCGGAATTACATATTTCTTTGTTCTATGGTCTTTGGTTTCTTCTTCAAATTCTTTACGTATTAGGCGAGAACGTTTTGTTTAAGCTGTATTATGTACATTGCGCTCTATCTTGGACTGTATATTCTTTGTTCGGCTTTCTCTTGGTCTGATTGTTAGCTGATGCAATGCAAAACAAAACAAAACAAAACAAAACAAATTAAAGCAATGTAATACAATACAATGCTTTGTGATGCGATGCAATGCAATGCAAACCAATACAAACCAAACCAATGCAATGCAATGCAATACAATGCAATGCAATGCAATGCAATGCCCTGTCCTGTCTTGTCCTGTCCTGCGCTGCACCATGCCTCGCCACACCACACACACAGCACCACACCACACCAACCACACCAACAACCAACCAACCACACCACACCACACCACACCACACCACACCACACCACACCACACCACACCACACCACACCACACCACACCACACCACACCCTACACTACACTACACTACACTACAGTTCAAACCAGTCCATTTCACTCCAGTCTAGTCTAGCCCAGTCCAGTCCAGCCCAGCCCAGCCAAGCCAAGCCCGGCTAGTCCATCCCATTCCATTCTAACCCAATCCAGTTACAATAACAACACAATAATAACAACAATGCAATAAATAGCAAACACGTTAAACAAACCATATGTATTTAAAGTTACCTTAGACAACTATTGCACTTCGACCAACTTGTTTGAAGCTACAGTGATGAAATTTGGACAATCTTTTCAGTCTGACAGACTGCTTTCAGCAGTTACCCTAGTTGAAGTTGATGGCGAATTGTTACCTACATACTTGTTATGAAGTTACGGTGATGAAATTTTGACAATGTGTACAGCTTTTCAAATTGTTTCAAACATATTTCAGTATATAAGCTTAGACGTTTGTCTTCATCATTTTCAGTTTTGACCTTGAACTAGACACATGCTACAATCTTTCATACAGTGAAGCTTTATTTTGCAACTTTCTCAACTTTGACCTTATTTAGAAAAAATAAATTTCTTATTAACTTTTCTCTGTGCAATGATACTAGGTTGAGCAATGAAGGGCCATGGTAACCATCTTGTTTTATAAGGAGGCACATATGACATGAATAACTTGCTAATACGAAGCTAGTTTTACTGAAACTGTTGATTACTTGAACTGTTCAAAATATTATACCACAGGGTTCAGGCATAAAAAGTTTTGGGGTAAATATTTATTTTCCTAATGGATTTGATACATTCTCTGGTCTTTACATGTGTTATGCAGTGCCTATAAAGTCAAGTTCATACCCCCTTTAAATATATCTTTACTGAATATCTCATTGTTTAGCTGGACTATTTTAAGAAATTCTACTCATTGGCCATGTTGGATAAAGTTTTATGACAAGCTTTGTGTTCTTGTTACAGCTCCAATCTTAGATAAACTCGACACCAGTGACAGTACAACAAACATGCATACTTTATATGCGGATGGGACCCATGACATAAACCATAGAATTAACCGGACTGTTTCTATAACTCCCACAGTAGTAATATCAAAACCACACAAAAACAATGTTCAATCGCTATTGGACCATCCTTGAAAGTTTTATCCAAGTTTTACAAAAACATTCAAGATACGTACACACAAAACTAGCGAACATGTAACAGTGAACTTAGAATGACGTTTGCTGACGTTGCACCCGATATATTTATTTTTAGATTAGATAGATTTATTTTTAGATTAGATAGATTTGTTTTTATTTTTATTAGATAGATATACTACTTTTCTGTATTGACTAATGCGCAAGGTGAATTATTTCATGTGAAACTCAATATACTGTACCATAACCATAACTAGTTTGATACTCCCGTATTATGACCAGCTCACATTTTCTGTGATTCTGACTACGTCAATTTGGCAATGCTTTGCAACTAGTTTTATACTGTTTTGTTCTAACAGAAACGAGAATGACTGATATTTTTCATAGATTGAAAAAACAACAACATCTGACTACTTACCGGCATGCTAATTTGTGAGAAGACAATCAACCCAACACAAACTTTAACCATTTGTTGTTTTCAACGTGACGTAAATGTTGTTCGTTATATAAAATGTAGGGCATGGTAGTATTACCAGCAAAGCTCTCTTTGTGTTGCTTAGCAGATTACAGTGTAGGTCATAATTATGCGTACATTGTTGAAAGTTGATATCAATATCAATGTTCTCCTTTCACTATATAATTATTATTACAGCATTGTAAACAAAACATCTAAAAAGTTTGAAGATGTTTTTATCTATTTTTTAAAAATTCCTAATAATATCAAGTCAGAAAAGTGTAACTTAAAACATGTGCAATTGCTATTTACGAGAGAAAAGCAAATGAACGTGCAGATGGTGTATACAAAAGGTACCAGAAAGCACCGATGTCGGCAATTACAGAAACTGTGAAAAAGACGTGTAACTGAAAGCACAAAACGTTCCCAAAATGACCAAAACGTCCCCAATTCCTCCCGATACAGTGAAGCATTGGGATAAATTATACTGATTTAATATATGTTTTTTTTTTACATATTTTCAGTGAGTTTTGTCATTTTGTTCTGGACAAAACATCCCTCTTTTTTTCAGGATGAAGAATCTAGTGGACAACATGAAAAGTGTAAAGCATGGACTATCTCGTCTTCGGCTCATTTTGATGTCCGTGTGTTGCCTTTTGTCAATGCGTGTCCCTTTCTGTTGAACACCTGTTAGAGTCCTACTTTATATCTCTCACCTGAGTAGTACACGTAAAATTTACAGTATAATTTATTTTTTCGGACCAAGGATAGTGCTTAAGCAACTCCTTGTATTATAAAAGTATACACTATTTTATTTAAGTTAAGAACTGTATGCATGTATGTCATTTCAAGGCTAAGACGTCTTGGTACACAAGCACTGAGTATTTCATATTAGCAAATTGCGTGCAGACTATAAATTAACAGAGTGCGCACCACGTTCTACGCGACAAAAAATAAACATGTATTTAAAACAAAAATACACACACAACTGTTTGACACGAATGTGTAACGTGTTATTCAACGTGACATGAGAAATTCAGCCATATTTAGGGCTTTTGACATGAGAAATTCAGACGCATTTAGGGTTCTTGACATGAGAAATTAAGACACATTTGGAGTTTTTGAAAACAGAATCCATGCTTTGTAAGTCAGTTTGCACATTTCCGTTGTGACTGAGTAGTGTAACACGCGTATATTAGTATAAAAAGAGATTTCGCCAAGTTATACCAAATTAAACAGGTGGAACCAAATAGAGAACTATTTATCTAATATTTGAGTTTTGTCGTTTTTGGCCAAATGCAACATAACAACACAAAGCTACTTTCGTTTGCCTTACTGATTTAAAGAAAACAATAAATCATTTCGTTACGAAATAATATTTACTTAAAGATCCCAAAAATAGGTACTAGAATTTCTACTATCATTCTGTTAACCAAATTACATCTAAGACTTTATCTGTTGGAAAGCCTTGTTTGTATACGGCTGGATAACTAAATCTGGAATAGTCTCAATGTTGTAAGTTCGATACTAGTCTACATTGTTGTGATTTTAAAGACAAAACTACAACGTATTTCAAATATGTATGTACATTAAATTTGTCACGAAATATTACTTCTGCCTTTATCACCAGTGTGCTTTATTAAACATATGAGCATTGTGTAAGTGAGAGAAACAGTTTTTTTTTCATATTTCTGTTCTGGTTTTAAAAGACCGTTAATGTAAGTTGAATAATAAGAATGCAAGATTTATTACAATTTGTTGAACATTCTCGCCTAATAGAGTATATTTCCAAGATATGCAATCATGTTCCCATCATGCGTGCGCAACTTTTTATTGACATTACGTCATTAGCAAAATAGAAATATAATTCTATTATGCCTCACGATTTTGTCTCTATATAAAAAGGGTAGGGTCATGTTACATTATTCCATAAACAACGCGGGATCAGATATGTCATCAAACATGACGTCAAATTGTGCCGCATGACGTTAAATAAATAACGCTTTGCATTTATTCACTTTCTGTAATATCTGGCCATATTAGAATTGAAATAAGATAATTTTCATCGATGTTATGGTCTATTCTTATATGACTCACGATTTTGGCTCTATAGAAAAAGAGTAGAAAAATCATGTTTTATTGTGCCATAAACAACGCTGGAACCGATATGCCGTCAAACATGACGTCATATTGTGCCGCATGACGTTAAATGAATACGCTTTGCATTTATTCACTTTCTGTAATATCTGGTCATATTAGAATTGAAATAGCATCCTTTTCATAGATGTTATAGTCTACTCTAACATGACTTATGATTTTGTCTCTACATCAAAAGGGTAGAAAAACCATGTTATATTATGCCATAAACAACGCGGGATCTGATATGCCGTCAAACATTACGTTATATTGTGCCGCATTACGTTAAATAAATAACGCTTTGAATTTATTCACCTTCTGTAATATCTGTTCATATTAGAATTGAAATAAGATAATTTTCATCGATGTTATGGTCTATTCTTATATGACTCACGATTTTGGCTCTATAGAAAAAGAGTAGAAAAATGATGTTTTATTATGCCATAAACAATGCGGGAATCAATATGAAGTTAAAATGACGTCATATTGTGCCGCATGACGTTAAAAATATCCGCGTAGAAAATAACGCTTTGCATTTATTCACTTTTTGTAATATTTGGTAATGTAAGAATCGAAATAACATTTTTTCAGCGTTGTTATCGTCTGATAAACATCTCTTTGTCGTTCTGATGAGCAGTTGTACACTTCTTAGGCCTACGGCCTTCGTGGTTAATTACTGCGCAACATAACTTCAAATCATTGTTTATTAGACGATGAAAACCACTGGATCGGATATTATTTCATAAATAAACAACAGCAAAACCAACAACTAAAGAAAAACAACAGTTTATTAAAGAAATTTTGATAATTCGTAAAAGTTTAAAACAGTCAAAATTTGAAAATCCACCCGATTTGTGAACGTTTATTTTCTGCTATATCTGTTAACATGAAAGGTAAATAGGCCTGTATCGTAGTATTACTTCATTTTTGCGCGTTTTTGTTTTGAGCATCTTTCTTGTTCAAGTTGTAATATGGTCGTTTTGAACAGTGGTATGACTTTAATACTATCACATAGACTTCACAATAGAAATATTTGGAACATCACTTTGCAGATTTTATCAATAAAATCAGATGTAATTTGGAATGAAAAATATTTGTAGAAACTCTGCGTGTCATTTGTTCGATTTCCTTCATATTTAGACAAAACTTGTGTTGCCTTCATTTTTGTCAACGTTGCCTGCGTGTTTTATGCCTGTCTTCGTGTTTACCTACATTAGTCTGGTTAGTTACTGTTATATCTGCATGTTATTTATATGAAACACCATTGTTCGGGGTTTATTGTGTTGTTTTATGATGGAGTTTGGTGCTTTTCATGTCACTATCTTCATTTTTGATAAATATTATAAATATATAATATCTAATAAAGAAATGTTGATTTAATTTCTGAAATGCTTGCATTTAACTATTATTTAAACTTACATTACATTACATTAGTGTCAGTGCACGGTCGTTTTTGATGCTGAAGGCGAAATGATCTTATTATGTCGTTGTTCGTTCGTTCTTGCGTCCGTCCGTCCGTCCGTCCGTCCGTCCGTCCGTCCGCAGCCATATCTAAAAATTGTTTGGGGCTATTTCAATAAAACGAATTTTAGAATTTTATACAACTATAGGGAATTGTTGCCCGCAAAGTTTCAGTCGTATTGTCGAGAAAAACACAAGGGTTATGGCCTTTGAAATTTTGTTCTATATTCTATACAGAGAAATTTAAAAATCCTTTTTCTGTGTAACCAGTTATTAGAATTTAATTTAATATGGCACATATATTCATCAAAAGAGAGTTCATTTAACTTTACAAAATTGGTACAATTCATTTAAAATGAGGCCCCTCGTGGCGCGTGAATATTTTCCCTATATAAATCTGTTTGGAGACTTGAAAAAATATACTTTGAAATAATTAGTCGGAATTTTAATTTATTTTTGTACGTTGAAATGTGAATGAATCATTTTTACATAGTTTCCTGAATATTTATTCTCTTTCTTATGACTTCCTTAAGCAGAAAATTCACACCCACTAATATGAGCCCCCGCAGGAATTGGGGATGTTTTACCTATACTCTCTGTTTGCCCAATATAATATACAAAGAAGCCAATTTTTTCTTCCAATCCAGTCAATATAAGGTAGAAATGTGGCCCTGTACGTCGTGGTTTTTATTCTAATTCAAGTTATGTATTCCAGCAGGTCAATATGTTGGCCAATAGCTATTCATGGTTAATGTTTCAGTTGTTAATTCGACCGACTGTAAATACAATTTCGTCACTGTGATACTACCATAAATGTACCGTATCTTCATGTGTAAAACATTGTGTATACTCCTGCCGATTGAAAATAAATGACATTGGGAAATAAGGGGACTGAAAATGTTCTATTTTTATTTTCAGACTGAAGACTGCGAGCGAATCAATGCCCATATAAAGATACGGAGTGGTGGACAATCAAGCAAATAACTATATAAATAAACAACAACAAACAATAGTGTCTAAAATTAAATAAAGAAAAACGCTTAAA
This sequence comes from Saxidomus purpurata, assembly GCA_022818135.1. NCBI lineage: Eukaryota > Metazoa > Mollusca > Bivalvia > Venerida > Veneridae > Saxidomus > Saxidomus purpurata. The sequence continues at coordinate 67,963,547 of JAFMSR010000001.1, read as the reverse complement.
GGACCATGTATGGTTTATCTATGTACCCACCCGTGTTTGAATTTTGATGACAAGCCATAAATGTGTTGTGTCCTAAATTTGGTATACATCGGTACCATGTATTTCCAAATACCGTTCCGACGCTTGCTTTATTGAAGTTATATAACATGTGCATTAATGTAAATCATATTATGGCTTAAAACATCCAGATTTGTGTATACACTTAAATACATATATCTACGCAGATAATCTTCTTGCGATAAATGTTGAAAATATAGATCCTCATTGAAGTAGGAAATTATTTCTTTCTTTTCGAAAGGTCGTAGAGACAATTAAATACTGAGAAAGTATACATTAAAAGAAATACCATATACAGTCATCGTGCCTTTGGTTGTATAGTTAATTTAAACATATTAATATACGTATCACCAATAATGATTTGAGTCTAAAACAAGATGGTGGTTTGACAAATGGTAAACATCTCTTATGGTCGTAAAGTGTATTGTGTTGTTTAGCGTTAAATGTTACGTTGAAACATGAAAAACATGAGCTCCAACACTCACAGCAATAGCATGGCGTGTGAGACGTTGCGGTTATGAACATAACAGTTCCTTTATTTATACACAGATTACAAAACGAACATTTTGTAATAACATGTTATTAAGATATGAACAGGTTGTCTTACATCAAATGATATTTTCAGTCAGGCCAGTCAATATACATGTATATATAAAGAACTACATTGAATCTTTAAAAAATATGGTCGGTGCGATTTTGAATAAATGAAAGAGTTGGATAGCTGTATTTCATAGTTGAAATTCCTGTCAAGTTTTATCTTCATGCAGTGAGAGGCCATCAAATGTCACAGGGTGAGAAAAATATCCACCTTGATCGAGACTCGAACCCGGAACCTTTATTTGCAGGGCGAATGCTCTCCGGATTGAGCATAATTACTCTACACTCACAATTAACATTAGTTTGGAGAAAACAAAACTGATGTTGATAGATATGAGCTATTTACGTACTAAAATTATGGGACCGTTCAAGAAAGACTGAAAGTGCAAGAGTATTCATGTGGAATCATCTAATTAAGAGGTACCTTACAAGGGAAATGTTTTAATCCCAAAATGTGATATATTCTACTCAACAAAAGTAAATTGATAAACAGTACATTGGAAACCCACTTTTCTGTTAAAGAATGCAAAAATAAAGGGAGATAGTAGAAAATATAAATGTAAGCGTTTTAAGAGAAATACGACAGTGAAACAATAAGTTGTATTGACAAACAACTATATTTATAATAGTTTTAAATACATTATAATTCGTAAATTCATTGGCGGTTTAAAAGTTACAAACTTCTTGCCAAAATCTGCGGCGAACAATCACCAGGGGCTCTGACTATACAACTATGGTACGAATGATTTTAGAAAAAGCTAAGTATGAGCTAAAACGTGATAACTTTTTACAGAGAGATATGAAAGTCTCACAGAACAAATGAAGACAAAAGTACGATAACGCTTTCAGAGGCGTATAGTGATTTTTTTGCGATTCGCAAATTATTAATTTCAAAATTTAGTCCTGCTCCACTAAGTTAACTTAAATAAATATGTGTATTTCAAAACAGATTAATCTGCAACAGTAAGAACATTTCCACATATTTTGTTTATATTTATGTTAGTTTGATTACGAGGAAAGCTCCGTAGCTCGATCACTCATTCCAGATGTCATCACGCTCGCGAGGGAGAGACAGACAGCGAGTTTTTCATCGCTACTACCCATTTACAGCTGGTTAGACTGAGGCAAGTGTGGTATCAGTGTCTTTGCTCAAGGACACACCTCGTGCTCCGGCTGGAATTCGAATCTGGAACCTCCCGTTACGGAGGCGAACGCCCTAACCACTGAGCTATCGAGGCCAAAAATATTTAACAAGATTACAGCCTAATTCGAGCGTATTGATACTCCTTGGTACTTTTGTTAATATTGTGAACTTTCATTTTATATTTGAATCGCAGATGGTTATTAGTCCTGGTCGTTTATAGCAGAAAATGAGAGATTTCGTATAATTTGCTGGTAAATGTTCGTGTCGAGAAATCGTAAATCCTACAAGTAATTGTCAAGAACTACATTCTGACGAAGAAAACCGATTTACGATGTGCGATTATTTGTCCGCTCCTAAAAAAAGCTTATATCGTATGTCATTGTTTCCTTTGAAATGATTTTTGCAGTACAATCTTGACTATTCACATTTCAACAAAACAGCTATCCCGAGAACTTGTTTTGAAATTTCTAGAGAGAAGGTACTTCGATGGAAATGCAACGCAAACAAGTAGCAACAAATGAGACAAGGCAGCTTCTGAACATGTGAAGTTATTCTTAAATCAATGGTTTCTTTCTATTTATATAATGAAACCCAATATAGAAAGAATGCCATGCACACTGCTATGCAACACGTGCAAGTTATACATTTAATTCCTGAGTGGCTGTAAAATTTGTTGTAATACGGACCAAAGAAGTTTTCTAGGTATTATTGTTAAGGTATATTTCGTGCAATATTGACCTCGTTATAGATAATTTCGGAATGCCCAGTATCAATTATACACTTAACAACTTTTTTAACGCTACCAGTAGTCATTTCGCTATAACTTTAAAACTACACAAGATAATTAGATGGAATTTTCAGGGCAATTAAACTAATATAAAAGGCAGTAATACATTACAAAAAATTAATAACAATTGTTCTTCAAGTTGTAGATTTTTTAATTTATCTGCTGCACCCCACGTTTAACAAATTCGCAAAGTTAGCAGATTAACAAGAAAGTTTACGTCCACTGGTTTAATTTAAAGTTTCTTACATTGTAACCAATACAAATTCAACAGATTTTAAAAGTGGGTTTATTTTGCGTTTTAGTAATAATTAACAAAACGTTAAATTAGGTTTAGACCCGGTGAAATGGATGATGTTGGTAGAATATTCACCATGTTTGCAGCTAGAGTGACCGTTGTGTGAAATGCAGTTTCGCTTAGCACTTCATCCTAACTCAAGCACATGTCCCTATTATTCCGCAAAAGAGGAATGCAAATGCAATAAAAATGCATTCAGGTAGCTGTTCTTGAATTTTGACACCAGCAGTTTTTAAGTTCACCAATATCACCCCAACCGAATTCTGAAAGAATCAACACCAAATGAGGTATTACCAAATTGTCGTGTCATGAAATTTGCCAACAATTTGAAAATTATGATTTTTTTTTTATTGCAAAAATAAAGATAACTGTTTTAGTTCATTGGTATTCAAAATAATAGTATTAATAATTTGAAAGAATGTAAAAAAAAAGTATCAAAATTAAAAACATTTGAACGTTTTAAATTCTAGCTATTACCAGGTGCTACCAAAATGATTGACTATTCTCAAAGACTGAAGAAATTTTACAAAAAATAAAAATTATTTAATTTAAATTATTTTATTTTAGGTTTAAAGTAAAGAAGTACAAGTCAGGATTCATAAAGAGAGAAGAGTCACAGAAACAATAAAAAGACTCGTTTGTGACAGCGTTTGTTAAAAAAACAGAAATATTCTGAAAAAAGGCATAATATTTTAAGAAAAATATAAAAATTGTGTGAAATGATTTGGTTTAAACAGGATTTTATTGATAAATCACATATATGACATACTTTTTCAAAACGGCATAAAGGATTGAGTTGAAAGCTCTAGGCTTATCTATAAACTGATACATGTATAATTTTCATCACTTGCAGCTTATTCCTTTTGAATAATTTATTTGAGACACAAGTAAATACAATTATGTCAAAAATAGGTTGGTAGAAGATAGGAACTTTATGTATATGTGTGAAATAATTAAGAAGTAGTTAACTACAGAACTACACTAAGATTTCGCTTAAGGACGCACAGGCATTTCCTTCGCAAATGAGAAAAAATATGGTGAAATAATGCCCTCTGTTGTTAGAAATGATATTTTTATATAAGATAAAATTTAAAGAGTTATACCATCAATATACTGTACATGTAGGTTTGTTCATTTCAAAGAAATTCTATATATACTGAATACGCATTTTTACACGAAAAAGGGATTCAGATTCAGTTCATAGTTTTACTGCAAAATATCTCTTTCTTCTTTTTAAAATGAGTTTTTAAAAAAGATACATACATTAAAGAAATAGTCTTGTTCAAAATGACCACAGTATAACTTGTTCACGAAAATGCTTAAAACACAAACATATTTTAAAAAGAAATAAGTTAAAAACGATTTAAAGTTAACAGGAGTAAAACTCTTACACATATTCGGGTATTTTAGTGGTTATTCTTATTTTTAGAAGTAAAATCTGTAATTAATGTCTTCCTTAAATTTTCTTTGGCCATTTTGAACAGTAACATAATTTAATCAAAGTACTAAAAGTACTAAAAGGCTATTTTTGTTTGTGAAGTTCTATTTTCGTGGAATAGCTATGTGTTAATTTCAGCTACTCCGGTAAAACAATGCCTATATGTCCGCGATGGTTAATTCGGATACGTGAGAGAATGGCTATATTGAAAATAATACAAAATGTATCTGTTAGGAATGCATCATCGTGCTTTAATCATTCAGACATGACTAAAAGCAAAGAGACAACCCGGGACTTCTTTGTGTAAAGTGTACCTGGTGATCGGAATCCCGCCAAATTTTCTCGTTTTTATTAAGTCGTTCGCCAGTAGGCGACCGCCTAAAAAAGACCAAATTTGCTTAGAAGTTTTGCAATTTTTAGATAGTTAGAGCGATATAAATTTTGAACGAAACTTTTCTAAATCATTTATTTGAAGACATCATATTTTGTTAGGCGATATAGATATTAGCAATAGTACTTATTCATTCAAATGTTAAAAGTAAAAATGTTTAGGATTGAATCTTTTGTTATATAATAGATCAGGCATGCCTACGTTGTTGGTCACGCTTCGTAATTTGACATCAATTTCGACGCAATTCAATAGCACTTTATCTTTAAACTGACACTTCAGTTTATATTTCACATTTAAAAATAACGTTGGAATTAGGAGTCTTGGAACCAATGTAGCTGCACGTCTCAGAGTGGTATTTGTTCAAGCCTACATTCTGTATTGCTGACATTTCAGACTGTTTATTTACGCCATTCTAACGCGTTCAAGTTTCTAGGAATCAATTTAGTCCCATTCACGACTCCGACCTACATTAAATCTGCCCATGTTTACTCTGCTGCAGATTGAGAACATTTAATTGTTTAAACGAACTTCCATTTTGATACTTCAAATAATCAAATTATAAATCGTCATAACAAGAATCGGTGAGGTAAATCAAACGACAGTTCAAATGAATTACATCAATGAACTAATAGCTCAGATTTATTGTTACTGCTGTTTCAGATGAACACGACTTTAAGGTACTTACAATTGCATTGACATTGCCAAAACATTGCCTCGACATTTCCTCGACAACAAAACATTGCCTCAACATTGCCTCGACATTTCCTCGACAACAAAACATTGCCTCAACATTGCCAAAACATGGCCTCGACATTTCCTTGACAACAAAAAATTGCCTCGACATTGCCAAAACATTGCCTCGACATTGCCAAAACATTGCCTTGACATTTTCATAAGGAATATTGAAACATTATTATCTTACTACACTCATTTAAAATGGCTGTTTTGTCTAAATTAAACTATAGGTTTATTTGTAACAGACATACCATTTTCAATGACCGGAGGTCCTGACGAAGGTACATTTGGTTCAGATGGAAATATCCGTCACCTCGGGTAACTGTTTTTGGGGGGAACTTGGCTATTGTTCTGCACTGTTTCTTTATATGTGCTTATTGTTTGTTTTGTTCGCTTTGGCTCTGCTCTTTCTGATTTTGATATGTGCTTGCTATTTCTGTGGACTGTTTGGTTCTACCCTGTCTGGTTTTTTATGTTTACTTGTTTTTTCTGTGGTTATTTCTGCTCCTGTGTTTTATAAACATGTGTTATTTCTGTGGTTTTCGTTGGTTCTGCCCTTTCTGTTTTACCAGTGCTTGTTATTTTTGCAGTTTGTTATGATTCCGCTATTTATCTTTAATTTTAAATATACATTGTACTTGCTATTTCTGTAGTTTGCTTTGATCATTCTTCCTGCATTTATATGTACTTTTTTCTTATAGTTTGCTTTGGTTCTGCTCTTCCTTCGTTTTGATATTTGCTTGTCATTGATGTTGGTTGCTAGATGCTTACAATGTTTGTCCCGTCCTTACCGTGGTTTGCCTGTTAATTCTATGATGTGCTTAGTGCCCGTCCTTACCGTGGTTTTCTGTTAATTCTATGATGTGCTTAGTGCCCGTCCTTACCGTGGTTTGCTTCGAGCTTGTTATTTCTTAGTAATGTGTGGTGCCTGCTGTCTCTTGGATTTACTTAGTGTCTGTTATTTCTGTTTTTTGCTTGGTGCCTTTTTATGTGGTCTTTTGGTGTCTGTTATTTCCGTAGATTGTTCTAAGCCTGTTATTACTGTGGTTTGCTAGGTGTATGTTATTTGTGTGGTTTATCCAGTGCCAGGTATTTCCATGGCTTGCTAAGTGAATGTTACTTGTGTTGTTTGCTATTAACTTGTTATTTTTGCCATTCGCTAGGTGTTTGTTATTTCTGCAGTTTGTGTGTGCCTATTATACCTATGCCTTGTTGAATGTCTGTTGTTGCTGTGAATTGATATAATCTTATTTCGGTGTATTGTTATTTGGTTATTTTTTAATGTTTACTATGTGTATGTTATATCTGCAGCTTGATATGTGCTTACGCTGTTTATTGAAATAGGTCTTAAGTTTCTGTTGATTAAAATGTGCCCGTTAGATTTTGTAGTTTGCTAGATGTCTGATATTTCTGTACCCTATGAAAATAACCATACTTTATACAACCATTAAGTCTCCGGTCCATCAGTGTTTTTAAAATGTCATACAAAATGTACATTCATATTGCAATAATTCTGCCACATTTCAGCACATTTTGCTAACCTAAATATGCAAAATCATCAGAATTATTTGCACATTAACGCCGTTGTTTAAGATATGATGAAGCAGTACTATATAAAAATATCTCTTAGCATTAACAATAACCATTATTTTAATCGAACACACTACATTAAAGCACACTGCGGAGCTAGACAGCTTTACAGCGCATGCGCTGTACAGAATGCGTGGGCGACGCAGATTGTCTGAGATTTGATATGACACGAGAGACTAGAACGTGCTCTTATAAGATTTCATTCAGTTTTTATTTGAAACCTTAGTTCTGAAGCTATTACTGGAGACCAGTAGTTAATTTGCAAGCTCTAGACTTCTCCATTCACAAACCACTTTGTTAAAAGATCAATTCAAAGGCCCTAAGCGGAAGTTTTGAAACTAACACGCGTTGTATCCAGGCAACCAGCTTAATTGTTTCCATTCATTTCGATTGAATGAACTTTCTGGTATGATTCATCAACGTTATATCGTAATATCGACCCAAGTGCTAGCACTTCCATCTCCTAAGCTACCATAGCACCGTCATCCTGTGAACAATCCCTCGAGGGGTATTGTGAAAGTGCAGTAAAACTCCCGGTATCGGCCTCCTGGTGCTACATTTCTCTGTGTTATTATGGTTTTATGTAAATAAATAAAAAGCCAATACAGAGCTATATGAGATGTAGTATACAAACTAAGTTGAGATGGCAACTGGATAGGTTCAATATGATTTGATCGCGTCGTGAAAGTCTGATGTCGCATTTTTATGAATGGTCAACGCTAGTGAATGGTCTTAAGACATTACTATTCTCCACAGGTAAAAGATATATTTATGGATAAAAAACGCCCAAATCTTCTATACATATATAAATATAAAACGTAAAACCGTTAAGGATGTAAATAAAACGCAGTTACATACCATAAAAGTTGCTTTACTCTGCCAATGTGCTCTCAACAATATAAATAAGGTAACACTTAAGTGCTGTTATATCTAAACAACTTGTAGTAAACATTTGCAGTATTTCAATTTTCAAACAACAGTTTTTGGAGAAGATTCCATGCCTCCTGCACATTAACATGACGTTCCGTTTTCAATTACAAAGTAAATGAAAACAAAAAAATGATTATCAAAACAGAAGGTTAAAATTTCAGTAAGATAAGAATAAGCTACTAATGGCATGTCTTAAATATGAACCATGGCCATGAGATTACATTTTCATCAATGAACACCCTCGCCATTCATTGAATTTTCTTCCCATGAGAGATAGAGAACTATAGTTGACCTTTTATAACAGTTTCCATTTACATAGTAGCCGACAAATCGGGTGACCCGCCCATGAACTCACTAGCTCAATCGATCTAACAAGTCCATAAAATGTTCTCACATCGTAAAAATTGTTTCATTGACCAATTTGTAATTGAGGTCTTACAAACCGTACATTGGTGAAATGGCATTAGACACACATATACACTAATCATTGAAGTCTTATAACTGTTCAAAAAGGTCATATTGATTATGGTCATGTAAGATGCTTACACATGTAGTGAATTCTTTACAAAAAACATCAAAAAGATCATTTATACCGAGTTATTTCTCTTTTAAGCAAATGGAAAGAAACTTACAAAATGGGACTGTTATTAACTTTTGATTAGGGTCTTATACTCAACAGGAATAAAACTGGCGTACAGATTCAATCTTAATCATAAATTCGGCAATATTCAATTTTTCGGGAAATAAATAATTCTTACTATGAATTGCAACCATCGGATATATGATCTTAAATAGGGACTAATTTTGACAAACTGTACATTTGTATGCAGAAAATAAATGGATACAAAGCAAAGTTAATTCAATTATTTTTTTTAATTTCGTTATAAGCAGTAAAGAAGAACATTTAAAACGAAGCAAAAACAAAGCACTCACTGGACAAACACAATGCATCTTATAACAGCGTGAGGTCAGATATGATTTTTTTTGAATGCGATGTCGTTATGATAATTTCGATGCATCAAGAAAGGGAATATTTACATCACAGACCATCTAGCCAAAGCTACAACTTAAGCTCACAGAAAGTTGGTAACAACTGTGCAGCAAATGTAATAATGCTGAAACAGCATATTTGGGAACAAAAGACCAAAAAGACCAAATCTCCGCTGCGCGGATGACTGCTGCAAAGAAAAATCAGCAAATACTAGAAATGGTTTAAAGCTGGCCTTAAAGTCGTGTTGCTGTGGCAATGTGTATGTATTATCCGTCGCAGATGTCGCGGCGGTCTAATGTTTAATGGACTGCCAATCCGGAGGTACCCGGTTTGAAAATCGTCCGGGGCAATGGAAATTTTAGAAACGCTTCTCAGTGTTTCCCACTAAATAATAGATGAACTGGTTAGAAACCCAGACGTAGTCTCACGTGTATCGGTGATATACACCGGGCACGTAAAAGAACCAAGGGGTCTATTCATAAAAGAACCAGGGTCTGGTACCCGGATATCCTTGTATCTGCATATGTCTCTTCACCCTGCGCCTGCCAGGAGTCTTTGCAAGTTAACCCGGGGAAAATGACAGGGTTTGTCATAAATGAAAGAAACATTCGTCGTGATATGGCCTCTATTGTGTCGATCCATCCCACAATATGATATTTAGAAGCCATCGTACATGCATAAAATGATCCTTTATCGGTCCTGGATGCCATAGCTAACACAAAACTACAAACTTCTGCATAAACAGCGTGTCAGACTCGGTAAAAAAAAATGTGTCCCTTCAGTGGAGGCTCGCACACTGTGTTTTTCTTAGCAATGAAATGGTGATCAAATTACCACAACTGAACTTAGCGACCAGCCACTTCACAGAGTCATTTTTGAAAAGAAACTCATGGTGATTAAGACTCTTGCAAGAACAAAGACACAGAAAGGGGACTACTAGTTACTTGACAGATGGGAACAGATAAATCATTGTATTCAAGCTTTGCACGGGCCACACCAAACTAAATACATTTGCATTCATATGCATGAAAAGCTGTTCCCCTCAGCAAACTACTAGTGTGATATTTTAGACCAAACATAGTTTTTACAACGTAAGTTATATCCCGTGTATTAATAGTCAAGCAGTAATGTTTGGTCATAAATTACCGCCCCCGCGCAGATCCCCCCAATACTGCTTCCGTCATGCTGTGACCATGACGGTGTGACCATGTTCACCAATGAACTGTGCATCTCAAGATCTCGGTATGTTAGAGCTTTTTCGTAAGTTATATCCCGTGTATTAATAGTCAAGCAGTAATGTTTGGTCATAAATTACCGTCCTAGCGCAGAAATAATACTGCTTCCGTCACTGCTGTGACCAGTGACGGTGTAGACCAATGTTCACCAATGAACTGTGCATCTCTAGATCTCGGTATGTTTTGTTCGAAATAAAGTCAAATAATACATGTTTAAATCGGCACGGATCACGTGATCAGCGGCAGTGCCCTTGTTAATGATTCAGAAAAAAAATTCGCGTGAGAAATAATTGTTTTAAAAGTCACCTATCTGTATTCTCCCATGCTTTCTTGATTTTTCTGTGACTCTGTACTGATACACCATTACAATAACTTGCCAGTTTTCAGCACAGGAGAGACATTGTGAGAGGGTTCAATTTGCATATGATAATATATATTTAGGGGCTGTGATGAAACAAAATGCGATTATGTCCTGCACCGATAACATGTTGAGAAGTATGTTCTGTGGACGTTTTAACTTATTTCACTTTTATTGCTTTGAATTGTTTACATGCTGCACTTTGGTATTTATTCAAACCAGCATTCTTTTTTCATCAAATGCTTAAAAATATACATTTTACAAACATAGACCATTATCATATTTCATGCAAATCATTTCTCATTCCTCTTCTGCTTTCGTTCGAATTGCTTCATTACTAAACAAAAATAGTTATAGGGAAACAACCACAGAAACATGTTACAAAAGATGTGTAAGAATTATTTCCCATAAGGGCAATCCAATATCACTGTTCATATGGTATACTTAAATGTGTTTGATCAATCCAGCCATTTCTGACCTTCTTTGTAAGTCAGCCTAGAGTTTGATACCAGGTATCAGGCAGGTAGGCACCTTCTTTAACTAGCTGACGGTTAAACAAGTAGCCATATTTAGTAGCAGAACAGACCAGTCAGTCGGGATACGAACCATAAATACATTCCGCTCCGAAGGTTGATGCCTAAATCAACAGACCAATAGATGTATACAGTACAGGTGATGCAGGTTAAATTGTTAAAGTGTTTTATATGATCTTCCAATCATTCCCTGTGCTAATTTTCATGGTGTATGTATAATAGTAAGAGCGGCGCCTGTCTCGTGGCAAAATTAGTAACATAGGAAATATAGCTAGCACTGGACTGTTTGATTCCACATTATACAAAAAATATAAGGTGGTATCAAATAATTAGGTGCTAGTTGAAAATACAATAATCGAAGTAGGAATATTAAAACGTTTAGTTCTGATCAAACTGTTGGTGGTAATTGTAAGAATGATAATTCTGACAAATGTAATGCTGTTAGATACTAGACAAAGACACAACACAATGGTATTTTTTAAAATTTATTTTACGTCATTCCATATCACAGCTCTTCTATACAGAGACCATACTGACTTACATATGATGCTTCCACTAATTTCTTCTTTACATATATATTTATTTAATGAAGATACATTTCTTATTGTCTTCATTAAGTTGAGTTTGTTTTGTATGACAGAAAATTTATAAATACAACAGATAAATTACATTTTGTTAATTTGAAAATATGTTTTACAAATACATTTCTTCAATAGAATACAACAAAACATTGACAAATTTTTTTGTGAATTCTCAAGCCAAACACCGATGGTGGAACCACTTTTTTATCTTCGTGTGCAGCAATTAATTACATACATTGACAGCTGCAGTAGACAAGGGAAATATATTTTTTTAGATTATTTTTTTGTAGACATTAAGGAATCAGTTTATGTCTGATTTAAGTGTTTTTTGTTGTTGTAAATCTTTACTATATAACTATACATATAATATATTTAGATAAACAGACATAAACCTGCATATCATATATATCTTATAAGAACCGAAATTCTGTCAATTGAGAGTAATAAATTATATTATGACTACAGAATCGGTTTCTTTTATTAACTCGTATTTTCATATTTGAATGTTTAATCTTTTCTCTTCATTTATTTCTTGTGAATTCCATGTCCTCCAATCGTGCTGATTCCGGGTCCGCCAATTCCACTTCCGCTAATTGCAGGTCCGCCCTGTGCGAGTCCCCCCTGGGATAGTCCGCCAGCTCTGATTACTCGTGCGCCATTGTTATCATCCCATCTGTTGTTGTTGTCCCATCCGTTATCGTTTCCCCATCTGTTGTTGTTGTCCCATCCGTTGTCATTTCCCCATCTGTTATTGTTGTCCCATCCGTTGTCATTTCCCCATCTGTTATTGTTGTCCCAGCCATTGTCGTTTCCAAATCTGTTATTGTTGTCCCATCCGTTATTGTCCCATCCGTTGTCATTTCCCCATCCGTTGTCGTCAAATCTGTTGATAAAACGTTGATTAAGATTTTTAAACGAAAACGTTTGAAAGGTTTAGGTAACATCATTCTAAATATGAATTTACAATTACTTGTCCAAACCTACTTATTGCATCCTGCAGTCATTAAAATTACATAATAGTTGAGAAAAAAGCCTATGAATACGAATCATACAATTACGTTGTGGTTCTTTTTGACTGATAAAGGCTAACTGCATGAGTCTGAATGCAAAACGTAGTCTAAGTCACCACGAAATTTATACAGCGCATCTCGGATGAAAATATTTTTCAGTTATTGATCCTCTTGCTACGCATGTTCACTGTGTAATTCATTGCATTACTTGAATTGCCATTTAATTGTTTCAGCAATAGAGGTAGTTTTAAAACAGGGGTTCGAGCTCCACATTGTTGGTATGTGGAAACTGTTTTGCTGTTTCTGTTCTACATGAAAATTAAATGTGGTTACCTTAGGTAATCTCCATACTGTCCACTGAGTCCAAGGTCACCAAACTGACCACCTCCAAACTGACCACCTCCAAACTGACCACCTCCAAACTGACCACCTCCGAAACCTAATCCAGATCCGAAGCTGTGGAAACCATGTCTTTTACAGGGTCTTCCTACAAGATCAGAAAATAGGCTAATCAATAGACACTCTTTCTGTACAGATAAAAAACCGTTAACTTCGGAAAAAAAATTCAAAAAAAAAAATCAATGAGTTTGGTGCTCGGTTGTTCAGACTGTAAATTTTGAATTCCCTTTGAACTATAAATAGCATTTTTAAATTGGAAGGCTGTTTTAGAAATATGGCCCGGACTTAAAAATAGGCAGTTACCTAATGCGTTTTCAGTTGTAACCAATTTTGAATTTATTTTTACATACTCGTGATAATTGAAGACATACAAATTTTCTAGAGGAAATAGATATCAATTGAAAATATCAGTTAAAAACATTGATTCTCTGTTTGAAAGAGGAAACACGACTCCTTATAAACCTTCCAAATTCACATTTAGGAACTGTCACTTCATGTTGTTTTAGGGAATGAAGCATGCAGTAGTATTTTTACGAATTTACAATCTTAACTATACAAATATTTGTCAAAAACATACGACAAGTCTATTAGAAACGTTACCTTTCATGATGGGTATGGCACTTGCCACGGCGACCACCCCAAGTAACAATACTGCAACAGTTTTCATGATTCTGAAATTAAGAAAGCGCCGTGTCCGTAAATAAAGTGATATCAACCTTCGAAGTCATCCTCATATTTTTTAAGAAAAGCATTCAGCACTGATTTATACACGAAGAGAAATAAATATTAAAAAAGCGTTATAACTAAAATACACCAATCTTTATGCCGAATGTAGTGCAATTTTCTCGACTATCTTAGTGAAAACGTAGTAAGCCTTCTATTTTGTAAGATTTATTTTCATTCTTACATTCAAATAAGAGAATAACTCTGTGCATGTCATTTCCTATATGTTCTGAAATCACTCACTGTGTTAGCATTTTTCTTATCCATAATGTACTTTTATCATTTAATCACAGCTGTAAAGAAGCCACGTAACGGTCATTAAATACGGAAAAAGGGAGGAAACTACGGTTTAATTTCAAGTCAATTTTTGTGAAATCAAACTAAAGTAAGCTCAGTCACTAGTATCTTTCATATCTAAGCACTTTAATAATGTTCTTAAACGAATCATTCCAGACACATGTTGGGGAAAACATTTTTTTTTAAAAACGATACACTTTTGCAATAGTTTTCATGAAGTATATAATCAAATTACAAACTAAATTTTATTTCGTAGTAAACATGAAGAAAATGGTTCCTATGCAAACCAACGTTATTTATTTCTAAACTCTATCAAAAGTTAAAACTCAATGGTTTTTCATAAAACTTAATGAAACTATAACTTACATGTATTAGATCCAATGTTCCAATGATGTCCAGGGTGTAGATACACGGCTTATATAGCTGTCACTAAAATGTCTAGTCGCATTTGTCATATTCCTACCCGGAAACGTCATCCGTTACACGTAATGTAACGACCATACTTGAAATTGTTTTAATCAATTTATCACCTTTATACATAATATTTGTCAATTTCTGCACTTACTGTACAAACACTGTTTCAAATATGTTATGAAATGCTTTTGGCATGAAAAATTATCTGGAGCATACTTTTTGACCAAATTCTTTAGAACATGTATGTTATATGAATCAGATTATTAGATAGCCAGTGCACTTTGACTTGCTGTTTTTCTATTTATGTGAATATATTTAAGATAGTTCGTAAGCTAGGATACCGTTATCTAATGATTTTCCTTTTATCAGCTGTACAATGATATTAATTAACATCGTTTGTAAAGAAATAAAGCGTCCTCAGTTTATGATGTACATTCTCAGTTTATCATGGTATATTCTCAGTTTATGATGTACATTCTCAGTTTATGATGTACATTCTCAGTTTATGATGTACATTCTCAGTTTATCATGGTACATTCTCAGTTTATGATGTACATTCTCAGTTTATGATGTACATTCTCAGTTTATGATGGTACATTCTCAGGTTATGATGTACATTATCAGTTTATGATGTAAATTCTCAGTTTATGATGTACATTCTCAGTTTATGATGGTACATTCTCAGTTTATCATGGTACTTTCTCAGGTTATGATGTACATTCTCAGTTTATCATGGTACATTCTCAGTTTATGATGTACATTCTCAGTTTATGATGTACATTCTCAGTTTATCATGGTACATTATCAGTTTATGATGTACATTCTCAGTTTATGATGTACATTCTCAGTTTATAATAATAATAATAATAATAATAATAATAATAATGACTAATAATAATAATAATAATAATAATAATAATAATAATAATGACTACTAATAATAATAACGATATACTGGAGTTCGCATTTATTTCAAGTACAATCACCTGTCAATGGCATCAAAACGAGACACTCCCAAAATCCTTTGAACAATTCATTTAAAAACTGGAGCATTACGCTTTTGCCCATTTTCAGATAATAGTTATAAATCTAGTAGCTTTTATTTAATATCTGATAGCTGGCTTAAAAGTTCCAAAGGTGTAAAGCATTATGACACTTGTAATGTAAACAGGCTCTATAACTCTTACGCGTAAAAAGAAGCATTTTTCTGTGGTTCTGATATTTTTATCGCTATATTGCTGATGTTTCTCAAAACCTGTTACACCGAATGTCATCTTGCAGATTAACATTCGAGTTTTATGCTGCTGAAGTACCATTTATGTCAGCAAATTGTCTTTCTACGTTCGATTCAACTGGATTTCAGTGTGTTCAGGTCGGTAGTTTACCCAACCAGCGTTCTTTGGAAGGATCAGTTCTAAATGCTAAGTCTTGATAACAAGCTGCCAACTTTCTCACACGAGGAGTCTGGTCAGTAGCCGTGCCGGAATCAAAAATACTTTCAGCTTTAGGTTTCCTTTTCAATTGGAAATCATTTGTGAAAATTATACTCTTATTTTAAACTTTTTATACAATGCGTTATTCTAAACTGCATCTCTCTGTACATGATCAACCAAGAAAGTTGTTAATTACTTGCGACGCTTGAGGTTTCTGTTTGTAAAATAAACAAAAAGCAGAGCAGAGCAGAGCAGAGCAGAGCAGAGCAGAGCAGAGCAGAGCAGAGCAGAGCAGAGCAGAGCAGAGCAGAGCAGAGCAGAGCAGAACAAAACAGAACAGAACAGAACAGAACAGAGCCGAGCCTAGCCGAACAGTGCATAGGCGAGCAAAGCAGAGCAGAAACAGAATAGAGCAGATCAGAGCCGAGCCGATCCGATCCGATCCGATCCGATCCGATCCGAGTCGTGCACTTCAGTTCAGAAAAGATCTTTAAAATGAGGTATTTGAATAGCTGCTGTTGCAAATAATCAAATTAAAATAAAACATTTAGAATAAATATCGATACGTAGAAAAAGATTGAAAGAAAAGGACGAATAATATCATCAACTTTTGGAGTACGAAAACAGCTTTCTACGGACTGTATATTTTATACATTCTTTTAAGCTATCAAGATATGCGTGTATCATAATAAATTATATCAGTCATCAAGTACTTGTGACTAAATAATTGGTTGAAGTATAACAAAAGGGAATCTACGAGATAGCTGTGCTGGTTGTTTCTTTTTTGTAGATGAATGTTATAAAGATCATGTATTGCATTTTCGTCAGCAAATATAAATTTTGGGAATAAGTATATGACAAATATTTGACACATTGTACTTAACTAATGAGTTGGATAGTTCCTGCCAAAATAAAAGTGACAGAAAAAAGCAAAGAAATATATCTTCGTTACTTTTAACTTTCTCCATAAGTTTACATACATTTTTGTACAAACAAATCATAACTTTTCACTATGTAGATCTACTACAATAAAATTGGTAAAAAGGGTATGAATGTACGGAAACGTATATTGACCCCCTTTATATATATAAATTAAGTTAGTAAAAAACATTGCTTTTCTATTTTGAGCCTATATATAAGTTTCAAATTATTTACCGTTCTATCTAAGAACGAATATACAAAGTTCTAATTTACTGTAGTTAATTTGTGTTTAAATTAAGAAATATGTTTTTATCAGTCATTCATACTCTTTTTACCAATTTTATTGTAGTAGATCTACATAGTGAAAAGTTATGATTTATTTATGCTGAAATGTATGTAAACTTAAAAGTGGAGGAAGTTTAAAGTGAGGGATTATTATTATAAGAAATATTTCTTTGTGTTTTCTGTCACTTTTATTTTGGCAGGAAATATTCAACTCATTAGTTTAGTACAATGTGTCAAATATTTGTCATATATTTGCTGACGAAAAATATCACCAACTGCAATACATGATCTTTATAACATTCATCTACAAAAAAATAACAACCAGCACAAATATCTCGTAGTTTCCCTTATGTTATACTTCAACAAGTTATTTAGTCAGAAGTATTTGATGACTTATATATAATACACACATATCTTGATAACTTAAGCAAATGTAGAAAATATATAAAGGGGGTCAATATACGTTTCCGTATGAATGACTGATTAAAACTTGTTTCTTAATTTAAACACAAATTAACTTCTGTAAATCAGAACTTTGTATCTTCGTTCTTAGATAGACCCATAAATAATTGGAAATTTATATATAGGCTCAAAATAGAAAAATAATGTTTTTTACTAACTCAATTTATATATACTAGAATATAAAGGGGGTAAACAAACGTTTTCGTAGCTTTCGAGTTTTGCGACAATATGAACACGTTTTGCATTTCTATGTCTGGGAAGCCGATGTTCAATCATAAGGTACAATTTAAATAATCTATATTAAATAATTATCTAATAAAGTCAACACATCAGAATTTATATTAATATTAATATGTCAGTCATTTACCGGCTAGGCTGCCCCGGAGGGGTCCCTGTCAACATGACACAATTTTGTGATTCGAATGTTACAAAAGCATGTAAAACTTAAAGATATTGATTACAACCGCGTCAAGATGTTTGTTGTTGTTCTGTTTATGAAACTTCTTTTTTGCATATTAAATCGTTTTGAATTTGTATACATGTATTTGTTTTCACAGACATCAAAACTGTCTTATATTGAGTTACATGTATTTAAATATTTATTTCTTATATTTTTCAAAATTAAGCACAAGCATGATTTTGGTCAATGCAATATCAATGAACATTGTCAGGTTAAATATTTCCACAACGTGTGATATAAACAGTTGGTACTGTATTTTACTAGGTTTATTATATAAACAGCTCATGGCATAAATAACAAAAAAAACTAGGAACCAGTTCATGATTGTAAATATTATATGTTGTCCCTCCGTTTCGTGCTGTAACAATATTTGTCAAAATAATTTATATCAATGAATTAATAATACGCTCTTACAATTTGCTTTATCTATAAGAGGTTAACTGGTAGGCACAACAGAGGATAGTATTAGGCATATTTAATTATATTTGTATTTAACGTTACCTTTAAGTGTCAAATGTTCTACTTAAAATATTTTAGTAACCTATCGTTAACGTATGAAATAATGTGTGTGTGTGTGTGTGTGTGTGTGTGTGTGTGTGTGTGCGCGTGCGCGTCTGCGTGTGCGTGTGCGTGTGCGTGTGTATTGGTACGGGATAATCCACATGACCAACGCCCCCAGAAGGGTTCAGTTAGGCCTCCCGTTCCAGAGACATCCCTAGTTCTTTAACATGCCCGGTGTACAACACCGATACATCGCACCTCGGTTTTATGTCTCATCACCGGAAGACCATTAGTTATGTTAGTGGGGGAGAGATAAAGGGGGTCGAGCCTGCAATCCATTGATTAAAAGTCCAGCGCGTTAACCACTGGACCACTGATTCGTCCCCCCATCCCCCCCCCCCCCTAAAAGTGACTCATGTTACAAGTTTCCCTTAACGTATGGTTTATACAGTTAAACTGGTTACGTCCCTTCCAATCCCCGGCGCATCGCTTTCTGCCACTTAAATACTATCTGACTAGTCCCAGTTACTCCGATAAGAAAGTTTGAAAAGGCACGGGCTTGATATTTTGGCTTATCTACGTATTTTTAAATTTCATGTTTCAAATTTGACCTTGTCTGATAGAGTAACAGTAGGTTATGTGGACTCTAGTCATAAGATATCATTCTACAAACAGGCTTTATTTTACACAGTGTTATAGCATACACAGTATACAATATACTTGATTTTCAAAGTTTATCTTTAGATCAGACTGCTGTCTATATTAGTTAAAAGATCCGAACTGATTTCATGAATGGATGACGTCATAGTTATGAATGTGCAGATCACGTCAAAGTAAAATGTAAGAAGACCATAAAATCACGATGACGAAGTAAAATATAGCCTCCAGCAAATTCGTTGTTTTATACTAGAAGCACATAAATAAAGTGCTGAGAGTCTGTAAAATTTCCACGTTAGAGTTGTGAATTATCAGGCAATAAATACAAAATGTAATTGTAAAACAAGATAATAAAATGGTTCATTTCCTTCGAGTTGTAACTTTTCCACTTGGAGTTTTCTTTCCTCCTTGTTTTGTTGAATATCTTCCAGCGGGGCTGGGTGATTTTCCAGTTCTTGATTTAGATTTCAGTGGTTTTTGTATTTCTGCAGATCTGATGTTGAAATTAGGGAAAATGTCATCGTATTTTTCAAGCAAAGGAATATAGGTAAACTGTGGCGGTAGTGGCGTTGAACGTGGATCGAGGTTCTCATCTCGCTGTATCTCTTTCTGTACGAGAACATAGGTGGCGTGTGACTCCAGATGCTTGTTGGCATGATCAGACTTATGAGTGTCGAGCTCTTTCACAAGACCTGCAAAAACCACAAGTTCAAACACTGAGTGGTACGTATGACAGGGTATAATATACAAAGTGATACTTAGTCACGGAAATTTAATTCTTAACTATGCTGTCACTTTCAGTTATTTTACCGGTCTTTCGAAGTAATAAAATGTAATTAATTAGGGGTCTTGTTGCACATTTTTGGGGCCGAAATAAAAAAGCATAGTCAAAACAAACAAATAATACAGTATATTACAGATGTATTGCCCTACCACCAAAGAGTGTCTAAATAAGGAACACTTCAATGGCACTTTTATTTGAGCTAGAGTTTTTAATTTGTTGATTTTCCTTAAAGTATCATAGCAATACAGGGCATGAACATACTTTTTATTTTATGTTTTCCAGTGAATTATACAGTTTTCTCAGGGAAATGAAAGTGACTTCTAAAATACTTTTATCTGTAATTAACTTTAGAACTATTTTTAGTATGGCACATTGTTTACACAAGTATTCCGTAAACCTAGTTTCCCATATGAGAACCTGTACTCTCGAATAAGAACCTAAGTTCTCACTGAGAACCCAGGTTCGTGTTCAAGATTACAAGCTTTTTGAGAATCTAGGTGTTTAATTGGCGCAAACCTATACTCCCGTTCGAAATTATAGGTTTTATTCTATTTCCGTTCAGTAAATACAGTACGTGGGCGCTTAGGTTTTAATTGGGTATCGGTGAATAACGTATTATAAGCGCATCGTTTAATTTTCTGGTCGAGTGTCACTGGATAGTGTCCGACTATCTATATTTTAAATACATGAAGCGTAACTTATTTCAACATATGTGTGTCTTCTTAATTTAAGATTTTTGATTCTATACGGTGTGTCAAAATAGAAATATAACTAAGCCTTATATTTGTACGTAGTGGTACTGAGATAATAAGTTTTCAAAAAGTCTTTTCTTAGCTGTGAGCCTAGGTTCTCGCAATAGAACCTAGATCTCGGAATACTTGTCAAAAAGGCGAATCAAAGTCTTCTGATTTTTTCATAATTATTCTTACAAATAAAACATACTCTCGACTAAGAACCGAGGTTTTAAGATGAGAACCTAGGTTCTGCAAAAAAAAAACCAGTACTGGTGTCATATGAGGAGGTACGGTCGTGACCCTTGTGGGGCTCGAACCCGCAACTCCAGGATGAGCGGCAGACACATTAACCTCTACACCACCTCCCCCCTGAGAACCTAGGTTTATTGGAATACTTGTGTAAGCCGCGTGTCTGGTCCCTTTCCAAAATCAGAAGTGGGACCCCTGCTATAATGTATGACCACCACATAAGCAAATGCTTCGTCGGCAACGCGCAGACTGAATTCGCTCCGACAGTTACCTATTTTTGTCGTCTGTCAATGTGTCAAGAACGTTGTATACAAATATGTTGCAAAATCAATAAAATACATCTATCATTTATATAGGATCCGGTAGGTCAATGGAAAGTTAAAAGATTTCATTTATTAATTGATCAACCCGGCAGAGATAATTCCATGTCATAACTCTGCAATCATGGGCGTCTTTCTCTAAGTACTAAGGGATCTATACTTCTAACAAATCGATATCTCCATAACAAAAAGGGATGTTTATCTTTATTTTGTACAGACATATGAGTGAGTACAAAGATACACGACCGCAATTCAAAGATATTATAGATAACATTGTTACGACTGCAATGTATTTCAAATTTAATGGTTTAATTTTCAACTCGCTTCCCAGGGTAAAAATCTGATACCACTGCCTGTAGGGGAGATTAGGTGGTCACTTCAGCTTCGAATGGGTTCGGACCTACGACTCAAAGGGCTGTGGTCTAAAACGTTCTTATTTTCCCGCTAAATACTGTTTCCCTATACATTTCACAATATAAATTCCAAATTTTGACATGTTACAAAATTATATTGACATGTTTTAAACAATCTTACAGCTTAGAGTCTTCATTTGTTAAGATTTGTTGCCTAAAAAGCGTCTGGAAATGTATTTATATTACCTGTTTCGTCGGCAATATCCACAATAACGTTTGTATTGCCATACCCCGCCCTTCTTTTTATACTTGTTAATAAATTCACGACGGCACAACTGGGATTACACAGCAAAGTCTCATTGTTTCCGTATTTTACAAGAATAAACATGATGAATGTCTAAATCAGTAATTACAATAAATATACACACTTTAAAGTATTTGATGTTAATTATCAAACAATTGCTAAATGCCGTTTTTCACAATCCTGTACCTCGATACATACAATAACACTTCATATTTTTAGCAACATGTTGTCGCTGCAATTTAAATTACACTTTTAGTCACCTACAGCGGTAAAGAAAATTTTCACATTTAAAAGGTAGGTCAAACCAGTTAATCCAATTTTCTTTTTGTCAGTTTTCAAAGTCTTAATATCCAGTTAAGTATACATATTCTGTTCACATTTGAATACATTAGTTCAGTCTATTCACCTTATTAAATAACCGATTCTAATTCCCCTCTCGTAATTGAAAATTTCCCCTAAATACAATTACACAAACTGTTAAAATCACCCAGCGTTTATAAAGTGACTTGAATGTTACAGGAACGTCAGAAATCCATAGTGTCACCCATCTTAAACTTGACAAAACTTAAGATTTCCAATAGATATGTTAAATAAATATTGATATATTTGGGTAAATAATACACTGCCCTTACAAGCGTGCAAGATAAGCTTCTAACCGTTCTTCCTTTATCTATCCAATGTCAATACAACACCCAATCAGACCGGGGTAGTGCGATAGTCTTCTATATTCGTATTCATCAAATTTAAAAGCGTTCTGGCCATTAATTTGAATTTATTTATAGTTGATCAAGTTTAAGTAAACATTGTACATCTAGTCTATTGTTAGTGGAAACCAATCATCCATGAATAAATTAGAGTTTAAAATTTTCCTGTTTTGAATATTTACCTACATTTTTTTCAATCAATATCACTCCAATACAATTTTGTTTATTTTTTACCATAACTAGGTAACATGGGACAATGCAGCTTAAATGTTTATTCAACTCCGCAAAATCCCTTTGTTGACATCAGGCAAAGGTGCTAGGTGACTGTACATGCGCAGGGCCAGGTGTTCCCAAGTGTGTGTGCGGTTAAAATCCGAACTTGTATGTGTGGTTAAAATCCTGAACACTTATATATACACTGTACACTATATTTAGTCCACTTTATTCCCTCATAGTTGGCTGGACAGCGTCTTAAAACCATCCAGAGTATCCAACTGTAGCACTGTATTCGGTAGACTGTACCACAACACGACCACCTGCGGGAAAAAAGAGTGTTGGTAAACGTTGCTTTTGCAGTTATACGTTATAAATTTCATGGCGTGTCTAGACGATGGAATAGGATGATATAATGTTGGTATAGCCACTAAATTGTTCACAACCTTATACATAAGAATAAAGATAGAGTTTTATAATCTTTAATGAAGGAATGCAGCCCGCAATGTTTTAATTGACCTAGCAGTAACTGTACAGAGTTGCCGCCCTTTGTATTAGCTCCTCTCTTCAACCGGATAAAGTAAATACAATATTTGTGCAATACGAATATATCAGAAAAAGAGACAACTATATAAAGTGAATCTAACATGCTCATGAGTTGTGGATAAGGAAATCCCACCCGAGGGTTGAGATACGTCCAAAAACGAGGCATGGTAGATTTATTTTCTCACCGTTTAAATCCCATTTTCACAGAAGTAAGAAGAAATTAGTGCAAATACAGGATGGGGATGAAAAAATGAAAATCAACTTTTTCTCGAATTTTTCTTCAAAACTGCTATAGATGGATAGAAAATGATCTAACTAAGAAAATGAATACCAACAACCCTATGTTTATTTCAAAAATAACAATTTTACAGCCATTTTTCGATTTTTATGTCTGCTTACAATTAACGTAAAAATAGTCCGGCAGTGATGTGAGATAAGCGATGTGAGATAAGTTTTTCTCACCTATGAGATACATATTTCCGCGCATTTACCCATGTGAGATAAAGTGAATCTAACATGTTCATGAGTTGTGGATAAGGAAATCCCACCCGAGGGTTGAGATACGTCCAAAAACGAGGCTGTGCCGAGTTTTTTGGACGTATCTCAACCCGAGGGTGGGATTTCCTTATCCACAACTCAATGGACATGGTAGATTTATTTTCTCACCGTTTAAATCGCATTTTCACACAAGTAAGAAGAAATAAGTGCAAATACAGGATGGGGATGAAAAAATGAAAATCAACTTTTTCTCGAATTTTACTTTAAAACTGCTATAGATGGATAGAAAATGATCTACCTAAGAAAATGAATACCAACAACCCTATGTTTATTTCAAAAATAACAATTTTAAAGCCATTTTTCGATTTTTATGTCTGCTCACAATTAACGTAAAAATAGTCCGGCAGCGATGTGAGATAAGCGATGTGAGATAAGTTTATCTCACATGGGTAAATGCGCGGAAATATGTATCCCATAGGTGAGAAAAACTTATCTCACATCGCTTATCTCACATCGCGAGAGCCTCGTTTTTGGACGTATCTCAACCCTCGGGTGGGATTTCCTTATCCACAACTCATGAACATGTTAGATTCACTTTATCTCACATGGGTAAATGCGCGGAAATATGTATCCCATAGGTGAGAAAACGTGTTCTGGTTGTTGACATGCTTCAAAGTTTCAAAGTTTATTTACAGAAAGCACATCATAATATGGGCAGCATCAGCGAAACATACATAAATATATACATGCAGAGATAAGTCACAATGAGCTACAATAGCCTATTTTACAATATGTGATAAAATTGTGAAAGAATATTCGAATGAGATGACTGACACGAATCAGATAAGTTTGACAAGTTTATTTTCAAATCAGAAAGTCCACATACAAGCAGGTTATATCCGATTACAATGTCATTTACGAAATAGTTTTATCTCATTTACAATTAATAATTAAAAATAAACAGGATATGTAGAAGTGTTTTGATAAGTGTAATGTTTCATTCCATTATAATGATACACAAATAATGTATTATGAATGTATACGATCATGTTTTGATCAATCCCATGTCATTTCTGAAATTTGATTCCTAGATAATTATTTTTTTGATTGAAATCATAATGTTTAAGATATTTAAAAAAAAGAAGACATAAAAAATATAAGTATTGAACGTATACAGAGAATAGGTCAGAAGAGATTTGGCAAACCGCGTAATATCTTGGTTGAGTTTAAACATGTCAAAGACAAAGAGAAAGTGAAATCGTATAGGAAAAATCTCGATGGATCGGGTACTTATATACATGATCAGTACCCACCGGAAATAGTGGCACTTAGAAGACACCTAGTTCCGATTATGAAAAAGGCTAAAGCAGATAATAAGTCAGCCTACATTAGATATAACAGACTAATTGTAGACGGCGAAGTTTACGTTGACGGTCCATACGGAAAAGTTCCTACATAGGAAGAGCAAGGGGATGATCTGAAAATCTGTGCTTGGAACTGCCATGGCTTAACGAGAGAAAAAATTGAAAACAGCGAATTTGGGCAGTTTTTGAATAATTTTCATATAGTTTTCCTGTTTGAATCTTGGTTAAAAAAGGAAAGTGAATACGAATTAAACGGATACGAGTCGTTAAATCTTTATCGTAAGTTTCAAAATCGCAAGGCAAGGCGAAATAGCGGTGGTTTAATACTTTATTATAAAAGTTATCTTAAAGAAGGCATACAAATTATACGTTCGCATTACGATACAATAATTTGGATTAAACTAGACAAAAGTTTTTTCGCTTTGGAGAATGATGTATATATTGGCGGTGTTTACATTTGGTGTGAAGATTCGCCGGCATATCAAGTTGTTAATCAAAACCTTTTTGAAATTCTGGAGTCAGATATATATGATTTTCAGTCTAAAGGTGTTGTCCTGGTAACAGGTGATTTTAATGGAAGGACTGGAGTCAAAGATGACTTTATTTGTTTTGATAAAGAGAACAGAGCGATAGATAATTCAGGATATGTTCCCGATACCCCTCTAAGAAGAACCTCAATGGATAAAGTTTCGAATAGTCAAGGCATACAATTATTAGACTTATGTAAATCAACTGAATTGAGAATTTGTAACGGTCGTCTTGACGTAACGGGATCGCATACCTTTTGTGGAAATAATGGAGCGAGCGTGATAGATTATTTACTAGCGAAAGAATGTGATTTTACTAGTATAAAATCTTTTGAAATTATGCCCTTAGCAGAATTTTCCGACCATACACCGTTAGTGATCACGCTGAGGTCACGGGATTTTGGCAATGATGATCAAATAAATGACTTAAATAGTACATATGTGAAATGGGACGATAAAAAATGTAACCAGTTTAGAAACTCCATAATATCACTGCTACCTGATTTTAATTTTTTGTTAAATGAAAAAGGTAACTTAAGCAGAGACAGCGTGTACGAATGTGTTCGAAAATTTGTTGATTTAGTAAATAAAGCAGCCGAAAATTTGTTTGCAAAAAGTTGTAAAATAGGTACAAATAAAAGTTCGTACTTCAGTGCTAAAACTGTTGTAAAAAGAGCAGAGTGGTTTGATCAAGATTGTAAGAATATGAAAATACTATATTTAGATGCATTATCTTGTTATAACAATGAAAAAAGTTCTGAAAATAGAACTTTGCTGCAAGAAAGAAAGAAAATATATAAAAATTTTATCCGTAAAAAGAGAAGGAAATTTTATGTTAGAAAGATGAACGATATTGAAAGTCTTAAAAGCAAACGGCCAAAGGACTTTTGGAAGTATTTTTCAAAAGATAAAACAAATAAAGGAGAGAACATTGAACTGTTTGAGTTTTTTAATTATTTTAAAAAATTATCTGATCAGATAAATATCACGACAAATGAAGATGCTGAAGAATTTTGTTCAAGACCTTTCGAAGAAACTGACCCAGTTTTCCAAGAACTTGACTGTGATATATCACTAGATGAAGTAAAGCAAAGTATAAAGGCATTAAAACGTAATAAAGCCTGCGGCGTCGACAATTTGCTGAATGAATATTTCATCAGTACTAGCGGTATTTTGAGCTCACACATAGTTGACTTATTTAATATGATTTTTAAAAGTGGGCATTTTCCCCAAGATTGGATGGAGGGAATTATCGTACCCCTTTACAAAAAAGGAGACCAAAATGACGTAAATAATTATCGCGGGATAACCCTAATCAGCTGTCTTGCTAAGTTATTTACATCTGTAATAAACACCAGGTTGAACAAGTGGAGCGAAAAACACAACATTATTTCTGATGCACAATTTGGCTTTAGAAAAGGTCTATCCACTGTTGACGCTATATTTGTGCTTCATTCTTTAGTTGAACATTATCTTAACAACGGCAAACGTTTGTATTGTGGTCTAATTGACATGCAAAAATGTTTTGATTCTGTGTACAGAAACGCACTATGGTATAAACTAAACAATCTAGGGATAAATGGTAAAATGCTAAAAATCGTCAGAGCAATGTACGAACAGGTTAAGTGCCGAGTGCGACACTGTCAGAAATATTCTGATTTCATGGAAATAGCTGTTGGGTTGAAACAGGGAGAGATATGCTCGCCTCTGTTATACTCCCTTTTCGTGGAGGACCTCGAGTTGTATTTGGAATCACGTCCTGAAAGTGGTCTCACAATAAGAGATATAACTATTATTCTCCTACTATATGCGGATGACATGGCATTATTGGCCGAAACACCGGAAGACTTGCAAAATAGTTTTGACATGCTTAAGACGTATTGTGACAAATGGGGCTTAAGCGTTAACACTGAAAAGACTAAAGTTATGGTTTTTAAAAAACGAGGACAACTGAGAAGAGATGAGCAATGGTCTTATGATGGGAAAATATTAGACATTGTGACAGAATTTAATTATCTGGGTGTTGTGCTTAGTTCGTCAGGGTCATTTAACTATAACCAGGTGATGTTATGTGGTAAAGCGTTGAAGGCAAGGAATTTGTTGTTGAATAAAATCAAGAATTTTAACTTTAGCTTAAAAACATACTGTCAGTTGTTCGATGCTTTCGTGGCTTCAATCTTAAGTTATTCTTGTGAAATATGGGGTAACTCAAAATCAAAAGAGCTAGAACGTATTCATCTATGTTTTTGCAAAAGAATTTTAAATGTTAAACTGTCAACAAGTAATGCAGGAGTGTACGGTGAACTCGGACGCTACCCATTGTATATAAACAGATATACGAAAGTGTTGAAATATTGGTTTCATGTATTAGAATCAAAAAATTGTTTAATAAATACAGTATATGCACTTTCTGTAAATGACTGTCTTAACGGTAAAACAAATTGGTCTCTCGGCGTTAAAAACTTGTTGTATAGGTATGGCTATGGATATATATGGGAAAATCCAGAAAAAGTAAACCCAAAGACTTTTTTATTGATTTTCAAGCAAAGACTAATAAATTGTTTTGTACAAGAATGGCAGGAAAATCTTACTTCAAACAATTGCCTGACAGTGTATAAAGAATTGAAACAGGAATTTAAATATGAAAACTATCTAGATTTGACTAAACACAATAGATGCAGATATCTGCTGACTAGATTGAGAATATCAGCTCATAAGCTAAGAGTAGAAAGTGCTAGATATGGAAGAAATAGACTTGAACGAAATGAGAGAAAATGCCAGTTATGTGAGAAAAATGACGTTGAAGACGAGTACCATTTTGTTATTGTGTGTGATAAGTTCAAAGGCATGCGAAAATCATTCATTCCAAAGTATTATATACAAAGGCCTTCAGTGTTTAAATTTATACAATTGTTAAATAGCACACGGAGGAAAGTTTTAGTTAACTTGTGCAACTATATTGGTAAAGCAGTAGAGATTCGTAAACACGCTCTTAACATCTCATTAGCGTAATATGTCTTTTGTAAATTACTGTTATTGATTCATCCTCGACATACGTCTAGATATTATACTTGTTTTTTGACTGTATGTTATATGTTATTGTATATGGATGATGAACCGTATTGGTTCAAATCTAAAATAAAATGTATGTTCTGTTCTGTTCTATATCCGATTACAATGTCATTTACGAAATAGTTTTATCTCATTTACAATTAATAATTAAAAATAAACAGGATATGTAGAAGTGTTTTGATAAGTGTAATGTTTCATTCCATTATAATGATACAAAAATAATGTATTATGAATGTATACGATCATGTTTTGATCAATCCCATGTCATTTCTGAAATTTGATTCCTAGATAATTATTTTTTTGATTGAAATCATAATGTTTAAGATATTTAAAAAAAAAGAAGATAAATGGATTTACACATGTAAAACATGATTTTGTACTTTCATTCAAACCGTTTTCGTGGATACCCATTAAAACAATACCGAATCACCACCAAAAGAAATAGTTTATCTGAATTTGCCGTTTTAACATATCAATTTACAGTCAAACCTGTGAAAAAAGGCCACCCAAGGGAAAGACAACAACTGAACTCTGTCCAAAGTTTACTTTTGTTCGGAGGTGTATTTGCTCTAATAAATCAATACAGGTTTTTCAAAGTCTGGCCTTTATTCACAGGGTGACCTTTATTCGGAGGCGGCCGTTAGCACAGGTTTGACTGTACATGCTTTATTCACAATATTTTATTGGTCTAAAATCTAGGACAAATCTTACACCGAAAAACATTGTATTACATTTATGTGTTGAATATGAATATGAAATGTTTACATATTTATAATGGCCGCTTGAAATAATACTGGGTTCGTCAGCTTTGTCCAAAAATTGAAAGTGGACTGGGCCCGGTTGATGTCTATAAGCTCGTTTAGTGTTTGTTCCCATTTACCCTGCAATCGAATCGCTCAGATTTTCAAATAAACGTCTTTCTTTTTTATTAAAACTACCTACTAAATCACTTAATTTATTAAGAGTTCGCTCTAGATAGAAAAAACTTTAGCTCCACCCACAATCACGGACCTATATACACATAGGTCCGTGCCACAATACATGTCGGTGGCTATGCAAAGGGTCAAATGAGGTTAAACACTAACTAAGTTAGAGTTTATTAAGTCAAATTTTAACAATTAAGACACCCGGTCACTCGCTACCGCTCGTTCCCTTAGGGTTTCTTAATTGTTAAAATTAGACTTAATAAACTCTAACTTATACGTAGAGACTAGCCCTGCGTTAATAAAGGTCAGACTGAACCTGTTGTTGAAGTCTTTGAGGTTTTTAGTGCACATGCACTGAGGATCTCGTTTCTCATAATTGTCGTGGCAATATCGTTTCTAAAGTAAGACAAAAAAAAGCAAATATGGGTAAATGTGACTTAACTGTGTAAACGCAAATTTCTTAACACACTGTGCTTAAGTGTAAAATGAATATTGGGTTAAATTAAATTTTATCGGTTCAAACTAAATCAACGGTAATTCAAGCAACGATCGTTTAATTACACAACCCAAAGCATGATTTAATGTTAACATGGTATAGGCCAACACTTAAGTAGTGAAGTAGTTAAAAGGCATATTTATTTTACTATGGTGTCAGAGTTATACCATCTCAAAAAGCCTTTCGTCTTTCTTTTGTTTGTTTTGCGTCTGTTTATTCTTTTTCATTCTTTCTCAATTAATTTCTCTTTCATTTTGTCATTTTTTCTTTGCATATATCATAACTACGAATTATAATTAATCATATAACGCAGCAGAGGACAAAATTCTCACTCTTTGGTTTGTTCTCCTCCTACGCTCGTTACCTTGCGTGAAGTTTCTGCGCAGTCGCACAGGCAACATTGAAGATATATACTATTGGAGTTTTGTCCCTTAGGCTATGATATCCTTACGTATATGTCTTATAACATTGTTTATTGCAATTGACATCTCTCCCAGTACGACTCCAATACATACTGGTACCCGACAATTATGACTTTAAAAAGAACTTGCACCAGATACCGTGTTAGGAACACGGTAAAGTGACTGATATCTAAAGAAACAAATTTATTCTTGACATGCTATAAAATGTGATATATGCATGTCCTTTTTGTTTTGCTGAAGAAATTATCATCATTATCCTCATCATCACATCACCACCACCACCACCACCACAACCACCACCACAACCACCACCATCATCATCATCATCATCATCATCATCATCATCATCATCACCATCACCACCATCACCACCATAATAATAATAATCATCATCATCACCACCACCATCGTCATCATCTGTTTTACTGTTATATTAGAATGGTTGCTAGCTGCTATTACTACCGTCTTGACCGACTGATGTCACATAACACACACCATACATCACTAAAAACTTTAAACTTTTCAATATCATAACGTTTGAATGGCTCACACAGTATTGAACGAGATAAGATAACGGTCATATTACAAATCGTTTAACCTTTCGCTCTGTGATAAAACCCAAAGAAAGTTTTACGATTTAGACATATAATGACTGAAGTGTTAAAAATAAAAATACCTGTTATTTATGCGCTTATAAAAATATTTTTTCTGTAAATTTGCAAAAGTATTATGGTAAACACGAACGCGATATCAATAAAGTATACTGTTCTCCTGTAATAAACAAAGTCACGGATGAAACGAAGTCCAAACCACAAGAAGAAAAAGATTGGTGTATAATACGAGTTTCAAAAGTCATGACTGTCTTATATCGACATTCTATCATGAAGTCGTCACAGCAATATTTCCTTTTGAGAGCGGTAGTGTACAATGTAAGTTACGTATACACATATATCCAGCTATTATATTGCTGTGACGGCTTCATGATGTCATCATATAATGTCGATGTACGACAGGCATTGTTTTCATTATGGGTTTCCAGCAGTAAATGGAATAAAAAAATGATAGGATATAAGAATAAGAATACTTTCGCAAGCGATACTTTCCCAAGTGTGGCGTCAGGGCATGTAAAGCACATCAAGTTTTTTAAGGACAAACTACTCTTCATTGGCCACAATGAGAGTAAATGCATTAGTGTCCCTTGGTTTCACCAAAAAAACTTTCACCACACGATCTGTTTATCCATGAATGAACACTACACCAGAAGTTATGTATAATATCACGTTCCCAAAATATAAATGTTTTAAGGATTCTACCTGTTGATTACAAAAAGAACATAATTTACTGTCCACAAATTCCATTTTCTTAAATTCAACTCTTGTGACCACTTGTGTTGAGAAACCGGTGGAAAGATACATAAACTTTTCCATCTGAGCTTATAATCCCAATAGTTAAGGGTTGTAACGGGTTGGTTTCCTTCATAGCCTTATGCACTATATGAAGGCTATCTTAATATGATCTCAGTGCAAATATTATATTGTTATAGTGTAAGACTGTAGCTGACCTATGTCTTGGAATTTTTTAATTATATTAACAATTTCTAGTGTAGCTCATGAAGCTGTTGACTGGGAAAGGTCCCTTTTCTAAGATAGAATAGTCCGCTAGAACTCTACCACCTAACTTAAATTGTGTATTGTCCACACAGGTTCAGTTAAAAACTCATGCCAAATAGATATGGTGTGCCTTTCAATAAGATTTACAACTCTTTTCCAAACATCCCTTCAAAAACCAAGATATCTTGGATTAAATTAGTTTCTGTGTTCCAAAGTTTGTAATAAAAGGACATATTACTTTTACAGGTTCAAAATATTCTGTGTTTCACTTATAAAATCTTCTTAACCAAGTCGACTTTAAAGCTGTTACTATTGTAATATTGTGTGATTACCTCCCTTTTAATATTATCGGGTCCCTCATTCCATAGGAAATTAAAAAGATTCTGTATATCTTTTACCATTTCACTTTTTGGACTGGGAAGACCAATTATCAAACGAGTTATTTTTGACAACGCTATAGTTTTTAAGACTGTATTTTTGCCTACAGGAGTAATAGTTCTTGTTGACAAACTGGTAAGAAGCGACTTAATTTCCCTTATTTCGGGTTCATAGTTGATGTCAGAAATGACTTCCATTTTAAAGTCCCATGATATTTTTTGAATTTCCTGATATAGTAAAATAAATTTACTGACAGAACTATGTTGTATTCACTTTAAAACAATGCCGACACATGCCTTTCTTTGGTATTCAAGTTGTCTCGTAATGAGAAATAGTTGTCAGAAAGCCTATCTTATTATTTGCAATATCACTGAAATAAATACTGCCCTTTATTTCTAACATGTACTTTCAAATTAAGGTCAGTTGATCACCACTGTTACCATAAAGCTGACGCTTATCATATCCACGACAGAGTAGATCAGTTTTGTTATAAGAAAAAGAGATAAAAAGATCAAAGCAGTCTCGATGAGTAATAGTACAAAATCGTAAGTAGTTTGTTAACGTCAAAGTGATTGATTATGACAAGTGACGTCATGAGCAACTGTTCTGACTTTGACACCCTATATCCAATTTTAGGCGGCTGAGAGATGCTTTCAATTGAGCAGAATAAATCTCCAAGTAGTCGCTGTTTATGTTTGCTTTATAAAGGCTTTGAAATCGGATCTGTTGACGAACACTAGTACCATTCCTGCCTTATAACATACAATGAAAAAACGAAACGGTAAAGTTCGATAACCAACCAGACTTCATCGATATCAGGACCTCTGGAGTCATTGCTCTTGAATTGTCAAAACTATATCAAAATTGATAGTTTCTATAACAAAAGGGAAGTACAAAATCGTAAGTAGTTTGTTAACGTCAAAGTGATTGATAATGAAAATTTGCGACAGTTTTGAGGATGCATCAAATTCCGATGCGGAAGTCACTCCTTATATGCTTCTCCAGTACTAAGTGGTGACCGAAACTGAAAGTTCAAACTATAAAAGATGGTTTTAACTACAATTTGCGTGCATACGCTGGATGAACTGATAGTTTTATTTAAGTAATACGGTTAGCTTTTCAAGAAAGCTTGAAATCAGCAAAAATTACTCCAAGGCTGTTTATGACAGTGTATACATGTATATACAGACAGTCAAACAGACATCGTTGATATTCCTGTCTGTATGATGTTTCTTTCAGTGTAATGTTCATTTGGATGCCATCGAGCACATTTTGTTCAAAGAAGACGGTTGAATTAAGCGGGGGAAATTATCTACTTGGAAAGCATCGTCACTCTTTCGTGTCTTTTCAACTTGCTTAACGTGCCTTCGCAACTATTTTTAGAAGGTCTTATACCAGAAAATTCCCGCATATCTTGTTTCAATTTTGAACATCTGACACATATCTAAGGCAAATGCATGTGCGTACAATCGCCAGCAAAATTCCAAAAATTAAATGGCCCAAAAATGCAATAAAAGTGAAAGGTTTTGGGGATGAGAGTCAAAAGCGATAGATCGGGATCATACAATTTTGTTCTCGGAAAAAGGTCAAAACTGGACTAAACAAGAGGGCCATGATGGCCCTATATCGCTCACCTGACTACCATTGGCTATAATACAAGGGCTCATGATTCTAACATAATTCGTAGAGGTCCACTACACAATGCTAAGTAACATTCCAAATATCTATTCTCTGCCTGTCGGCCTTCTTGTTTTTTTTTAAGTTTTCCCTATATAAGCCTATTTGAAATCAAGTCAGCCCCCTCCTCGCCCCCCTCCCGGGAAGGGTTAATTTTGACCTGGGGGTCATGATTTGAACAATCTTGGTAGAAGTCCAATAGGCATTTTTACATGCCAAATATCTAATCTCTAGGCCTTGTGGTTTCAGGGAAGAAGATTATTAAAGTTTTTCCTATATGAGCCTATGCAAAACCAAGTGACCCCCACCCCTCCGGGCGGGGTCAATTTGACCCTGGGATCATGATTTGAACAATTTTGCCAGAGGTCCACTAGCAAATGCTACATGCCAAATATCTAAGCTTTAGTCCTTGTGGTTTCAGAGAAGATTTTTTAAAGTTTTCCCTATATAAGCCTATGTAAAACTAAGTGACCCCTGTGCGGGGTCAATTTTGATTCGGGGTCATAATTTGAACAATCTTTGTAGAGGTCCACTAGACAATGCTACATACCAAATATCTCAGCTCAATGCCTTGTCGTTTCAAAGAAGAAGATTGTTTAAGTTTTTCCTATATAAAGCCTATGCAAAACTAAGTGACCATCCGCGCGGGGTCAATTTTGACCCGGGGGTCATAATTGGAACAATCTTGGTAGAAGTCCACTAGACAATGCTACATGCCAAATATCTAAGCATATGCCTTGTGGTTTCAGAGAATAGTATTTTTAAAGTTTTTCCTATTTGTTGCCATAGCAACCAGAGTTCTGCATGGAATGGAATTCTTTGAACGACTTTGATAGAGCTTCGTGCAAGGAACATCAACATTGGCCCAGTGGTTTCAGAGGAGATGTCGTTTGAAGGAAATGGTGGACGGACGGACGGACGTACGACGTACGCTGGACGGAATGCGATCCTAATAGCTCACTCTGGCACTTGTGCCAGGTGAGCTAAAAAGCGACACTTCGCTCGTTCAACTAGGGGATTGAACTTTTTTTTAATAACAATTTCAGTCTTGAAAACATATAATTTTCCCAAAACAAACATTCCTGCTCGGGTACCTGAATATGGAAAAATTGATGTCGTGTATCCATTTTGTCAAGAAGGACTAAAATGATTGAAGAATATCCAATTTCTTCGCTCGCTTCGTTCGCTCGACATAGGGACATTTTTTTAGCGGTCCTAAAAGCGTTTATTTTGTCCCCTTACTTTTTTTCCTTTCATTTAAAAATGCATTGTTTATCAATGTCTGCATTGGTTTCACGAGGAAAGAAACCGGTCTGATTTCTTCCCAAAATGCTATGCCTGGATCCGTGTCTGGGTCCATCTACATTACATGTCATGGTAAATGTGTTTTAGTAAACATGTGAACTATATTACTGAATTTGCACAAAATTAACGCTAAATATGATTCAATTATATTGCACAAATTGTGCTACCATCAACTGGTGGCGCATATGCGTTTCCGTACAAGATTAAATACATATTCGCAGGCTTATAATTTCATAAGTTGAATACCGATTAAATTTAATGTACGGATGATTTAAAGACTCTCGACTTCTTTCAATATTTTCTTTATGTATTTAGTAAATTTGTATTTTTAGGATACTTGCCTTCATAGATATAGATATGGAAATATATATAGTCTTTAAAAATGTATTTAGAATGTCACCTGTCATAATGCTCCAATTGGAGCGAGGAAAGTACCGATAAATAGATAGATAGATTCAAATGACCTTTAACCTTCACTGTCTAGGACGCTATAAGACGATCATCTGCAAATGCATGAATACAACGCTAATGCGAAGTTCAAATACATGCACGTTATTTTATAAATCATGCACTTTAAAGATTGCTTGACGCACGGTGAAATCAATCAATTGTCACTGAGACTTGAATATGTGTTTTAGTATTAGAATCGAAGTATTGAATCTATATTTATATTCCCGAAGGATTTTCGTGTGGCTGGAAAGTTCGACTTGTCTATCCGTCCGTCCGTCCGTCCGTCCGTCCGTCCTCACTTCTTTGTCCATATCATAACTAAAAAGTATGACTGAAGGGAATTACTTGACACTTCATACAGTGATAGAGCACAATTCGAGAAAGTGCAGTGTGTTTACAAACACTATTACCATTTTTATTATCCCCATGTGTTGCATTTTCTTGTCATAACTCTTAAACTACTGATGGGAATTTGTTCGAATCAGATACAGTAAGAAAGGACATGAAAGGGAAGTGCAGTGCCAAAGAACCATTACTAAACATTGCCTCATTTTTTAAATAAATCACATTGCTACATTTTCTATTGTCTTATTTCTGATTATCTCCTTTTATTAAATTTTCTTGTCCGGAGCATAACTCTTAATTTGCCGAAAGATTTTGTCTCAAATTGCATACAGGAGAGAGAGAGGGAAGTGTAGTTTCCAAGACCCATAAACCAATATTGCCTTATTTGTGAATTATATGCCTTTATATTCAATACATTTTCTGTCACCTTGCTTCAATACGTAATGATTTTATTCCAGACTTTGAATATGAGTAAATAGTAATGCACTTTCAATGGATATAAATGCATTTTCTCGTAAATAAAATATTGTATGTGTGTGATACAGAGGTGTGAATACATATACTATCCTTTCTGGCGTGATACAGAGGTGCGAATATATATATACTATCCTTTCTGGTGTGATACAGAGGTGCGAATACATATATACTATCCTTTCTGGCGTGATACAGAGGTGCGAATATATATATACTATCCTTTCTGGCGTGATACAGAGGTGCGAATATATATATACTATCCTTTCTGGCGTGATACAGAGGTGCGAATACATATACTATCCTTTCTGGCGTGATACAGAGGTGCGAATACATATACTATCCTTTCTGGCGTGATACAGAGGTGCGAATACATATACTATCCTTTCTGGCGTGATACAGAGGTGCGAATACATATACTATCCTTTCTGGCGTGATACAGAGGTGCGAATACATATACTATCCTTTCTGGCGTGATACAGAGGTGCGAATACATATACTATCCTTTCTGGCGTGATACAGAGTTGCGAATACATATACTATCCTTTCTGGCGTGATACAGAGGTGCGAATACATATACTATCCTTTCTGGCGTGATACAGAGGTGTGTTGAACCGTATATGTCCCGGAACGTATATATCACACGAGAGAACAAATTCGACCGCATATGTCACAAGTGTGATATATTCGGTCGAAAATAGTCTTCGCATGAAACGTATATGGCACATAATATGTATACGTTTGACTTCGAATTTTATAGGAACACGAAAACGAATATCTCACATGCAGAAAAAGGCAAATAAAAACGAAATGTAACGATGTTGGGAGGCATCCATATAGGTATATACATGTATATAGGGGAGAGCCGAAATGCAAGGACATGATTATCAAAGAAAGTCCAAGGTAAACGACATGCGATCAACACTTATTGGAACTTAAACACAGAGTAAACTTGATATATCTGCATGGCCGGCTCCTGTGGATCGGTTCCGATCCTCTTCCTGGAATGACTTAAGCAAAAGTATAATTTGTACTTTCATGCACTTTAATATCACAACCTATGAGACATATACGTTTCGGTGTAAACTGTCAAAAATGACCAAACGAATATGTCACATTAAACACGTGTTATATTTACGGTCGAATATATCACACACGTGTGATATATACGTTCCGGGACATATACGGTTCAACAGAGGTGCGAATACATATACTATCCTTTCTGGCGTGATACAGAGTTGCGAATACATATACTATCCTTTCTGGTGTGATACAGAGGTGCGAATAC
This sequence comes from Saxidomus purpurata, assembly GCA_022818135.1. Lineage (NCBI taxonomy): Eukaryota > Metazoa > Mollusca > Bivalvia > Venerida > Veneridae > Saxidomus > Saxidomus purpurata. Next base: position 67,925,287 of record JAFMSR010000001.1, on the reverse strand, counting down.
ATATACTATCCTTTCTGGGGTGATACAGGTGCGAATACATATACTATCCTTTCTGGCGTGATAGAGGTGCGAATACATATACTATCCTTTCTGGCGTGATACAGAGGTGCGAATACATATACTATCCTTTCTGGCGTGATACAGAGGTGCGAATACATATACTATCCTTTCTGGCGTGATACAGAGGTGCGAATACATATACTATCCTTTCTGGGGTGAAGATGATTATATTCTTTCTGATGTTAGGGTCATTGCAAAATGGCCGCGAACCTTTTTCAATTCTAACAACTAATTAACCGTTTCAAGTGTTTCAATACAATACAATACAAATACAAAGTCATATACAAAGAAAATTAGCTATGAAAAGTAATTGACCGACTATATAACAACAACAACATATATAACAATGCATATACTACACGGAAACAATAACAACTTGTTAAGATAAAAAAAACTAAACATTATTTACTTATGAATAATCAATCAGCTAGGCAATTTGAAAAAGTGCTGGAAAACAGTTTCCTATGTTTCCGAATCCACCTCTATCCTCTCCCCCACCACTAAATGGTCTACCCTTTTTTCTATGACACATTTATACTGATTTTACCACATGCTGCTCTGTTTGGCTATTTCATTACATGTTTGTTTAAATAATAGGGAGGTTGTTTGCGCCCAGATATGGAAAAATGTTCCCTCTTTGACAACGCTATGTCAAAAAATATTTTATTTTACATTTGTATAAATAGTTTGGCAATGTTTGTTACATAGTTAAAAAGGTAAACAATATTCATTGGCCGTTTTCAACTCTTTATGTATTTGGGTTGTCATTTTTCCTTTACAAAGTTACGCACTGTCAGACTGGAACACACCGAGTCACCGACATAAATGATTTTACTATGACCACCTAAGGGTCGTAGGGATTGTAAGCGAGATATCTAGCTCTACGCGATATAACCTCGCGCACAAAATATTTTGCTTAGTTTTGAAAAATTTTTTAAAAACCCACAGTTTTTTTTTATTTTTTTTATAAAAAAAATATATTTTTTTAAAAAAAAAAAAAAACCTTTTTTATTTTTTTTTTTTTTTTAAAAAAAAAAAAAAAATTTTTTTTAAAAAAAAAAAAAAATCTCCTTATAAAACTCTCCCCCTTTGACGTAAAAATCAACCTTTCACCGCATCATGGGAGAGATGCTGGAGTCGGTAAATTACTTCGGTCTAAAACCTGACCTTATAAATTAATGGACTGAACTCATGAACTGACGAGAAAAGTTATATTCGGTGCTCAACGAGGAAATTAAATACACGGATAAGGATAATTGCAAATAAAAGTATTGATAACAGAAACACAAGTCTGAAATATGTGATCCAGTTTTTATGGGTAACACGCATATCAAAGGAATATGTACAGTGAATATGTAACCGAAATATTTTTTTTTGATTGGCCAACATTTTTAAACAAAATCCATTTGAAAAAAACAGATTGAATGAACATTGATCGTCTCGAAGCATTGGGTTTGCAAAAGATAGTGTTTCCCAGGATTCACCTTTTACCTTAACCCTGCTGGTGGCAAATTATTCTGCCATTGTGATTAGTGCAAATCATGATCTGCAGCCGATCACAATCTGAAGTGCTCTCTGTTTAGTCAATAAATTTTCAGTTCATTTCAGAAATTCAGCGGGGTATTGGTTAAAATGCGCATACTGCTTATAGAGGCGTGTTCGAATGGTCATATTTTGTAAAGCTGAGACTGTGGTTTTTCCTGCACTACCTTGACGTAAGAACAAATAAAATAAAGACCAAATACATAATTATGGTCTTAGTTTTCAAACCGACTGAGTACGCGATAGACTGAAGAAAAGAAACGATTTACATTTGTATATCGACCATGTTTGCTGCAACAACCGCTTTGTACGCATTCATTCGTTTCAGGAAGGACATCCGGACTTTTAAATTAATGTACTATTTATATCTACACTGCAGTTTTAGTTTCACATTCGATTACAGTGTAAATATAGAACAGGAACCACGATTTGGAGTCAATTAAACTAAAAAACAGGCAAAGGATGGTCAGATTACCATATGTTGGTAGAAATCGAACTAAAAACTCCTCACAGCGTTGATTGGGTGAGCTTGGCTACTGTATTTAAATGTAAGAAAAGAAACCGCTAAACTGTGCAAGGGAATATTACCCCTATCTGATCTTTACAGGGTATAACTTTCTCATTACCATGTTATTTATTATGCAATACTTTGTAATCAAAATGAAATAAAAAGAATAATAAAAGAAATGTAGAGGGGTTCGAACTAAAAACTCCGCTAAATGCAGAGGTTGTAGTATTGAAACAAACTAACTGTTACATTTACGCTAAAGAAACCGATATTTGGAGTGGTGCTGAGCGTAACTTTATAAGCTTCATATATGGATGCTAGATATACGGAAAGATACGAACGTGTGTTAAGGACGTAAGTAAAGATATCTATCTGTCTTTTAAGTGGTACTTCAGTGTAGAATAATATACGAGCATCATAAACAAATAAATCATCCACCCAACCGGATCAATCATCTATTTGAACAGCATTGTGTTATTTCGCAACTACGGGTTAAAACTATCTCTACCCGGTGAAGTTTAGTTTATTTCACTTCCTGAATGACAATAAGCAACGTGTATAGTGATACAGAGGTTAGGGTTTCCTAGGCTGCTTTAACAATGTGGATTATTTACCTGATAATTACGAGTGGTTTTCACTGGCTGTTTGTTTCAGGTAAAATATACGTTTTTTGAGAATTTGACATTTTTAATAACATATATCAGTGATGATCATTTTGTTACATTTCTTGTCTAAAATAAAGCTGCATGGATCATTTAACATGGTGGGTGTCGTGAAACAAAACGGTAAAAAAATATTTAAGTAGATCAAGTATATATACAAACATGATTACAATTATGAACCATTAATTAATTCAATTAATATATTTTATTGTTTGAAACCTCGTACATTTATCGGGGCAAGGTTTGTCAAATATATATTTCTTTATCTCCTTTTGTGGTTCAGTAGATATACATAAAATATTGCTTTGTTTCTTTTTCAATTATATAACATAAAGCCTTTGTATGTGTATATTAGGGGAAACGTATATTGACCCCCTTTATATATTATGTTCTACATTTTCTTAACTTAAAAAGATAAGCGTGTATTATATATATGTCATCAAAAACTTAAGACTAAGTAATTTATTAAAGTATAACATAAGGGAATTTAGGAGATACATGTTCTGGTTGTTAGTTTTTGTAAATGTAGGTTGTTTTATGTGTTGCAATTCGTGATTTTTTTGTCAGCAAATATCATTCTATGAAAATAAGCTATTAAAATAACTTTTTAATAAATTTTTACTATGTATAGATCTCATAAAAATTGGTAAAAAGGATATGAATTGCTGATCAAAACTTATTTCTTAATTTAAATACAAAAGAACAATTGTAGATCAGAACTTTGTATCTTCGTTCTTAGACCGTTAAATACGGTGAAATTTATATATAGGCTCAATAGAAAAAGAGTATTTTTTATGAATTTAATTAATACTAGACGTATATAAAGAGGGTCAATATACGTTTCCGTACTTACTGGTTGTTAAAGAATGATCTACCAACGTACGAATATATTGCACACTTTAGTTAGACGGATACGGTTAATAACAAAAGACAAGTTATTGGGGGAATTGTTTTTCCATAATGTAAATTTATGTCAAGACAAAGTATATTTTTACAATTGTGTGGATACATACTTCTTTTTTGCGTCGTAACTGACTCATTTAATAAGAGTTTTAATCTATGATTACAGCTATAATCCACCATTACGAAATTATGGTATTAAATTAAGCCTTCCTTGTAAAGAATCTTCTACAGTGATCATTAAGTCCACTTCCTGGTTTTTAAGTGGTCCCTCTAGTGCAGTCTATTCTTTAGTCAACACTTCACACTCCCCTGTACACCAATTGTTTTAGGAAAGGACCAAGTTGTAAAATACGTTAGGTTTGTGATAAGAAGACACATATTTATTTCGTCTGCAAATTGGGCGTAATAGCAAACAAACGAACCGATACATGCACATTTATACAGATAACTATGGTGGCTGATTTCTGCCATGTTGTGTTTTCGACATTTCGGGACGGAGAGTCAAAAACACGAAAAGACGAAAAGACGTCACATAAAGGGCGAAAACGTCGAGTTTTTGTCCTTAATTTGACGTGTTTTCGACTCTCGGACCTAAAAGTCGAAAATACAAAAACTCGCGAAATTGCTATTTTGTCGTGTTATCGCCTTTCGGCTTTGCCGGGCGAACACTGAAAAATTACTGTTACTTTTACGGTCATTCTACATACAATACTGACGGTTCCTGTCCCGTACGACGTTTTAACGACCTAAAAATAGATTACGAACAATCCCGTAAAAAGATTATTGGATACGCAGGAATTGCATTCGGAGGCACGAGGTTCAATTGACAAATGTTCTTTTGCGCCTGTTTTTTTTTGGCACAGCCGTATTAAGCTCGCCTTTGATCGGAAGTTTGGAATTTGGTCAGGATGTTTGTCCCAGTAATTACTCGGACGAGTTCGAATATGGGTCATCTCGGATGAAAAACTAGGTCACATGACCCAAAAATAGAAAAATCGTGTTAAGGCTCTAGAGGCTACTGTTCAGTCCAAATATCCTGGCAATTTGTCAGAAAGATTGATTGGTTGATTTCTAGCTCAAGTTCGAATATGGGTCACCTGGGGTCAAAAACTAGGTCACACAGCCCAAATATGGAAAAACCTTGTTAACACTCTAGAGGTAACATTTTCAGCCCAAATATCCTGGAAATTTGTCGAAAAGGTTGTATTGATGAATTCTAATTCAACTTAGAATATGGGTCATTTGGGGTCAAAAACTAGGTCACACAGCCTGAATATATGGAAAAACCTTGTTAACACTCTAGAGGTAACATTTTCAGCCCAAATATCCTGGAAATATGTCAGAAAGGTTGTTTCGATGATTTCTAGCTCAAGTTCGAATATGGGTTATCTGGGGTCAAAAACTAGGTCACAGAGCCCAAATATGGAAAAACCGTGTTAACACTCTAGATGTAACAATTTCAGCCCAGATATCTTTGAAATTTGTCAGAAAGGTTGTTTCGGTGATTTCTAGCTCAAGTTCGAATATGGTTCATTTGGGGTCAAAAACTATCTCACAGAGCCCAAATATGGAAAAGCCTTGTTAATACTTTACAGGTAACATTTTCAGCCCAAATATCCTGGAAATTTGTCGGAAAGGTTGTTTCGATGACTTCTAGCTCAAGTTCGAATATGGGTCATCTTGGGTCAAAAACTAGGTCACAGAGCCCAACTATGGTAAAACCTTGTTAACACTCTAGAGGTAACATTTTCAACCTAAATATCCTGGAAATATGTCAGAAAGGTTGTTTCGATGATTTCTAGCTCTAGTTACAATATGGGTCATCTTGGGTCAAAAACTAGGTCACAGAGCCCAAATATGGAAAAGCCTTGTTAATACTTTACAGGTAACATTTTCAGCCCAAATATCCTGGAAATTTGTCGGAAAGGTTGTTTTGATGATTTCTAGCTCAAGTTCGAATATGGGTCATCTTGGGTCAAAAACTAGGTCACACAGCCCAACTATGGAAAAACCTTGTTTACACTCTAGAGGTAACATTTTCAACCTAAATATCCTGGACATATGTCAGAAAGGTTGTTTTGATGATTTCTAGCTCAAGTTCGGATATGGGTCATCTGGGGTCAAAAACTAGGTCACAGAGCCCAAATATGGAAAAAAACCTTGTTTCTTAGCTCACCTGGCACAAAGTGCCAAAGTGAGCTATTAGGTTTTCGTACGTCGTACGTACGTCCGTCCACCATTTCTTTAAAACGACAACTCCTCTGAAACCACAAGGCCAATGTTGATGAGACTTTGAAGGGATGGTTCTTGCATGAAGCTCTATCAAAGTTGTTCAAAGAATTCCATTCCATGCAGAACTCTGGTTGCTATGGCAACAAAAAGGAAAAACTAAAAATTTCTTCTTCTCTGAAACCACAAGGCATAGAGCTTAGATATTTGGCATGTAGCATTGTCTAGTGGACCTCTACAAAGATTGTACAAATTATGACCTCCGGGTCAAAATTGACCAGTCGATCCGGAAAGATTAGTTTTTTAAAGGAAATATAGTTTCTTGTTTCATTAATGTAATTTTACGCTTTTCGAAACAAAGGAAAAGGTTTTTATTTTTATAATAAATTATATAATTCTTATCGCTACGTTACAGTTGTCTTATATTTTGAATTTGCATTTTAACGTTGCCATATTTTCTTTTTGAAGTTACATTAGATTTTACTTTCAGATTTTGACCAAAGTTTTGCATTTCTTGTTGATTAGATTAGATGCTTTATACTAATTTATTTATTCCCGATTGCGAAACAAGTTCTTACAACTTATATTAAACACTTACGAGACTCATTCCAGATGAAATCAACATCGAAGAGAGAGAGAGAGATGCAATGTGGATTTATTTGTGTCTTACCTAATGACACTACCGACATGGCGATGGTAGTGATCTAGATTTGATGCTTAAGATATATCGTCTTTTATCTGACAATTGATTGTTTCCAATGTTAAAGTTGTTGCATTTCCTGAATGCTATTTTCCATATTAGTCTTCTGTCATATTGGACTTTACTCTTCTCTTTGATAATTCTAGTTTATATCTCCGGATTGCAGGGTAGCCTGTATTGATAATTCTAGTTTATATCTCCGGATTGCAGGGTAGCCTGTTTTGATTATTCTAGTTTATGTCTCCGGATTGCAGGGTAGCCTGCATTGATAATTCTAGTTTATATCTCTGGATTGCAGGGTAGCCTGTATTGATAATTCTAGTTTATATCTCTGGATTGCAGGGTAGCCTGCATTGATAATTCTAGTTTATATCTCTGGATTGCAGGGTAGCCTGTATTGATAATTCTAGTTTATGTCTCCGGATTGCAGGGTAGCCTGTATTGATAATTCTAGTTTATATCTCTGGATTGCAGGGTAGCCTGTATTGTATATTGTAGTGATATTGATCATAATGTCATCTTATTGTGACTGCATTAAACTTTACATTATTCTATTTACGCCGGTCACGTCTTCTTTTTGGAATAATTTTACTATTTGGCATGTCTTCACGAGAGTGTTGTTCCCACTAAGAAGATGAGTTTATTATTAGACTGAAGCGTTTGACGTTAGTAACCCCCTACATGTGCCATTTTCTTACTCTACTGTATGTAATGCTGGTTTGGCGTTGTTCTGGACAATTTTTTGTAGTTGGTTTACTTTTTCTGGTGACAGACTGGCGTAAATTTTCTCTTATTGGTGGAGCTGTCTTACTTTTGATGTCACAGACTAACCTTACCCTTAGATTTATGCTTTTAAAAGTTTTAACGTATGTCTTTTTTCCATGTTTCATTTATCATATCTTATGATCGTGTTTTATTTGTACTGATATTTTGACGTTTATCGTGTCTGAATTAGTGAATGTCGGGTGTTGTTATAGAAGCTTACGCTAAACTACGGAATTCCGTTAGGGCCATCTGCATATTCGCCTTTGAATAAAATAATCTGAAACACGAAAACGCGAAAGTACGATGACGAAATTGCGAAAGTACGATGACGAAAACACGATGATGAAAATGCGATACAATTTCGCGTTTTCATCATCGTACCTTCGCGTTTTCGTCATCGTACTTTCGCGGTTTCGTGTTTTCGTCATCGCACTTTCGCGTTTTCGTCATCGTGTTTTCGCCATCGTACTTTCGAGTTTTCGTCGTCGTAGTTTCGCGTTTTCGTCATCGTACTTTCGCGTTTTCGTCATCGTACTTTCGCCTTCCGGTACGCATGCGCAAAACAATATTAACAAAACAAAACAAGTGAATCCTTGCAGTAGTCTTAAAGATTGCTTGAACATATTTTTATAATATAAACTAAGGGGGATAATACAAGAGTTATATGAGCTGGAGATATGGTTTATAAACACTGCGCTAATGTACACCTAATAATATATCCATGCTCCATGTTTGGAGTTAATCTGTGCAATAGTGCTTAAGTTATGCTGCAAGCATTTATTTTACAAAATCAATTAAGTGATATAATTTAAGAACTATACAAGCTATAGTTATTGTTCCTGTGCACTGCTTTATACACTTCATAAAGTATACATGGTCCAAATTTGGAGTGAACCCCTGCCAAAGTGTTGAAGTTGTCCTTTTATCACAAACAAGTGACATGGGGAGATAATTTAAAAACATGACAAGAGTTATGGTTCTTATCTATGTACTTCCTCTCCCTCCTCACCCTCTACCTATACATTATATACTTCAAGTTTCAAAGCAATCCTTTTGAACTTTTGTAGTTATAGTAAGTTATAGCAAATGTGAAAAAACAAGTCACAAGGGGAGATAACTTAAAAATCTGGCAAGAAAGGGTTATGGTTCTTAGTTAATGCACTTCCTGTCATCACCCCCTACCTATATTTCAAAAAAGTTTCAAAGCAATCCCTCGGAACCTTTTGAAGTTATAGTATGAACATAGAGCATGGATATATTATTAGGTGTACATTAGCGCAGTGTTTATAAACCATAACTCCAGCTCATATAACTCTTGTATTATCCCCCTTAGTTTATATTATAAAAATATGTTCAAGTCATATCTTTAAGACTACTGCAAGGATTCACTTGTTTTGTTTTGTTAATATTGTTTTGCGCATGCGTACCGGAAGGCGAAAGTACGATGACGAAAACGCGAAAGTACGATGACGAAAACTCGAAAGTACGACGACGAAAACGCGAAAACACGATGACGAAAACGCGAAAACTCGAAAGTACGATGACGAAAACACGAAATCGCGAAAGTACGATGACGAAAACGCGAAGGTACGATGATGAAAACGCGAAATTGTATCGCATTTTTCATCATCGTACTTTCGCGTTTTCATCATCGTAGTTTCGCGTTTCCGTCATCGTACTTTCGAGATTTCGTGTTTTCGTCATCGTACTTTCGAGTTTTCGTCAGCGTGTTTTCGCGTTTTCGTCATCGTGTTTTTTGCGTTTTCGTCATCGTACTTTCGTGATTTCGTGTTTTCGCGTTTCAAATTATTTCATTCATAGGCGATGGCCCTAACGGAATTCCGTACTAAACCTTACTGTGTCTTAACTCGCTTAGTTTATTCGTCAATAGTGTACATTTAGTAATAGAAAGAGCATCGAAACTTGAGGGTATACGATTTATACGAGGGGGCGTAGCCCCCGAGTATCAATCGTTTACCTGAAAGTTTTGATGTTCTTTCTGTTTTGTATCATGGCCATTGACAGTAGTTTAGTAGGCGTTCCCTTTTCCATATACAGGTGCATCAAGTCCCTTTTTCGACGTAGTCGTATACTTTTGATTTGAACTTCCGTTGGTATGGACGCGTTGCTAACCAACTTCGTTATAATATGACCAATCAGAATCTGCAAATTATTGGCTAGCGTCTCGGTACCGGAATAAGCAGTGTACTGCCCGGGAGCCTTCTGAAACACAAAATGTGTATATTTTTTTATATTATAGTTATTTATAATAAATCATGTTGCAAAAAAGGAAAAACAGAACACGTTATGTCAAGGTTTCTGGACAGTACGAAGATCAACTTTTGTATTCAACGAGGTGTTGTCCGGGGCCGGACATCTAGCGTCATTGATTATTGGCTAGCGTTTCGGTACCGGAATAAGCAGTGTACTGCCCGGGAGCCAATGTGTTTATTACGTCACCTACGTCGACCATCTTTTTTTTTAAAGATATTACTTGTTTCAAATGTGCGTGTAAACCCCAGATAAAATAAACCACTGCGAGAGCAGAAAAGCTATTAATATGCTAATTCTTGATTTTCAGCCTTTTCAGTCTGTCTGTAAAACAGTGCAATAACTAGAGTGCAGGTATGTGATACCCGCACTGTTAGTTACCGCATTCTATTATATTTAAAACTAAACCACGCCCCATTAGTTAACCCCGGTTCAAATTATATGACATGGTGGTATACGATTTAACCACTGTAGGTTTTCTACTGAAAAGTCCCTTAGCCAGGATACAATTTTAAATGTTGAAATTGAGGTGATAAATATTCGTAATAGGTGCAGCTGTACCTAAAATGAGCTAGAAATAATTCACCCGTGATAAGTTAATAACCGGTTTGTCAATTTAGATCTATTATAAAATTTTACAAACAGCCTTACAGCCTATGATTCATGACAAATTGTCAACTGTTTTATATGGAACGTATGTTTTACATGTTTATGTTACTGTTACCAGATATGACGTTGTGCTTTTTCTTTGTTTCACAGACACAATATGAGGGAGCGGCGCAGAGTCTGATATATAAATTAAAGGGGCACTCCCTACATCTAGCAGATTATATTCTCGAAACATAGATTATGTGTTCAGTTAACGTAAAATGATAAATAAATAAAATTTCAAAGAAGAACCTTTGGCGAAAAATGCCTCATTTAACCACATTTAATCAATTCAGATATTTTCTGTAATAAATCGCATCCACCCATTTATTGTACAACAACAACTCTACATAGATTATTGAATGGTTTACGGTATCGGTATTGACTGGCAACTCATAGCTGAATCTTTTAGGTTAAGCAAAATACTTCAAAGATTCTATTATTTATGTTTTGGAGACAATTTAGTTTGACATCAGTTATAGGGTATGTCCCTTTAAATGACATTGAGGCAGTACTCTTATTTTTATATTTACATATATATTATTATAATATGATTGATTAAACCAGTTGGTTAATGTCCTTTTTGAGATTAAAAGTTTCGGATGTTAACACTTAATAACTTGCACTTGCACATGCATCTACTCGAAGCAGATTTTCATATTATGAATGTATGTAAATATAAGCGCGAAGTATAATAAATAGAATTGAACTTTATAAAGTAAACAATAACAGTCAGAGATTTTAGGCCCACACCCTAATCCAAACCTAAGTCTTGTCAAATTCTTCACATAAACCAAACCAATCCATAATCCTTGACACGTTTTGACCAAACTGTCACTTTGTTTTGTACTTAATGTTTAAGAGTAATTTTGTGTAAAGAAGATCTCGATCATTTTTACTTTAAAATACTTCCGCACTTCAAGTAAACGGTAACATACATCTATGAGGCCTTCCCTTGTAATATAGTCTACATTTTCAAACAGGAAACTTCACAAGGTAAAATAAGAATTATTCTCTTTAGTATTAACACAGAACTCTAAGTACATCTCTAACGTTTACATGGATTATCATATTTTCTCCACAATAGCAACTTACGTCGCGAGAAAGGTATTACCAAAATAACAGTAAATTAACAGACCGCTTTTGTTTTCTTTTTCACCGCTTTTATTTTACCCTTCAGGTTTTGGTCAACAAGGAAATGAACGTCTATAATATTTGAACAGAATCCGTGTTTACTATAACTGTCAGTCCTAAGATATCAACGAACTTGTTGAAAGATAATTCATATTCAACGTGCCCTTTAAGGCACAAACCATCTGTATAATTATATGTACTCCGTCTTGCTGATTGTCAGACTTTATCAAGTACTTGTATAAAATAAATAGAATTTGTTATTTTTTTAACAGCACTTTGACATTGTTATCATTTAATGTCAAAAAAGAAACAAATCTCGATCGAAAGCACTGACACTGCTCAAAGTTTAAAGCTACTTTGTCCGTCCGTTCGAACGTTTCGGTTTCGAAAGAACCACCAGATGAGTACCATGTTCACTTCAATCTAACTTTTTATCTTCAAGATTTGTATTTATTTCGATTGCGAGGTTAAGTTCTTAAATAAGATTAATCACTTGTGCCCAACCAATCACAGGGAGAGCTGGAACGATCAGTGCAAAGAACCGGGTGGACGGGAGCACGTGTGACTTCACGTGTTTTACTTAAGAAAACAGTTGCTCTCGCTTCCAAAGTAAATGCCGTATCGGCTGTATGTTTTGGTAAAAGGCTTGAAGTTTAGAGTGGTTTTATTGAAATGTGAAGTGCGTTGATACTTAAATACAATAAATAATGTAGATTGTTTAAACACATGTTCAAGTACCTACTGAGACTTCATTATGCCTGCTAATACTCGAGCACAATCGCCACTTTAAAATACCAAAGAGACTACATTATATACGTTTATATTGGCCAAAATTTGATTTGGCTTGCCTTTAATTTCCTGAAAAACTGCAAAATGTTGAATATAAGATGCTTTTATTATTTAACTACATGTACTTTTTTCTTGTTGTAAACAAAACATAGACTGCAGTTAAAGCTGCTCACTCTCAGTTACCGTTGAAAAAAATATTTTTGAAAAAAGTTGACATTCGTATTCGTAAATATCAAACTAAAAGCTAGAAAGAAAAAAAAAGAAAAAATCTAGGTAGGAATTTGCAGAAATCGATTGAAAAGGTTGGTTACATGGCACCGCTACACTATATGTTCATATTGAAATTTCAAAAGCGTTTGCAACGCTTTTGAATTTGGTAGCGTATTTTTTGAAATTTAGAGATAAACGTGACATGAATTTATAATGGAGCCTTTTCATATGACTATATGTTCTAAAATACGTTATTTACATACAGTTTGAAGAACTTTATTTTTTTACCAAAATCTGAGAGCGAGCAGCTTTAAACGTTTAGTTTAAATATCATAAGATGTAAACACAAATTACCGAGCAACTGTTCGTGTTATCAGTACTGTAGCAAGCTCCTCGCAGCGGTTACTTCCCCTTAAAGTATACAGTACCTCAACAAGTCAAATCGCTGTGAGGAGTTTGGTAATTCAGCAGTAGAGTCCTTTTTGGATCGATTGAATTTATTCAATCGTATCCAAAGTTAACAGAGTATTTCAGACCCTTACGGCCGAACTCTTTACACAAAGTTTTGACAAATACGACCGAAAAGTAGTTCTATATTACTGTCCTCTGTTTTAAAAATTATATAGTAACATATCTAAATAATATCAAAACATTACAGAATTGCATAATATAATATTGTTGTTTTTCTTATAATTTGTAACTTAAATCAGCGAGGTATCTGTTCTGTATAGAACTATTTTCCTACGCGGTTTTTATCGTCAGACCGGTGTGACATGAGAAATGTAAGACCCCTGAAATACGCATCGGTACACCTGATGTTTCCTCGAGAGCGCGTTTTCTGCGTTGTTGACGCACTCATTTTGTCAATGACGCAACATAAATAGCAAAGAGCGTCTTCTATGGCGCAATTAAAATGTGTATGATCAAATTACTACAAAAACAACATTTCAAAACCTCTCAAAACGCTTCGAAATGCAAGATAAATTGTTGATAAAATACGCTTCCGGTATGGGATATGTCTAATTTTGACCCTATTGGGTATCGATCCGCATTTTGTACCATTGCGTTTGTGTGTGCGTTGATTCCTATGATACCGTCATCATAGATCGTAGACGCACAACAAGAGATGGTCGACGAACCTTAATAGGGGAAACAAAAACGTCTTTCTGAGTGATTTTAATGATCATTTTGTAGTCATTTCGATCAGACTGTCACTATTGAAAGGGGTTTAAGTGTGCCAAATAATATTCAAGTTTAATGTCTATGGTTGAATGCACTTATGCAAAAATTCGCTTTGTGGACAAATTTGACTTTTGAGATGCAGTGACAAAATGGAAAGCATCCAAAGAGAAACACCTGTTGTCTTGCCAACCCTTTGATTACCCACCATTTTGTGATGTATCACATGCAGTTTTACAGAAGTAAACTGAATAAAACTTCTTTAACACATAGTCATGCCTTTTATTTTTTTAAATAAATGGTATGACCCTCGGAGTTTCTAAATGACCCCCAAATTATGATACAGGGAATTGGCACCTAGGCACCAGGGTCTTCCTCCTCCATGAAAGCCAGAAGTTGCAATATGACCTTAGCTGTTGGGTGCGACGTTAAATCCGAATTAATTCGCACAATACAATCAACCTTATGGGCATATCACATATTTTCTATGTCAGTGTCATACATGTATTAGCCTAGATATACTGTATCAGTGAAGATATATTTGGACAAGCAATTCAGCAAGTGTTTTTTTGTTTTGTTTCAAATAGTGAAAGTAAAATAACTTCATCGTTGGTGCTTATAGACTATAACCGTATAAATAAGTATTTAAGTTGAAATCAATTGACCTATCATGAAACAATTTGTAATATATTCGCTTCCTGGTGCAACCGGTTTTTAACAAAGAGTGTTTATACAGTTAATGATGTTGATTCATCGACCGATTGTCGTGACACGCCGCTGGATGTCCTTTGTAAACGGAAGCAATGAACATATATGGAAGATTTAAATATCTCTGCCTGTTATTTTATATTATACACAATGATTTGTATAAAGCATGCAAATAAATGCGAGGATTGATCATTAAGGCCGAAAGTAATTGTGATCTTGTCTCAAAGTGATACGGATGATGATCTGGTTACGATGTTTGCTTAACGTAAAGTAGCCGATTTCGATTTCCGGTCTCTCAGTTTCCCTATCAATAGGTGTAAGAAGGAAATATCACTATTTTTAAGACATAAACATATCAGGTTGTCCTAAAGTGCGATATACGTTGAGCCGGGTTAAAAAGACTCCCCCCGGCTTCCCCCACCGAAAAAAAAATCACCTTAAAGAGCGTCAGATTTCATTATTAGCATTTTGCTTATCTCTGTCCACTTAGAAGCCAGGGGTCGTTATAGCGCTATTTGAAACTTGAAACTGGTCAAAGGAAACCAGTTCCATATTTCGGTATTGATTAACAAAAGAAGGAAAACGGACTTTCTGTTAATCTGTTAGCGTTTGCCGTAATGGCGGATAGTCACGTGACTGACAAAATAGGCAGTGTATTCTGATCATGTATTTGTCAAGTCAGGAAGGGCTACAATCAATTGACTAAGTGTCTGTATAATGCAGTTATAGAAGAAGATATTAATATGTGCTAACAGAAGATTAGATGCTTGAACTCGAACTGTACTAGAAAACGGGTTCTCAATACGAATGACCTTTCTCAGGTTCGGGTAAATATATGTATTTCTTCATGTCAGCTTGTGTCTATTGCATGAGAACCATAGTACAGCCGATGCCAACATCACGAATCTGAAATTAGTAAATTGTCGGTAATGACGTAACATAGACATTATAGTTCGGAAAGTATCAATCCTGTTTCGGCACATGACGATTTCAATGGCAAGTTTCCTTCAGGAGACCTTGGCATCATTTTGCAGAATCCCGACTTATGTGTTTATTATTTATATGTTGGGGACTTTAACGCTAGCTTCAATAGTATCTAAGTTATTTCTTCGGTGGGCAATCTACCTTCCCGTCGTTCCTAGGAAGGACCAGTACTAGACCCATATCCTATACGTAAAAAAGAATCAATTTTATTAATCAAAGATGCATGGTCAGTAGCGAGATTCGAACCAGTTCTTAAATTTTGTACTGTTATAGGAAGTGTTTAACTTCAACATAATAAAATACTTCCCACGGTGATAAAACTAGTAAAACTGATAGTCAGTACAACTGTCTGCCTTTTTGATCACATACTGGTACTATCACCCAGTATAGAAGACCGAGATATACAATGGCAGCGGTGCTATATCCGAGTGCTGCACGAGCCTTTCAAGATAATTCAAAGCTATGTACATACATTACATGCACTCAAATATTAAATATTGTCCAAATTCTAGAAAAATCATGAGATGCAGACGGCACAATATGGGGTCTAAACCAAGTCCTTGCACGGAAATGGACAATCACGCTGGTAAAATGTACATTGGTATTTAGTGTAATCGAAACGATGCATATAAAGAAGGAAATTATCAGTTTTGACAACTGTACCTCAACAGGAAGATTTTAACACTAGCTCAACATTTTGTACAGAGAAACTTAACGAAAGTTTGTTTGTATTAACTGACGACATTCATGCAACCAATCACTTTGCATTCAGTAGAATGCAGCAGAATGTGTATTTGTTGCGAAGGTGTGAAAGACTATGGCTGATTATAATTTTCCTCAATAGGAAAAGTAAATGACTGAATACTTGTATCAACTAAGTTTTGAAACTTGGGTTCGCAATTAATTTCAGCTCAACATAAACAAGGAATTAAAATTTTCACCAAAAACGTGCTGCCTATTAAATTCCCCATCAGTTTTCATTAGCTGCAAAAACGGACGTTTCGTTTTTAAACACTTTTTGAAACACTTTTCCTATTACACTTTTAAAACACGTTCAAAACGAAACGCGTCACGTGTTCACTTTAGAAACACACACTGTTTTCGATGAAACACTAGTGTTCCAACTTGGAACGTGTTCACGTGTTCGAAATGAAACATGTGACACGTTTCAAAGCAGAACACTTCCTCTGCTACACTTTTAAAACAAATGAACACGTAAAGTAAACACGGTATGCGTTTCAAACTGCAACACGTGACAAGTGTGCTGTTTACAACACCTAAAAATCTATATAGATAAACATGTCACATGTTTCAATTTTAGGAACTGTCAGAAAGTGAACACATTCTCGGCTTCGCAGTGACGTCATATTGACCAGTTCACCCATCTAATCATTATATCGCATTCATTCCTTCTTTCGGTAAAAAGACTAAAAGGTGAAAACTCACTCTTTAACGTAAGTTTGAATTTATTTCAAACAAAACAGAACGCTTAACTTCATAAACGTTTTCGAAATTCAATGCTATGATTATAAGCTAATTTCTTTCATTTTCCTTCTTGGATGTTTTAGAGACCAACAAAATTTCCAAAATAAAAAAAATTGTTTGTTTACACGTTCGGTTTTACCGCCAAAAATCTCGTGTGAAAGAGATTATATTTCACCAATAATATTTTTGGTCTTTTTTTTGTTTTCTTTAAAGCAAACCAACCATTTTCTTTAATAAGTACGTTAAATAGGACAACCATACAACATGAAAACATTGTTGATTTAGTACATTGTAACAATTTTATGAAAACAATTAACAATTCAGGATTTAGAGATTAATAGGTGTTTTCGATTGACACGCTTTTAGTGTCCAAATCATTCGCCTTGAAAACACCCGTGTTACAAAATGAAACAGCTCCGATTACTTCGAGGCTCCGGGTTCGAATCTCCGATGGATATATCTTTAACTAAATCTTACAGCTGGATTATCACGTTTAAAAGTCATATAACGCTAACATAGCGGGAACATAATATAAACGCTAGGCAAACACTAGCGTTTCATATTTAAACGCAAGCCGTTTCAATACCGCACACTCCCGTTACAGTATACTAAACGAACACATTGTGTTTCTAAATTGCACACCATGAGAACACCACCGTTTATTGGATCGATTGATTTTTCAATCGGGCCAATGTTAACGGAGTATAGCTTCCTTACGGCCGAACGCTTTACATACAAACAAGTAGTTCCATATATTCAGTTGTTACGAATTATACTTTCTCACTTATCGGATAGAAAAATCTCTATTTTTAGCAGTGATGGAAAATCTTATCTCACACTCCGCGTGCGAACTACTTTTTTATTCATACGCCTTAAATTAAGGGAGGTAGATACCTGTAATATCACGATATCGTTTACATAGAGTTGCTTCCCTTGGCGAGTACAAAATAACGCTAGTATCAAAAATTGTATTAAAATGCACGATTTTTCGGCCGGGGACACTGTTCAAGTGGGACTGAATGGCGAGAAAGGCAAAATAACAGACATCGTTCACCCACTAGGATCGTACTGCATGTACAAAGTGCAATTATTCAATGATGGACAAATCATCACAGTGGCAAAACATGAACTGGTGAAGGGTTTACCAGACCATTTATTTAACTTTGAAAAACAAACAAACCAGAGTATTGCTACACATACAGTGTCACTAGATGAAATCTACACAAAATGTGCTAGTTCCACAGTTTCAAGAAATGAAACATATGTACTTGAAGATTCTGTCTTGGAAGATATTGACTCTACAGAGTTGAACAAGCTACTGTCCTATGTTGACAACTCAACCTTGCAATCCTTTGATCAGGCTCCTTATGTTGCAGAACTTTGTATGAATTGCCTGAATCTAAGCCTAATTTGCCATTACCAGCACAGGTAAGTCAAATAATTGGCCTTGTACCAATTAATCAGTTAATGAAGTATTATTTATCTCCTTTTCTAAACAACACATGCATATCATATTGGTCCACTACTGCATCTTCTTAACACACTTTGCTTTGAAGTCCATTCAAACACATGATTCACAGTAATAAAGCCTAGAAATAACAAAAAATATGCTTAGAATAAGCAGCAACTAGTACCATATTTCAAGTATAGAAATAAAAAAATTGCTACTAAAACAGTTTAAAACTTACTACTTCCTCTATTCCTATGACAAGTACAGAAGCTGTTAGTTAATAGTTGTCTAAAAAAAGTATTTTTGATATTTAGTTGTCCATGTAAATTCCCAGTGAACCCTTGTAAAAAATTATGTATAGGATAAATCCCGTTTTCCGGTATTAGCCACCAATAAATACCCGTTTCCGGTTTTACGGTGAGTGGGGTATCGACCATTACGCTATGTAGCGATAGTGTTTAGTATTATCCTTTTTTTGGTTTAAACCAAGAAAATGTATAAAAAAGTATTGCAGATTATCATAAAACATTGTTGTAATTAAAATGTAGCAAACACAACTTGAAATCTGTAACTTATCTCGCTTTTTTATTCTTTTTTTAAGGCCAATCGCTTTGTCAGATCCGTCGAAATTGACCAGTACCTCTTCGAAAATGAAAACTCATCAACTAGAAGAAAAACATTAAGCCATCAAAAACCTTCTTGAAAATTACCTTGCACTCAAGAATGAACATCGCCCAATTCAGCAGATTCCAGCATCAGAATTGGATGTACACATCTCCCAGTTTTTCATTGGGGTACGCCAAAAGAATGGGCAGGAGTATGAACCTGTAACATTGAGAAGTATGCTAAGTAGCTTTGAACGGTATTTAAAGAGACACAATTATGGCATAAGTCTTATCACAGGCTATGATTTTTCAAAGACCCGCGAAGTTTTAAAATGTAAACAAAAAGACTTGAAAAAGCAAGGTCGTGGTAATAAACCACATGCCGCTGACGAAATTACTGGTGAAGAAATTGATCTTTTGTATGACGTGCATCAATTAGGGCCTGCATCACCATCATCATTGATTAACACTCTATGGTTTAACAATACGCTGCATTTTGGAATGAGGGCTGGTGTTGCCGAACATAGAAACTTGTGCTGGGGAGATCTGAAACTGCACTATGATGATGTCTTGAAATGCGAATATATTGAATACCATGAACGCCAAACCAAGACACGCACTGGTGAAGATATTCGCAATGTCAGACCATCAAATCCTAGGATGTATGCTACTGGACATGAAAACAGGTGCCCCGTAATGCTTTACAAGAAGTATGCAAGCAAACGACCATATAGAATGCAAAATGATGACAGCCCCTTTTAGCTCTAGTAACCAATAGTGAGCAACCAGCAGAGCATGAAAGGTGGTTCATTTCCCAGCCCATTGGAGTAAACAAAATAAACAATCTAATGGCAAAAATGACTGAAAAAGCTAACTTACCTAGTCGTAACAACAAACGTCTGACAAACACCAGTGTCAGAAAGCATTTGTGCCAGAAACTTTTAAACAATAATGTTCCAGATGACCAAGCAGCACATGTAACTGGACACAAAACTCCACACTCTCTAAATAACTACAGGAAAATCACCAACAGGCATCAGAAACACATGTCTAGAATATTGTCATCAACTGGCCAAAACTTGAAAGAGAATGTCCAGCCACAGCTAAATAACAGTTCAAATCAGGCAGAGGTTCCAGAGCCTGCAGATGATCTCCACCGTTCAGCATCACGAGGTCGAAGCCCAAATGTACACATTAGTGATAGAAATCGGTTGAATTTTTCACAATCGATTATCGGTTCAATCGGATGGGGTATAATCGATAACCTTCCGATTAATAATCGGTTGAACCAAAAGTAACATTCAAGCAAGGCGCTACAATCTACACCGTTACATGAAGTAGTTTCTGCCACAGTTATGGCAGGTTAACCCTTTATAATGCTGGAACAGTAAATAGGTAATGCTACATGTCACCAATCGAAGCATTGGGCCTTATAAGAGATTTTTAAAGGGAATATTCAAAGGTTTTCTTGTAGAAACCTGTGTAAAATCAAGAGACCCCAAGGCCTGAGGTCATGTTTTCAACAATATTGGCCTTCCGGTAAGGGCCAGAAACTGGTAGAAGACTAGAAGATGTTTTGAAATAAATTGTTACACAGAACTAATGGCCGAGTATGCTTTCTCTCCCTTGGGTATGGTATAAAACTTTTTACCGCGACGTCGCGGACCGGATAGTGTAATCGTTATTATCGCCCTTCATTTTACTAACCGATCGTCGGCGACTAGCGACAATCGGAACATCACTAGTACACATATCCCAGTCGCAACTTCAAGACACATCCTCCTTTAACATTGACAGCAACCGTGCACTGAGTTCCATTTTTGGAAATTCAAACATCTATGGAGGCACATTCAATGTCACTCTGCATATTGACCAGCCAAGGAGGACACGCATCGACCAGTGACAGTTTATGTTGTTTTCAGCTGTAAATCTACACATGCTACATGTATGCCGTGTAGTCTAAAAATAACTCCAGCTCTTAAAATAAAATCAACTCCACATTTGACTCCTAAGAACATAATTCACTGTGAACAGTTGTTGTTACATTAATTTTCTTGACGTGTTTTTATTCTCCATTTTTACATATGTTCATCGGTAAACGCAGTTAAATCCATTATTTTCTTGAAATTGTTGTGGTTAACTGTCGACCTCGATCGGTGTGTTATTTGGCTTTACTTACGTTATGACTTAATGCGCGACATAAAATAGTTCCATAATTTTCATGCTTGTTTTATTGTTTCTTTCGTGGTAAGTGGGTTCTTTCGTGGTAAGTGAGAAATAAAATCGATCATTGGTCTTCGGTGAAGATCGGAAAATCCCAACCCTCGGGCGCACCGCTCAAGTCGATAACTCGGCAAGCCTCGTTTTCGACTTGAGCGATGCGCCCTCGGGTTTGGATTTTCCGATCTTCACCGAAGACCAATGACAGATTCTCTATGTCTTCTGTTTTAAAAATTATATAGTAACATGTCTAAGTAATATCAAAACATTTGAGAATAGCATAATATTATATTGTTGTTTTTCTTATAATTTGTAACTAAAAATCAACGGGGTATCTGTTCTGTATATAACTATCTTCCGACGCGGTTTTGATCACAACAGTTTTCTAGTCAGACCGGAGACACTAAAAGACAACTAGTCAGGCCGAATAATGTTACGTCTTTTATCCGATATTGTGTTTGTGATCATAAACTATCGGAACATCGAAATACGTTA
Source organism: Saxidomus purpurata (assembly GCA_022818135.1). Lineage (NCBI taxonomy): Eukaryota > Metazoa > Mollusca > Bivalvia > Venerida > Veneridae > Saxidomus > Saxidomus purpurata. The sequence continues at coordinate 67,903,740 of JAFMSR010000001.1, read as the reverse complement.
TGGAATCACTAGGTACTCTTGAATTTTAAATTACAAAACTCGGAATTCAACATAAAAACAACGATTTTTTTGTAACTTGGCAACGCCTCTATCATCAAAAGTGCTCGGCCTGACTAGTTGTCATTTAGTGTCTTAAAAAATATGCCGAAACACTAGTCTAAAATACGCCTTTATGCGTTTAGGTATAAAACTGAAACTTATCAGCAAATTAACTTTACAGAGGCACTTGTAGATGTCTTTTTGAAATATGACAACATATTTATGCTTTAAACACGTTTTAATTGTTGTATTTTATGTAAATGCGTGGTTCTAAAATCGTACGAAAATGTCCGCATTTTGCCGAAGTCGGTTCGTACCTTGGTACGAATAACCACATAGATCTACATGTCTTAAATACGATTTTTAAATGTAGACAGAAATGCAATAATCTAAAGGGAAAATCAAATTCATTTCTCTGGATCATACTGTCATTTACAAAGAACAGATATTAGCTCAATATAAATACAAATAGGAGTTATTGTATTGTAACTAAAACTTTCAAACTTTACCATGATTCTTTTGCTACACTAAATTTTGGCGGGTACATTCATACATACATTAATTATATAGTATCATTATTATTATCATCATCATCATCATCATCATCATCATCATCATCATCATCAGCATCAGCATCATCATCATTATTATTAATTGTTACAAAATACTACTAGAGTCTAGTATATGTTAAATATGAAAGATAATAGCCTGCTATTAAAACATTCAGTTGTTGTTTTAGACAAGTTATGAAAATTAAAACAGCATGGTAGAAAGGCTGGTAATAACTAGGGGTGCGCAGTAGACCTGGTATATTGCAATTCGCAGTATTTTGGAAGCACTCACGGGGATAGTTAATGTAAGCTGCAAGTATATACTGAATCAATTTATAACAAAAGATTGATTTATCAATTTTTAGCTTTTCTTTGAAAAACAGAAGAGCCATTGTCATAACCTTCTTGACGTCAGTCGGCACTGTCAACCTTATGGGCATATCCCATAACTTTTGAATGACATTAAAAGTTGTTCAAACTATGAATTTTCAGTTCAGTTTTGTCAAAATCCATTTCTCAGTTACCATTCACAGCTTAATACTTCATAGGGTAGTTGAACATAGTCACTGAATGCAAAATGTAAGCACATGGGTTCCTATCTCAAAAGTAAAGTTTACACAAATGGTTAAAGATAAAAATTTGTGGACAGTTGTGTCTCCAGTTTATAACTTTACTCGTGCAAGGGTTGTCCTGATATTAACACATGTATGTGTACAATCTGTGTTGTCCTGATATTTACATATGTTTGTGTGCAGACTGTGTTGTTCAGAGACAATCGATCCTCCAGCACTTTCAGTCCTTTGATTACAGTATGGCGTCTTCCGCCAGTTTATCGCTTCTTTGATTACTGAGGTTCTTTCCCCATCAGTTTTCGTTAGCTGGCATCTTCCACCAGTTTATCGCTTCTTTCATAACAGAGGTTCTTTCCCCATCAGTTTTCGTTAGCTGGCATCTTCCACCAGTTTATCGCTTCTTTCATAACAGAGGTTCTTTCCCCATCAGTTTTCGTTAGCTGGCATCTTCCACCAGTTTATCGCTTCTTTCATAACAGAGGTTCTTTCCCCATCAGTTTTCGTAAGCTGGCGTCTTCCACCAGTTTATCGCTTCTTTCATTACAAAGGTTATTTTCCCCATCAGTTTTCATTAGCTGGCATCTTCCACCAGTTTATCGCTTCTTTCATTACAAAGGTTATTTTCCCCATCAGGTTTCATTAGCTGGCATCTTCCACCAGTATATAGTCCTTTTCACTACCGAGGTTCTTTCCCCATCAGTTTTCGTTAGCTGGCATCTTCCACTAGTATATAGTCATTTTCACTACCGAGGTTCTTATAACAATGGTGGTGCCGTTTCTGAAACCTGATTTTATATTTCTAGATGACAGACCTACAAGGGTCAAATAAGAACAAGAAAAAAGTGATACGAGGCGTACAAGAATTAAACGTGTAAATGTATACATACGAGAATAAAGGAGTACGGACTAGAAGAAACGAGTACACGCGAAAATTGAAAATTAAACGCGTACGTATGACAACTAAAACGTACGTGCGAGAAAAAAATCACATAAATGGAGGACTATATTCAAAGCTATTGTGAAGCTGTATTTCGAATAAAACATCATGTTTTCACCGACATACGGTATCATAATTAAATCAACTCTTAAAAACACTGCAACTCTGTCGCAGAAATAATATTCAGATGCGCTTTGCCTGATGAGGGAATTACTCAAATGACAAGTTATGACGCGGTTCGAATTGGTATTCAGATTTTTCAGCTAGTGTATTTGTTCCTATTATCTTTTCCACGGCGGCTGAATAACTGCTAAACACACTGTAAATATAATTATATCGCAAACTAAAAATTCGTATGTGCGTGTCTTTTTTTGGAAGTACGCTTTTAATTCTCGTATGTATGTACTTGTTTAATTTTCTTACACAGGCGTTTAATTATCGTATGACCGTGTTTAATTCTCGTATGTATGTATTTAATTCTCGTATGTTTATGTACGAGTGTTTAATAGTCGTATGTGCGCGTTTAATTTCGTATGTACGTGTTTAATTATCGTTTGACCGTGTTTAATTCTCGTATTTCTCATGATTGTTTAATTCTCGTATGTGCGCGTTTAATTCTCGTATGTACGTGCATGTACGTGTTTATTTTTCGTATTTCTCATGAGTGTTTAATTCTTGTATGTGCGCGTTTAATTCTCGCATGTACGTGTTTAATTTTCGAATATGCGCGTTTACGAGAAGCATTTACTCTTTTTCGTTTTTTTATTTGACCCTTCCCGGCGTTCGTACGTTACAGACGAATAAAGAAAAGACAAAAAAGAAAGATGTTGATCTTAGAGCGTAGTTTTAGAAGATTTATTAAAGCGTAAAAGAGGAAAATGAACCATCTACACTTTTTTGTGGAACCTGTCCGCCATCTTGAAAACAGACACCGGGTTTGCACACCGCCAACCACTGAAATTTTCCAGTGTCTTACAGAAAAAAGTTTCTTAGCAAAATAACTTTATTGTGAATGTAATAAATGAATCTCTTTAAATTATATATTGCAGGTGCAGTGACATCTGAACCAACAATTACGTGTCCAGACTTTGTTAACGAGAGTAAGTCAATCGCATTAAAATGCGAAGCTGTGTGTAACAACGGAAGTTGTCAATATTCATGGACAGGTTTCGGGCTGACATCGCCCGTTAGCAAGAACCCTCTTCAGCTTGAAAACGTGTCCCGAAATCACAGCAACAAACCGTACAAATGCATTGTCAAAGATCTACAAAATATTGCAAAGACGGCACAGAAATCGTTTCAAGTTTACTGTAAGTTTATCTTCCTTTGTGTTTGTTATGTTGCTTACCCGCTAACCCTTGCTGAATTTAGCGATGCCTCAACGTTTAGTTTTTTCTATGAATCTTCTTTTACTATATACACATTTGACTTGAAAACATGAATAATCTTCGGACGCTATCTAGCCTAAACAGACATTGCATTGATTTTGGTAACAATATAGTTAAGCCTTGCAAAATAGAAATACATCACTCGCGTACAAAGGTAGTTCGACTAGGCATGGGTGGTTTCTAAAGCAAGATGGGAACCTATTAAATGTGTTTATTTGTGTTGAAATGAGAGAATCGGGTTTCTGTAAAACTCTGTCTTTTGGCATATGTTTAGCCTTTGTGCCAGGATGAGCTATTAGGATCGCTTACTGTCTGTATTCCGTCGGAAGTCTGCTCACAATTTCCTTCAAACGACATCTCCTCTGAAACCACTGGGCCAATTATGATGAAACTTGGCAGGGTTCTTCCTGACACGAAATTCTATCAAACATATTCAAATGCTTTTATTCCATGGTGAACTCTGGTTGCCATCGCAACGGAAAGAAAAAAAAATTAAAATCTACTTCTTAAAATCCGGATGGCCCAGATATGTGAGCCTGTAGCATTGTCTAGTTGACCTCTACCATGATTGTTCAAATCATGACCTTCAGGTCAAAATGACCCTGCTCTGGGTGACACTTGATCTTACATATGATTATAAATCTTTTTTCTGAAACCACAATGCCTAGAGCTGTAGCATTGCCTAATCGACCATACCAAGACTGGTCAAATCATGACCCACGGGTTAAAATTGACCCCGATTCGGGAGTCATTTGAATTTACATAGGCTCATAAAGAAGAAAATTAAAAAAGTCTTCTACTCTGAAACCACAATTTGGGAGCCAAGATTTTTAGAATGTAGCATTGAATAATGGATCTATACCATGATTGTTCACGACCTCCAGGTCAAAGTTGATTCCACCTGGGGGTCACTTGGTGTTATATAGACTTATATAAGGAAAACTTTTAAAGTTATTTTCTTTGAAACCACAACGCCTAGAGCTTAGATATTTAGCATGTAGCATTGCCCAATTGACCTCTACTAAGTTTGTTAAAATCATGAACCCAGGTTAAAATTGACCCTATCGGGGTAAGGGCGGGGTCACTTAATTTAACATAGTCTTTAAAGGGAAAACTTCAAAAATATTCTTGTATAGAATCACTAGGCCGAGAGCTTAGATATTTGGAACATAGCATTATGTAGTAGACATCTATAAAGATTATTCAAATCAGAATCCTTAGGTGAAAACTGACCCATTCTGCTATTGACGGTCTGTATTATAGGCAGTGGTAGCCAGATGATCGATATAGGGCCATCTTGTTTTAGGCTTTTGCAAATCCGTTGATCAGAAAAAAATTGTCCTTTTCATTTTAGATCTACTGTGGAAAGTGATATTTTTGTAAATTTTAATTTTTTAGCTCACCTGGCTACGCCAGGGTGAGCTTTTCTGATCGATGATTGTCCGTCGTCCGTCGTCCGTCAACATTTTGATTCAAATGACATCTCCTCTGAAACCTCTAGGCCAATGTTGATAAAACTATGCAGGAATGTTCCTTGCATGAAGCTCTACCAAAATTGTTCAAAGAATTCCATTCCATGCAGAACTCTGGTTGCTATGGCAACAAATAGGAAATACTTTAAAAATCTTCTTCTCTGAAACCACAAGGCCTAGAGCTTAGATATGTGGCATGTAGCATTGTCTAGTGGACCTCTACCAAGATTGTTCAAATTATGACCCCCGGGTCAAAATTGACCCCGCGCGGGTGGGCCCTAAGTTTTTGCATAGGCATATATAGGGAAAACTTAAAAAATCTTCTTCTCTGAAACCACAAGGCCTAGAGCTAAGATATTTGGCATTTAGCATTGTCTAGTGGACCTCTACCAAGATTGTTCAAATTATGACCCCCGGGTCAAAATTGACCCCGCATCGGGGGTCACTTAGTTTTGCATAGGAATATATACGAAAAACTTAAAAAATCTTCTCCTCTGAAACCACAAGGCCTAGAGCTTAGATATTTGGCATGTAGCATTGTCTAGTGGACCTCTACCAAGATTGTTCAAATTATGAGCCCAGGATCAAAATTGACCCCGCACCGGGGGTCACTTAGTTTTACATAGGCTTATATAGTAAAAACTTAAAAAAATTTCTTCTCTGAAACCACGAGGCCTAGAGCTTAGATATTTGGCATGTAGCATTGGCTAGTGGACCTCTACCAATATTGTTCAAATTATGACCCCCGGGTCAAAATTGACCCCGCACCGGGGGTCACTTAGTTTTGCATAGGAATATATAGTAAAAACTTAAAAAATCTTCTTCTCTGAAACCACAAGGCCTAGAGCTTAGATATTTGGCATGTAGCATTGCCTAGTAGACCTCTTCAAAGTTTGTTCAAATTATGCCTCTGGGGTCAAAATTGACCTTGCCCGGGGGGATCATTTGTTTTACAAAGGCGTATATAGGAAAACTTATTTGGTATATTACATTATCTAGTGATCTACCACCAGTCAAGTGGACTTGTACCAAGGTGAGCGATATAGGGCCATCTTGGCCCTCTTGTTTTGTCAACGCATGACGAATTAACAACACATCTGTCTGAATTGTGTTTCCTCGTAAGTGGTGAAAAATTTCAATGCTTCCATTGTCGGAATATTCATGGTTTGTTCATTTATTGTACCCGAATTTTAAATAGATTTCAGTTTAATAGTTTACATTTATAATAAAACGTTAACTCCTTTTTTTTGAAAATCATTATAACCCAATTGGTACTAATGCGCATTGTTTGCTGGCTGGCGAGGGTTGCATTTAATTTCCTCACCGTTAGTAAGAAAATCTTGTCTAAACAAAGGCAAACATAGTCGTATTGAAGAGTAAATGTTTGATAATTTTATTCTTTCAGATGGGCCCGACAATGTTACGGTGAAAGCAGGATCCGCTGTAACTGTGATAGAAGGCGAACAATCGGAGGGTAAAGATCTTGTTTGTGTCCCTACAGGATGTAATCCAACATGCAACATATTCAAATGGTCAGGGAAAACTGTATCACAGTCGTCAAAATTGTTTCCATCCAATAAAACCATTACACGCAGTGATGCTGGAACATATACATGTGAAGCGTCAAATGGGAAAACAGACCCAAAACAAGCAGAGGTTGTTGTCACGGTACATTGTAAGTTCAGTTCAGTTTAAAGTTATTTGTTGTAAATGGACGTATAACACGTCTTTAAAGTCCCAGGGCCACATTTACCAAGAAATATCTCTTACGGGCGGAAATGACCTTTATTTGTACCAAAAACATTCATAACTTTACTTTTTAAATCGATGTACATGTAAGAAATATAGAGCAGTATTTTTTCAATGATATTGCAATAAATAAAAAAGGCTTCCTGTTATCTCTTTTTCGTGAAAAAACGACTTGAATACAAAAGAAATGAGTATGTCAACTTTGTTGTAGCGTGAATAGAACGTGGTTCTATCATTATCCTGTCAGTATATTTATTTAACAATATCAGTAAATTCAAAAAGATCCTGGGACTTAAAATATCATTTTTTCTCAAACGCCAAGTTCTTTTACAAGTACTTTTCTGATTGTGTTCTCGAAAATACCCCATTTATTTCTTATTCGTAATAAACCATTGAGGTATAAAGAACACATATACGTCTAAAAAAAAGAAAACTCCTATTTTGCTCACGCGTTGTGTAGACGTAGTCCCTGGCTATGAACGTGGTGTCATTAGTGTATACATCATATTTTTTATAAAGCTTTATAGTATTGATTTTTCATTGATCGCCATTAAAAAATAACGGGTACCTGTTGAAGTACATTGCCTAAGTCTATTGCAGGGGCCAATAAAATATCCTGACTACAGTTGATCTCTCGTATAGGTTAAAAAGGTAGTTACCTATAAATACCTGTAGATACTGTTTATCCAAAGTGAAAGCTGAAGGCATTTTATTTTCGTAAAAAGTCTACATAGTTCTGGTTTTAAAGGTACAATTCGTATTATTATTGATGCTTTCAGATGCACCTAAGGTAGTTTTGAACTGGAACAAGGCTAGCAATAGTTTGAGCTGTAAGGCTACCGGAAAACCAAGTACCAATTACATATTTGACCCGATAAAACAGTACATAGGTAACACTTTAGTCGGAAGTTACATGGCAGATCTAATCGGTGATACAGTAACTGTTTCTCTACGTGACAGGGATTACCAGGACTCGGGACGTTATGAATGTAAAGTGAACAATAATATAGCAAATCTTACAACAGGTCTCTTAAAACAAAAAGATGAGGTAGAAATAAAAGTTGAAGGTAAGACAAGATTACATTCTAGTTGGTATTAGATTAATACATTGTATGTGCAGCAATATATATTGCCTGTATGGCAAGAAATGTTTGGTATTATTGACATTATAATTTTAAGGAATCTTTTAAATATTTACACAAACGAAGTATCTAAAATGTCCAAAGTAATGGATTCAGGCTGTGTGGAAAACAGCGCTCTTTTGAGCACTTCACTTCATTTTGTCAGCAGGCATTACTAGAGGGGCGATACTGCAGGAGACATAGTCAAGTTCTTAATAAACAGCGGATGTACTTGAGAGAAAGATGAGGAAACGATGGACATTTTACAATTCAATTGATATACTTAGAAACATTTTTCAAGAAATCCCAGAAGCCTTCGCCCTAAAAGTCGGGTGGAAATAATAACATTTTGGATAGTGCAATTGACCAGTTTATGAGAATGGACCTGAAATCCATTCACTGATAGGTAGCGTTTGGCCACCACTGATGCTCTATACAATTGTACCACAAAAACATTTACGTGTTGCAGGCTAAATTGGTTACTTGACGAGTTAACGTAAATTGAACAAATAGCGGTCACCTTATTCATTATGTGATCCTGCCTATTTCAGTCAGACCGCTTGAAATTTCATATCAAATTTATTTAGAACGCGAGACGGCCACTCTATCTTAGAATTGATTCTGTCATAGAATTGGTAATATAGACACAGCTCATTTAATGAGCTGCTGGTCCGCAACATCATTTTGGCTAGTGATGACTCATTTAAAATATTTAATTTCTACTTTAACATTTGAATTGGATAGATATACAAATATTTTAACATTCTGAACCAAAATGCAAGTTTTAAACCTACGTGTAGCTTCTGAATTCATTTATTTCCAATCTATCTTGGGTGCGCACCCAAGATAGGTAAAGGGAGGTAATAATATATTTTCAAACTTGAATTTCTAATGAATTCCATCTAAATATATAATTTTTAATGCAAATATTTCACAAATATAATACAAAAGGTCTTATATTTATATCTTTCCTTAGGCAAAGTATGTGTATCAAATTTTTACTTATGATAAAATAACTCTATCTTGGTTGGGCAACCAGGATAGGGAAATCAAATTCTAAAAATACCTCTAGTGAAATAAAAGTCTTACTTGAATTAAGCGCTAAGTGAACATAAATGAGTGTAAATGATCAGATGTTAAAGTTTCAAACAAATTTGTTACATGGCCAAATTCTAATTATATACCTTTAAATGATATGCAAAGCTATGATCGCATATTACTGCCACACGTCTGTTAAATAAAGCAGACTTTTGTTTTAATAAAATTGTTTTCGCGAAAATATTTCGCATTATCTACTTATCCACAATATTAAAAAAGTAGATAACGTGAAATAATTTCGTGATATCCACTTATTAAGTGGTTATCAGCCATATTTGAAAATGGTGGATAAGTAGATAACGCGAAATATTTTTGCGTTTATCACTTTATTAGGGGATATAACAAAAATATTTCGCGTTATCTGTTTATCCGCCATCTTTAAAAATGGCGGATAAGTAGCATTATCGCGAAATAATTTCGCGTTTATCAATTAGTAAGTGGATATCACGAACATTTTTCAGATTATTTACTTATGTTTAAATATGGCGTATAAGTAGATAACGCGAAAACCACTTAATTAACACGAAAGTCTGTTAACTAACGTGAGGCAGTAATATGCCACCATACAAAGCAAATCAGGTATACATTATATATACGCTAATCACCTCAGTTTTTAATAACTCTTTGTCCAATGTGTAAATTTTAACAGAAATCCGAAAAGAATGTGTTTTTTTTCAGATTTGCCAGTTCTCCTTGACTCAGCAGAACGCTATAATGTATCGAAAGGCAGCCCACTTCCGGTTGAGATGATTTTATATTCATATCCAGATGTTAAAAGTGTTTCTGTTCCAAAAGACAACATGACTATCAATTGCAATGCACCGAGTGGCAACGTTACTTTGAGATGCGGAACATCAGATGTGCGGATCGAATTTCATAATAAAAAAGCCACAACAAAAGGACAACATCTAACATTGAACTTTACATCGATTACGGAAGATAATTTTAAAACATACACTTTCTACATGTATAATGATGTTGGTAGTATATCCACTAATATAACAATTGTTCCAAAAGGTACGTGCTATTTTAGTTGATACTATTTTGCGAATTAAGTTCTGTAAACTAATTATCATTACTTATCATTTAGCCATACTGACATTTGGGGGAATCAGAACTGATATTCGTTAAATTTTGATGGACTGAAGCAGGTGTGATGTGAGGTCTCTTGCCAATAAGTACGCCTCATATCAGTGTGTATCTCAATCGAAAGACGATTAAGCATTTGTAAAAATCAAAGTGTTTAGTTGTTGCGTTCCCCAGTATATGAAATCCTATATTGGAGTCCATCCGTCCGCCAGTATGTAGACACCATAGCTGTTTCTCGGCAACCATTGGTCAGCATCCAATGAAACTTCACAAGACTGGCTGATACCGAACATAGTTGTGTGCAAATTGTCTGCATGCTGTACCCGGATAAATGTCCACTACATGTTAGAAGTTTTATCCTATATCAGGTGCGTGTCTTAACTTCAACTGGATTCATTACAACCAAATATACTTATATAGGAGTAATTGCTTCGTATCAGTTATATACTGATGCATCTTCTGCTGAATAAAATCCATTCGGAATGTAGGATTCTGGAGGAAAGGCTTTCTCAAGGTTTCTTTACATTTTTACATTTGTTGCAGTTTACTCCTTAACACAGCTCTTGTTTATACCTACTGATAAAAGTGTGTCTGATATTGCAAATGTTAACCTCATTGCAAGTTAGTTTTACAACGAGAACAACTGCAGTAAGGGAGAGCAGCAAGCCACTGTTAAGTGCCAGTGAACTGCAACAATTTGGTTGTAAGCGTTTGTTCCTTTTATCGTGTTTCATTCGGAGCATTGTTCGGCAATTTCAGTTGAAATTCAGAAATCAGTCGGTAACAATAAATACTCTACACGAAAACCTTACCAACTAGAATGTCTTTGCAGCAAAACGTTCTATAGCACAGAATTTACATGTAGTTTTAGACTTAATAAATTACTAAACAGTTAATGTATTTCAATATGTCTTCATATATATACTTATTTCCAGGAGCACCGGAGACTCCGCTAAAATTTTACAGATCTGACATTTCACACGACTCAGTGACCTTCACACTTGTAACGGGGTTCTTTAACGGCGGCGGACAGACGTTAGTCGTTCAATATAAGCTTCCAGGAAATCAGTCTAGTTGGTCAAACTCTACAAGCAAATATGCCGGTGTCGAGAAAAATAAACAATTTATATTGATGGTAGATGGACTGTCTGCGGAGACACTATATGAGTTTCGCGCATATGCTTACAATGAATACAGGGATAGCGCCTACACCGATGTTATAGAAGAGAAGACAATGGAAAGTATGTACAGCTTTTTATGGCTTCTATATTTAGTTTTCGTATGTGTAAATGCAGGTCATACCCAGATGCAAAAACATCCTCTTTACAAATAATAGATTGTAACGGTTAAATGAGTCCATTCGTCACAAGCAGTTACCAAATAAATAAAATTGAAGTTCTGGACCGAGTTGTTCGAACCTTCAATCGACTTAAAAGTTATAAAGTCGCGAATCAAAGTTGTGCATTCAAGAGAATGAGGACTAAATTCTCTACAAACCAAAACTATTTTAGAAAAATCAATGTTGCCAACTATGTACTATTTTTTTCAATCATACGTTTATCGATGGTGATTAAAGTTTCGAACAACCGGGTCCTGTTCATAAATAATTTGTCAGGAGTTTGAAACCGACAGTCTAGTAAAATGCAAAATGTACATAATTTCATTTAATGCTTGAAAAATAAGCTGTTGCATTTTTTAAAGTACGAAGCTGTTCTTCTTATTTTGACCTTAGCTATATTTAATGCAAGATGCATGTTGTTATAGCTCCTGCTCCAGTGGCGCTTATAGTAGGATTGGTCGTCGGTGTCTTAGTCCTTGCTGCTGTTATCGCCGTCGCCGTGATAGTCATCATGAAACGCAGAAACACAGGTATAGATACATAAAGTATTCATGATCGTAGTAAAATACTAACTACAGTTCAACAATAGTACATGAGGCATGACGTACACGTTTTCCTCTGCATGTTGTAGACATATGTAACAATTCCCTTCAAATAGTTGGATATTCTGTGAATATGTGTCCAGGTATTTGAATCTTTCCATTCAATTTCAAACATTCATTACAAAAGGGCCAGTGTTTACACTTCCGAGGTGAAGTTCATATGTGAGAGCCTTCTTAATATAAAACTACAAACACTGTGTTGTGAATTAAAATGTCATTTTATTTGAAATGACGAAAGTTGGATATTAAAAGAGAAACAACTATATTGATATAACACAAATCATAAAATCAAAGCTTACCACATATGTGGGTAATATAAAACCGCCATAAGCAACATGTCAACATATTATGCGTAACCCCGCAAACCCAGGTTTTTTATCAGCTAGTTGTTTCTAGCGCGTTTGGCTTTTGTTTTTGTTATTACTTGAACACATATTCGTGTTCTGTTTAAAATTTGCATTTTTGTTGTAAAAATCATAACATTTATATTTCAGAGAATGATGCGGGCACGTAAGTTTTTATTTTGTGTCATAAACAATTTACATCAAACGTTTTTCTTTCATTCACTGATATCTAAAACTTAATCAGTCTTACTAATCGATTCTGATTGGTTACGTTATTCGTATTTGCAACAGGTATATCAGTATTAAATAGTGTATATACGGTCCGAAAAACAAAATATATGCTTTGCATTTAAGTATAAGTTAGAGTTTAAGGGAGCGAGCGTTAGCGACCGACCGACCGGGGTTTCTTAATTGTTAAAATTTGACTTAATAAACTCTAACTTACTTAGTGTTTAACATCATTTGACCTTTTGCATAGCCACCGATATGTATTGTGACACGGACCTATGTGTGGGCGGAGCTAAAGTGCTTTCTATTTAGAGCGAACTCTTAATAAATTAAGTGATTTCAGTAGGTAGTTCAAAAAAAAAAGACGTTTATTTGAAAATCTGAGCGATTTGATTGGTGGGCAAATAGGGTCAAACACTAAGCGCAGTATGTGTTAACCTTTCGGTGAGTTAATCCAATAAATAAATTATATTCCAATGTTCTTAATGTCTATAACAAATCTCCAAATTCGTTTAATAGCTATACTAAATTTTATTTTGTGGCTTTTCTGTAACAAAGTTATAAATTATATCCTTAACTTTGATATGTTTTACTCAAGTACTTTTCGCTCTTCTTGTTACTTGAAGGTACACAAGCGAAAACAAGGACCTTACATTAACGATGCCGACGACACCAAACTATGAAAATCATCAACACAATAGTGAATACACAGCTGAGCCGGTTACCCCGGATTCCCCCTCGAAAACCATAATCTATGGTAAGACTTCTAGCCCAAGGAGTATAAGTTACGCGTTGTGCATGTCTCTTGAAAACATTGCTTAAATTCTTTGGTAGGTAACAGAGTAAATGACCCTGTATAAAACGAGAAGTTGGTCAATAAGAAACAAACAGTGAGCTGGTCATTGGATGGTAAAGGTAACCCCTGAAAGTCCAATGTCACTCTTGGGGTGGGGGTGTAGAGGTTAAGGTATCTGCCGCTCATCCCGGTTTTTGCGGGTTCGAGCCCTACTGGTGTCACGACCGTTCCTCCTATGACACCAGTGCTGGTTTTTCCAGGAAGCGGACTCGAGAGTGACTTGATAAGCTACGAGCTTTCTTCACAATCGAGCTAAAATAAATTAGTATAAACTAAACTAAGGTCACTCTTTCTCTTCAACAAGTCAGGGACATAGAAATATTTTTAAAAAAGATACATTTTTTACTGACTTATGACATTTAGTAGGACTGGGCAAAATACTTTGATTTAGAAGTCTTTTCCCTGTTAAAACATTTTAAGTGGTTCAACATTACATTTGTTTTTGATTCTCAAGCAAAACTCAGATGAGAAAAAAAAGAAAAGAAAAATGAAAAGGTATAGCAACGTAAGAAACAAAAAGATGTTTTCTTTATTCGTTCTACCAAGTCAACTGGTTGTGCACCAAAATCATCGAAATAACCAATCATTGTAAATGTATTAAGAAATAATACTGACTGTTCGTGTCCTCGAAATTGCATGTTTTGTTTGTAATGAATGATATCTAGAAACACGAACATCTTTTTTGAATGTTAACGTGATACTTTCGCCAAGCACTTGTCACGTAAAGTCTCACAATCTTGATACAGTAAACTCCGGATATAAGGAAAATTGCTCGATTGTTTTTCTTCCTTTATTTAATATGAAAATGTTATATGGATATAACAAACTCCGGATATAAAGAACACAGTTTAAGTGGTCCCAAGGAGTTTGTTATATACGGAGTTTACTGTATTACTTATTGCTTCCTCACAAACATCTGCTGTTATATGGTGTCATGTGTATTATAATCATTCAAAATACGTTCATCTGTTTAAAGAAATTAATTGCAAGATACTTCATACCGACTTACGTTCTCAACTACCTTTTGTCAAATAGGTTGTTCTAAGATATTATTTAAGTATATTGTCTGTACGTAAAAAAAGTTCAAATTTCCAAAACCTGTTAAACTAGTTATGCTATTTCACAGTTTACAAAACATATTTTGTGACGTCAGTGTAGTAAAATAATGAGGACTTATCATACATCTCAAGTCGATATATGTCTGCTTCTTTTTTCTGTGGACAGCATCAGAAATACTTCTAATGGAAACGGTACATGTGCAAATATTGTTACATCATAATTATTATGCTGAATCAGTTGAACTTACTTTTTTTACAGAAAATACGACATTGCAGACTGGGTAAGTCAAGGAATATCTCCATGTATTATTATATAGGTTTTTTTTTTATTTGGAGTGCAGTTGTTGCATGCACATAAGCTAGTTTGATAACTATAGTTTAGTACACCTTCATCTTAATCAGAGTGTGATGTTGTTGTTTTTATTCTTCAATATAAACAGTAGAAAGATTTGTTATTATTTTTCGTACATTTCATGTGTTTGGTTTATATTCGGTTTGGGGGCTTATCTTCATTTAGTAACGCTTAATAAGCTGTAAAAATTGGACAGGAATTATCCTTTTTTAAACGTGTATTTTTCGGTTTCTTATGTCTCGTCTTTTGAATTTACGTACACCATAAAGATAGCATTCAACCCCCTCCTATGCCAAAATACGTTTAAAATTACAGATATAAAGGAAAAAATACAGGGTTTTCACTAATTAAAAATATGTTGGTGTGGCATGTCTATAACAAACCAAACACGCAAAGATCCTTTATTAAATTTCTGAAAAATTGTGTTCTGTCTTCTCAAATAGTTGTGGTGTCTTGTTAGTGAACTGTAATATATTCTTAAGTGTTATGATAGCTTGTCGACGTGTCATGTTATTATGTCTGTTTCACATTCATATCTTCTTACTCAGACATCATGTCAGATTGTAAAAATGTTAAAACTGCATTTAGACAAGATAATATGTCAATTCTACAATGATAATGTCACATAAAGAAACTAACGTTGAATATAGACGAGATAACTTACTAGTATTATGTTTCACATAATATGACAACGGAATAAGGCGATATCATGTGCAAAAGATTATAAAACATATTTGTGTTGCATGACACTGTGTTAACAAGACAAACGTGAAATATCTACACCTAAGACATCTACGGCGTTCCATAAACTAGAGTATATAGCATATCTTACACTTGGAAGAAATTTTCGCTGACTATCAACGGTCGTCAATTAAAGAAAGAGCAAACATTAACATTTTCACCGGGTAAAGCAATGTGAAATGTTTCATGAGTATCAAATGAACACCCAAAATTCAGCAAATAGCGAATTAGTAGGGAAACACAAAACCGCGAAAACTTGAAAGACGCTTATATCTCATATTTTACTAGAGATGGGTATTATTATGTTTTCATTCTAGACACTTCACGCACGAAGACCGTTCAAATCATGCCGCCAATTACGACGTTCCTCGGGCTCATAAGCTCGACATAAATGCCACTACACCCTACATTAATGCCGCTGTTGGCAGTAACAGGTTGTCTTTCGCATGCTTTTGTATTTGTATTTTTGTTAAAAACAGATCTTTACAACATCAGCTTTTACTCTACAAAATATTCAAACTAATTAAAGAATTTTGAAACTCGTGTATTGTTAAAATAAACTATTACAAAATCTCAATATTATTCAATGAAGGCTGACATTTTGAAATTAAAAAAAACGTGACTGTGAAAACCTTTTTTATTAGCGCTCGCTAGTTTTACTGAAACGCAAAATGAACGTTTGCCAAGTGTGCATAGTTATGACTTCTGAAGTGTCAGTTTAAATAAGAAGGTAGCCATATATTTTTGAACACCTTTTCTTTATTTCAACCTTAATTTTATTTAGGAAATAAGAACATTTTCTCGTAGCTAAGAACATTTGTTTAAAAAATGCGTTTTTTTAAACACCATGTTTTAGAAACAGTCCATACCAAAATCGTGACAATAAAAATGCCCCTTACGACGTCCCTCGGTCACAAACGACAGACATCCCTGAGCGTATCGGGCTGTACGACTTACCTAGATCACGAGGAGCCATGGGAAATAAAAGGTTGTGTACAGCTTTTTCTCTCTCTCTAGACTTCTGGTGAATTGTTTTCTTTCATTCTATGAAATATGTAATTTTGAATAATCAAATTAACGGTGATTTGCTCTTTAAAAAGGGCAATCGGAACTTTGAAAGAACATGAAGGGAGTGAACATGGGATATGATACGGAAGGGAATGATTTTTTGTTGTAAATTATGATGGATAAAGTAATATTCAATATTTTTCGGGTAGCTAAGTAGCAGGACAAAACATTTTTTTACGTAAGTGTGTATGATAGCATGCAGTTTAACATAACTTGTATAGGAGCTAATCCATACCGCAGATAATTGATTTTAAATATAGCGTACATGTATATACATAATTCTAACAATTAAAGGAAAATCAGTATTGCTTGTCGCCATTATGGTTTTTCAATGTTTTTGTTTTTCCCGACAATGTAAAAATGACAAAATATCTTTATCGGGTGCCATGGACAGAATTCACTGAAAATGTTTAAAATTACAAAACTAAGGAATATTAGCTATAGAATTTACGATCGCCGTGGAATATTTCCCCGTTTGAAAAACTATTGCAGAGAAACAAATTAATACTTTTGTAGTCTTTAGATTGGCATGGGTGGTCTTTTTGTCCTACTATCGTGTTAAGATGCCAAGGTAAGCTTTCAGGATCCCGATATGTTCGTCGTTCGTGATCGTGCGTCAACTTTCTGTGTCAAACAGTCTCCTCCAAAACCACCGGGCCAAATTCAACCAGATTTACAAATATTCCTTGAGTAGTCCTCTATCAAAGTTGTTCAATGAATTTCATTTCATGCACCAGTCTGGTTTCCATGGCAACCGAATGAAAATACTTCAAACCATTTTCTAAAGAAAAGCTTGGCCCAGAGCTTAGATATTGATATGTAGCGTATTGTATATATATCGTGTGTAGTAGTGTCTAGTATATGTCTACCAAATGTGTTGAACAAAAGTTCCAGAGCTTATATATATCGTGTGTAGTAGTGTCTAGTATATGTCTACCAAATGTGTTGAACAAAAGTTCCGGAGCTTATATATATCGTGTGTAGTAGTGTCTAGTATATGTCTACCAAATATGTTGAACAAAAGTTCCAGAGCTTATATATATCGTGTGTAGTAGTGTCTAGTATATGTCTACCAAATGTGTTGAACAAAAGTTCCGGAGCTTATATATATCGTGTGTAGTAGTGTCTAATATATGTCTACCAAATATGTTGAACAAAAGTTCCAGAGCTTATATATATCGTGTGTAGTAGTGTCTAAGTATATGTCTACCAAATTTGTTGAACAAAAGTTCCAGAGCTTATATATATCGTGTGTAGTAGTGTCTGCTATATGTCTACCAAATGTGTTGAACAAAAGTTCCAGAGCTTATATATATCGTGTGTAGTAGTGTCTAGTATATGTCTACCAAAGATGTTGAACAAACGTTCCAGAGCTTATATATATCGTGTGTAGTAGTGTCTAGAATATGTCTACTAAATGTGTTGAACAAAAGTTCAGAGCTTATATATATCGTGTGTAGTAGTGTCTAGTATATGTCTACCAAATGTGTTGAACAAAAGTTCCGGAGCTTATATACATGTATATTATGTCTAGAAGTGATTAGTATATCTCTACCAAATGTGTTTAACTTTTGTTCCTAGGGGTTGAATGGCCTCGCCCTAGGGGTTAAATAAACCATAAGGCCCAGAACTAAAATATTTTCTATGTAGCATTGTCTAGAGTTCCTCTCTCAGGCTATTCCATGTCCTTGAGGTCAAAACTGACCCTGTATTTGGGCTCACTTGTTTTAGGTACAGAGTTAAATAGGGAAATCTTATTGTCTTCAGTCTCAAGTCCCAGAGCTTAGATAGTAGGTTTGTAGCACTGTCTAGTGAATCTCTTCCGATTATTAACCCAGAGGGTCCAAATTGACCCTATCCTATTGTTACATAATTATATTTAAATATTGGAAACTATAAAAATCTTCTGGTCATAAGCTGCAATGCCAATATGTTAGATATCTTGTAAGTAGCATTTCCTCATATTTGTTCGAATCATGCCCCCGAGGTTTAAATTGGCCACGCCATGGGTGTCACATGTTTAACTTAGACTATATGGGAGAAAAACTGTAAAAATATCTTATTAGAAAGGATTGACTCAAATTTTCAAAATAATTTTACAAATCTGGGTTCATTGTCACAGTGCTTAATATGTAATCTCTGTTACTTAAGATACAAAAACAATCAAACTTTGATGGACATATTTTGAACAAACTTGGGTACATATGAGTGTGTGGGTTCATATCTGATGTTTCTATGGTGTGTTGGACTTTGAGAGCTTTGTATTAAAGGCAATGGTATTCTGGTGAGCGATATAGGGCCATCATGGCCCTTTGGTTTTATGTTATTGGGATGATAATAATAACGTTTATTTAAGCTACTACAATGTTCCCACTGGATACGGACTCATCCGTGCAATGGCGGCCATGTTGTAGAAAATAAAAGTTTGCAATTTATTTCCGTTTACATCCGCGAACCTGATGGTATATTTAAAATTAAACAGTACATTTTTTCTAACAAGACATACGTTATATTTTCAATGCTAAACAAGAATACAATTTTTAACTTAATTTTTTATACTCATGATCTTGATTACGCTTTATTTACAGTTACCTCCATTTCTATTTTCTTGAAACTAAACAGTGCACATGCATTTTAAGAAAGTGAAAAGTTCGAGTACGTTAAGTCAAGATGAAACTTGCTTACCTTATTTTGATAGCTCTTGTAATTACGACAGAAAATATTACTTCAATTCTGGACACTAGCACCAGCTAAACTGATGTTTTCGTAAAATGAGCGAAAGGACAATGCAGATTCGCAAATGACCATAAACATAGATTGTTCATCTACTGTTTTTTTGTCGAGCCGCTTGCGAAAGCTCGATATAGTTGTCCAAATGGCGGTTCGATGTAAGTGCGTGCGTACGTGCGTCCGTCCGATTTTAGTTTTTCCGGGCTTTAACTTATCAATGGATCAAGGGATTCTTAAATAACTTGGCACAAATGTTCACCATCATGAGACGGTGTGTCATGCGCAAGAACCAGGTCCCTGGGTCTAAGGTCAAGGTCACAATTAGAGGTAAAAGGTCAAATTCAAGAATGACTTTGTTCGGAGCATATCTACTTCATGCATAGAGGGATTTTGATGTAACTTGGTACAAATGTTCACCATTATGAGATAAGTGTCATGCGCAAGAACGGTCCCTAGTCCAAGGTCAAGGTCAGTAGAGGCCAAAGGTCAGATATAAGATCAGAACTGTGTCCAGAGCACTTCTCTGCATGAGAGGGAGGTGTTACTTGCACAAACCCCCCCCCCTGGCTCAAAGTCCCCCCAAGAACCAGGTCCCTAGGTCTAAGGTCAAGGTCACACTTAGAGGTTAAAGGTCAAATTCAAGAATACCTTTGTCCGGAGCATTTCTTCTTCATGCACGGAGGGATTTTGATGTAACTTGGCACAAATTTTCACCACCATTAGCTTCCCTTGTTTTTAAAATTACTTCTCTTTGTTGTTACTTTAAGTAGCTTATATTGTAACATTTTTATTACTGGCCATAGAGAAAAATTGAGACCACTTTTCTGTGGTACAACATGCATGTTTCATCCAATATAGGTGTATTTTGACCTTTCTCTACTTGGTTAGGAGTTAGTCCTTTTGACAGCTGGCGGGCCCGACATGTTGCACGTGGGCATCTAGTTTTATATAATTTCGTGTATTACAGTTCCACAGCTTTGCTTTCACAATACTCGATGCATATATTTTGCTTTACGTAGGGTTTAATATCACATATACATTGCTTAGCTTAGATGCTTCTCTGCCAGTCCCTTTGCTTTTTCCTGTATCGTAGTTTGATTTGATATTGTGCATTTATCCTAAATACCTTACTTATTTAGCTATTACCCGTATTGATATTTTCAAGTTATTTATATTTTGTTGTTTGCAGATGTATTAGCAACATTTGCTGACTCAGCATGTTGTCTATGCATTCTTAAGTTACACAATATGAGTTTATTTGTCATGACTGATAATGAATAAAGTTTTAGGACATTTAATGTAATCCAAAACAATAGCGGTTTCAGGATGGTTTTATCCTATTTACATAGATAGACGTATTCCAAACTTGTGTGATTTGTGGTCGTACAAATTTTGTTCGTAATACCTCTACATCTCTAAATAACACATTCATAACATTGGTGAAATATCTGAACTGAATTATCTATATAAACCATTATTTTCACGGATGTATTATACGTAGAAATACTTTGAAGCCTAAAGCAATGGTGAACATCTTTGTGTTATTACAACCATTTGATTTGTGGCTTTAATTTGCAGTTATTTTTTCAGCAATGGCGGGAATCAAACAGAGGGTTCTATTCCTCCATATTTGGAACTAGATAACCCAGATGCCGTTGAGGAAGCCTACCTTAATTTAAACCAATCTAAACAGTTGCTGAAACAAAGTAGTTCAAAGCAAAGACTAAACGAACGAGATACTGTAACGGACGAAGATTACCTTGATATGAATCTAGTTACTGACATAGAAAAAAAGTCAAAGAAACGTACAAAAGCTACCGAAGTTCCGTATTATAACACACAGATTTCCGAAACATATGAAAATACAAACCTCGCCTCAAATAAGAAAAGTAAAAGCGGAATGGACGTCAAAGACTATCAGAATGTCGCCGGGTTAAAAAAGGAGAATGTCATGGAAACGAAAGATTATCAAAACGTAGAGAAATATAGAAAAGGTCCACAAAAACCAAGGTATGAAATGAAGTTGTCTATGTCTAGATATGGTAAACTGTTGTGAAGTCGTTAGTGATTTCGATTCAAAATTTTAAATTTTAAATTATCGCTTCAGTGTTTTAAACGGTATCTAAGTACTGTATACCAGACAAATATAAGTTATTGGCTTGAATTGCCGTTAAGAAAATGGATCAATATTTTTAATTGTGTTAAAGTACTCACAGAAATGTGTATATGTCTATTTTAATACCCACAAACCATTTAAAAGCAGAATAAATACAATGTAATTTAATGAAAGGAATATTATAACAGTCGGTTGACAGCGAATCTTATTGTTCTCGGTGACGCCATAATTCTTGATCACACTTGAATGTCTGCCTCTCGTGTGACCCGGCAATTCACAGCTAACAAAGATACAACAGGCGTACCAACCGAATGTTACGATATTACATTCATATAAAACAAATACATTGAATTTTAAGTCAGAATAAGGAAAGTGCCTTCCTTTAATCTTATATTTGCATGTTAATTTAAAAGCCAACAAATAATCAACCCCGCATACCAACAGACTGTTACAGTATTGCATTCATAAAACAATTATATTTAATTCTAAGCCAGATGAAGAAAAATGATGATATCCTTTAATTTATATATTTTATTAAAGTTTATTTTTTCTTAAAATTTCAGTGTTAAACCTCAAAGCGATTCGTATACAGGAAAAAACAGAAAAAGTGGTAACATATTTGATTATTATATTTTCCTTTTTATAAGCTTTGAATATTCTCTAATATTTTACAGTGATATTGCTTTAGACAGAGAGTGCAGCTTCTTCTAATTTTATTTTAAGAACATGACTCAGACCATTCTTTTTGTTTGACTGACAACGTCTGCAGAGAACAAATACCAAGTGCTTACAATCGGTAAATAGTAATATTGATATGCCTAAAACATAAGAGCATGGATAAAGTCCATTGGACTTTAAAACCTTTGTGACAGAACGCTTTGAGAAGTGGGTAAAGTGGAACTTTTATGACAAAATCTTATTTTAGTAATGCTATAACTGCAATAAATAACACTTCATATTAAACGCCCGCTCTTTTTGAACTGTACACTAAGGATGATAACATTACGCTATTAGTTTATACAATAATTTATAAACTTCTAGTATACCTTGAAACGGTATTAAGCCTCAATAGATGCAATATAATTTGTAATAATAATTGTGATATAGAGAGATAATGTTTTTGCGTTGTTCATCCTTCCGGTGTCATAACTAAATCAAAGCGCTGTGAGCGCTGACGGCCTTGGGGCTATAGGTTAACTCCCCGAAAAACAACTTTTCACCTACGTGTTCTGCGTTGAATCTTACCTAAAGCGCGGGTCGAAATGTGCAGAGGACGAAATTCATATATGACACAGAATGAATGATTCACAAATATATGGGTGACAGGAAGTTTGTTTTATTATGAAATGTACGTTAAATAAAAAATAATCACATAGTCAACATTGTAAAATGTTTAAGCCAGTACAAATAATTCGATCTGCGCTTTGTACAACTTCAAGCGATATGATCTGATGATGTGGATCGAAAATTATTGTGTACCAATGACAAGACCTTGAAACAGAAATAAACAAAGCAATACCAGCAATGAAATATAAAAAAGTACTGTACAATGTGTATAACAGAGAAAACCAAAAATGATTCTGGGTTACCTTGTAGTTGTAATCAGTGAAACCGTTCACTGGGCCTCGACATGCAGCGTCCTCGATAAATGGCGGGTGAATTTGATCACGTTAGTTCCTTCTCGGGAATGTACGTAAATTATATCTTTTTTTAGAGACTTTATATGTAGGTAAATATATATGTAATCGTTCGTAAATAACAAAGTTGTCAATGAAATAACATTGAAATTAAAAATAAACTACAAACTCTTATATCGAGCTTCGTACGTTTTCGTAAATTTCCGTAAATATCCGTACTTTTCCGTGATATGCATATGATTATCTTCCGTAATCAGCTAACGCGCATTAATTTCTAAAACAGAAAAAAATGTGTAATGCAGCCCGTAAGCTATATATCTTCCTGCAGTCGTTTGCGGCATTCAAACAGAAGATTGATCTGGTCTGTCTTGCACTACTTTCGCATAGCGCATGTTTACAGTTGTTATTCGCACATAGCACGGCTAAAATTCTTGCAGGGTTTGAAATGTGGTATACTAACTTAGGCCTTGGGGACTTTCAGTCCCCAGGCCAAAAACCAATGGATAGAATTGCATGAAACTTAAAAGATGTATAGATCAGCATAATGCAGCGATGCACGGATTCCCGAGTTATTGTTCTTTAAATGTTTCTATATCCACAAAGGTGGACATATCGCACCGTTCGTCCGTCCGTCTGTGTGTGTCCGTACATGCCCAGTAGACATTACGGGGTTAGGGTTTGAGTACAACTTAGCATTGTGAGGTTCTTTGAATTCATTCCGTCATTATGGGGTTAAAAATGGTATTGAGGGTTTAGATAATTGTATTGTGGGGTTAAAACAGATCAAAGAAAGATCAAAGGGATAACCTCACAAAGTCCGTCTGGTCAGTACGTCCGTCCGGCCTGTGGCTTTGTCATGCATTGGATGAATTTCAAATAACTTGGCACGAATATTCAGCACATAACGACGATCTGTCACGTGCAAGACCCACGTCCTTACCTCAAAAGTCGAGGTTACATTTTGAGTTTAAAGATAATGGAATCCTTTATATATTCACAAATTCGTGTCCGAACTGTAACTTTGTCATGCATTGAAAGATTTTAAAAGTTCCTAGTCAGAACTTGATTATTATTGGCATAAGTAAACTCTGTAGTCTCTAACTATTGGCATTCAGAAAATGAAACTTTTAAAAATGAGGCCCTTTAAGATGAAAAGCGTTTTTACATATTCTATAGAATTCCCGTTTCTGAAACTAGTTGAAGTGCTGATTTAATACAACATAAAACAATTAAGTTCTTTATGACTGTGTTAGAAAAACAGATCCACTCAAAGATGAGGTCGGTAGCGCACATGTTTTTAATGGGTGGGATGCATGTTCCATTATTTTTCATTTCTTCTTTTCACATCAAACTTTTGAACCTAGTTTTGATGCCATAACGCTGTCGTATACTTACACCAAAGTTCATGTAAAGAAAATTTGAAATTAGTGTATTATAATAAAGAACGGATACATTTTGACATATTATCTTGCTCGTTGACGAACAGTTACTGTGTGACAGTGGAAATAAAGGAACTAATACATAGTTAATTAACACCACTGTCAGAAACTCTTGTTTCATTTTTCTGTATCAAATACATACTTTTGAAACTATTTATAAAACATGAGGGATGTCTTGCAGTAATTTTCTGATTTTTTAAATTTCTTTTATAAATGGATTGGTAAACAGACATTTTTACAACAAGGGTATGCTGATAATGGTGTAATTTATGTTTTAGTTAATTTATTTCCACCGATTCTGTCACATAGTCTTTGTTCGTCAACGAGCAAGAAAATGTTTTAAAATGCATCCGTTCTTCATAATAATTGACTAATTCACAATTGTCTTTACCTGAAATATTAATGTCAGTATACTACAATAATTTGGCATCCCAACCAAATGAAATCCATTTTATATTGAAGGACAAAATGAAAATTTAAAAATCATGCAACTCATCCTCTAAAGAATATACTGCGCTGCCTTAACAAAGGAAAAAAGGGATACTGGGCTGGAGCACTTGCCTTGCATATTCTATACAGAAATAAGAGAATTCATAAAAAT
This sequence comes from Saxidomus purpurata, assembly GCA_022818135.1. Lineage (NCBI taxonomy): Eukaryota > Metazoa > Mollusca > Bivalvia > Venerida > Veneridae > Saxidomus > Saxidomus purpurata. Next base: position 67,878,613 of record JAFMSR010000001.1, on the reverse strand, counting down.
GATCCAGTCATATGTGAGGCCCCAATGGGATGGTGCATTTTTTGTTTACACAATGTTTTAAATTATTGTTCTCTAAAACTGGTTGTTATAGTTGTAACCCCGACTGAATGCTGAGGGATATTGTTTTGGCATTGTCTATACGTCCGCAGCTGTAACTATTAAAATGTTTCAAAGAATTTCATGAAGCATATTATAAGTATATATGAAAGTGTTTATCAATCCTTGTCTTCATTAACAATATTCGAACTACAACATGTAGTTTACCAAGACACTTTCCAATTTGTGTTTTTCAGTGATTTGCCTTTTTTGGTGGGGGCATATAAATTCACTAAGAAACTTTTGAATATTTCAATTTTGCTTGAATGTCGCTTATTGTCTCTAAATTGTCTTTCTTGTATGTTATAGTAATGTCTATTCCTGACTACGAAGCTCCGCCTCCACCTCCTGTAGATGGAGCACCCATAGAAGAGGATTACATGAACATTCAAGTACAAAAATCTAAAAGATGATTCTACAAGTGTAAAGTATTTTCTATTACAAACCAATGATTAAATTAAAAAAATATGATATATTTAATATATTTAAATGAATATCTTAATGGTTTGGCGAGGTTCATGTTTTAAATGTGTTATTGGTTTGTTCGCCAACCCGTTTAAAAGGTATATCATGCCTACAGGAGATAGTGTTACTGTGCCCATGGAGACGGAAGTGTATATTCGAACAATATGATATATCTATTATATGTGAATGACCATCTTAATGGTTTGGCGTGGTTCATGTTTTAAAAGTGTTATTGGTTTGTTCGCTAACCTGTTTAAAAGGTGTATAATGCCTACAGGAGACAGTGTTACTGGAAACGCCGTTATTGTAAGTAGTTTATATTCTAGCAGGAAACCTTAAATACCTCCATTGTGAGGAGAAATTTATTTTCACCTTGATTCGAAAGAAGACACATTGATACCTTTGCATTGTGAAGAAAGATTTGTAGCTTTCACGTGTGACAGTATTTCGACGGAGGATTACAGCTAGACGTATTGCTGAGAAATATATGCTTTTTTCAGCAAAGGTGTACATTATTTGTGAGATGCAAATGCTTGCATGAGAGAGCACGTAAGAATGTATGACGCCTGAAGGAATTTAGCATAGTTCGAACAACAAACTTCTACCGTCTTGGAAAGTGGAAATTGTTGCAAAGGCGTTATGGTAGTGTAAATCTGTTTTAGATCGAATGATGATGGTTGACAGCCTTTCGGTGTTCATAATGACATATACATGCTTTTTAAAAAGAATGCCAACAATATTGATATTTATTAAAGTCCAAGGATCATTTTGCATTAGTCTAAATCTAATATTGAAATATGCCTTTCTTTGGTTTTCAAAAACAATACTGTGCGATATTTTAAACATGTACTTATCGCTTTGGAAAGCAAAGTTGTATTTGTTATTGTGCTCCTTCGACTTTAAAGTAATTGTTACAAATTGTTTTCATTTATGTACATCTCACATTATTCATTTTTATATCTGTCTGTTTCTTCTATAGTAGACATGTAATTAAAAATCTATCAAATAAAATATACTGCAAACATATTTTCATTTTTGTATAATATGTACTAAGAAATTGTTTATTTTTAATTGCTTTGATTGCTAGGGATGTGAGAGTTGAAAAGTATTATGTTTTATGCTTTGTTGTACAATGTATGGTATAGTTTGTATGAACTATGAAGTTACAAAGACAACAAGTTTGCCGACGTGATGCCTTTAATTTGATTTTTCCCCATATTATTTCACACATGTGTTGTCAAGAACAGTCCGTTTGACGTCAGTGAGCTTGTGTATATTCTGTTCTTGGACAGCAGACGATAAAATGTCCATCTACTACTACATCATTTATTTTGTCTTTTAACAATTTACAATAACAAAATGACCTACACGGAATAATTTGTAGTTCAAGACAATGATGCGAATAGTATAAAAGCAGACACTGCTTGGTGTTCTGCTGTTAACTGAACTAAATCTGTTCTATTAAATTATAATTTTTCAATTAACGACATACAAGAGATGTGAAAAATCGTGGCGAGACAATGAAAAGAACATTCGACATTTAAATATAGGTGGTGTCTGAATCATTCATAAAAATCAGAACATACCACATAAGTAAACATGAGCTATCGATAATAGAATGGAAATCCTTTCATTTCATCTGAGTTTGTGTCAATATTGTCAGAAATGCAAGAACAGATATTTGGAAAAGCGATGCATGAGATCTACAAGATAAACTTGTTGATGTTGTTGCTTCAGTTGGTGCCGTGGTTCTCGATATATTATCTGGATTTTGTTTTCTGTTGTTAACTGTTATTGCTAACTTCTGTCTGTTTAAACAAAGCGGCTTGCCGATTTCTAGATCTACTGTTTCACCAGTTGTAGAGAGTGTGACACGTACTAAGTCACTTCCACTAGCAAGTGTGAGCTTTGTAGTGTGTTGATCACATGTAATATCAATTGAATTGCCAATATAGTCAATGCCTTTCAATCTACAGTAGAACAAACAATATAATTAGTAAATGTTGATTGACAAATTATCTGAAATTGAAACATGTGTTAGAAAGACTAAAGTTCAATCGTCAATGTTCGCTATGTCTTTTAATCAGAAACAAGAAAGGAGCCATACGATTAATAGTCAAAGTTGCATTGTCAATTATTCAATGCCTTTTATACAGACAGAATGTGATTACTGTCTAGTTTTAAAATATCATAATGTAGTTGATTTGCTTTATCTCCAATAGGTACAAACAATAAAAGTCTTCAGTAAGTTTGACGTATTTGATAATAAGGAAAATTCACACTTTACTACAAAATAATGATGTAGATCTATATGAAGGATTTTCGAAAGGGACCTCATCTTCCTCTGTCTTAAGTAAACAGTGGCATTGTAGATAAAATCGTAAGATATTACCCACTACAATGGGTTTTTATGTATATTGCACCTTAAAAAGTAAAATCCATATTTTGTTTTACTTATTTTTTCTACGTCATGTCGACGTCAGAAGAACACATTTGAAGTGTCATTAGCAACTTTTTTAAAAAACATTTGAATTTATTAAAATATTACACTTCAACAGGTAAGAGGTACAACAGGCATTAAGTTTTATTATCTTCCCGCCAAGGCGGAGGGGATATGGTAATGGACTCCGTCCGTCCGTGCGTCCGTCACACTTTTGTCCAGTGAAATTATTCAAGGGAGTTAATTTAAATTTTACACAAAGACAGAGGACATTGAGAGAAAGTGGTGTGTACAAGGACCTTAACTCTAGCTTGTCCTTTTTTGAATTATCTCCCTTTATTAAATTTTCTTGTCGTACCTCACTCTATTTTTGGGTTCCACGCACTGATTTTTCATATAACACTTTTGAAAGTATTCAAGGGAATGTATTTAAACTTTACATACAGACAGCGGACATTGAGAGGAAGTGCAGTGTACAAGGACCTTAACTCTAGCTTATCCTATTTTAGAATTATTTCCCTTTATTACTTTTTCTTGTCAGGGCCATAACTCCTTTAGTACTCAACTGATACATACAGTCATAAAGGACATTATGATGCAGTGCAGTGTCTAAAAACCATAACTCAAACTAACCCTGGTTTTGAGTTATCTCCATTTTTGATTTTTCGCATAAAACGTTTGGTCAAAGAAAGAGCACTCGGCAGGGGATAGCCATGTTTAACATGACTCTTGTTCGTAATGGGATAGAATAATGTCAAAATCCTCATGTATGACAGGTATATCTCGTTCACAAAGATCATGAACGTGATACAAAATGTAAACACAGATCTCGTCTATCGCCTGCTGCATGAATGCATTCAGACAAAGTCTATAGAATGCATCAACAATCACGTAAAATCAAGATTACATACTCGTAAATTGGAAATCTGTTTGAAGCTCAAAGAAGAGTATTTTGTAATGATATGAACATGAGACAATTTTCCAGGATCATATATTTAGTCTGGGAAGGTGCACATAGTTACAGTCTGAATAGTTGTTATTCGTATCTGCCCCGCCCATGTTTACATAATGTATATGACATACTTAAGTATGAATGCAAAGGAGAGCTAATCTGAATATATCTAAATATTTTTACAGTCAAACTAGTGTCTAAACATATTGATTGATAAATGAGATACTTATGACAGTTTTTTTCCGAACGCTCGTATACACTACTATGAGGTATGCTGGAAGCTAGAATAGTTCAGTAGCTAAACACCAGTAAAAATACTTTTCGATATTAAAGATATGTAGATAGAGCTAACTAAAGTACACGATCTTAATGAGGACACGGGTAGTTTAATCAGATTGACAAATATAATTACCTGAATGACGAAGTGTCCGGAAAAGGTGAACAGTTTATTGTTAAACTATCTTCATTAAATCGTATTCCAGCATAGCCAAAAAGAAGGGAATGAAGATAACCGCCCATTCCAGTAATAAAATTAGTAGTACCACTCCCGTCGGCATTCTCTGTCCAGATCTGAAAGATAGTAAAGGTTGAGGAACGTTTTAGATCAACGGTACGATACATGTTGGTCTATAAAGAACAGCCGCCACATGACACACAGTTGGTTAGACAAAGATGCGCTACTGTGCATTTATATTCGGTCAGAAAATGGAACTGGCAAAACGAGAGCAACCTTTGTGACATAAAAATAAAACATTACATCTTACATTGAAAGGGTCCTGTCTATTTTTCAACTGCTCGTAAAAGGTTTCATTAGCCTTGTCAAGTTCTCCAAGCTCTAGCCATCCAATAGTGAACATGCCCCATGACATTGCAGGACCACCCGGTGTTACCTATAACAGGATATCTCAATGCAATAATTAGGTTAAGATCTAGACATGTTTTGTTTCAGTGTTTGTTTCTTGGCTTTAGGCTATTTTTCAATACCAGAAGTATTGTACTACTGTTCAAACGATGACTTAACCTTGCTTGCGTTTTTGCATCGTTAACATTCCTTTCCGCTTAGGTATTTACTTCCGAAAGATGTTGCAGAGAAACGTTTAATCGTCTCGGGGTTGGCTCTCTTGAAATCTCTTCCATAAATCTTTTATTGCTTTACTGGTAGTAGCTAAAGTTTTACATATTGAGACTGACAGGCATGACAAATTAGTATTAAATAATTACATCATGAAAAATTAACTTGTGACTTCCCTGTTGACTAAAGATCAATTTACGCCAAGTTACCAGCTTCTGTGGAAGAATTAATGCTTTCCCTTAGCCTTTGGTCACCTTTTACCTTATGACTATGAGAGTACAGAGAAACTCTCTCATAGGTCATATCTAATTCAATCAGAATTATTTAAAGAAAGAAAAACAATCTTTTTTTGTCACGATAAACCTTTGCATATATCTCAAGATCATTCCGCCGTATTTGTTCAGACATGTTCATCTCTAGTGGCCATCCAAGAAGGATTGCGTCAGCTTGTTTTACGATGACACCTGAAATGTATAACTTAGAATACTTTTATGACTAAAAATATATTAAACTTGATTGTTTCTTACTATTACCCTTGGCTTATTTGAGCAGTAGGGATAAGTATTTAGGAGAAAAGGTCGTTTTTAATCGGTTTTATACTCGAACTCAAATACCTACAGCGGCTTTGACATAATTAATGTTGATTAATTGATTGTAACTAGTAATAACTCACTGGTATTGTAACCATCAAATTCTGGATGATACTGCAATATGTCGTCAAACAGAATCTTGATCTTACTGGCAACTTCTTCATAACGAGCTGGTACCTCGCATCCGATGAGTTTACACACGTAGGCCGGTAACCGTATTGCTTTCTGAGCGATATAGTTTGTATAAACAGAATTGTTGACAGGGAAGTGATATTCATCTGGTGGCATCACTTCTGGAAATGGGTAATAAATGACTTTAAGACAGTAATGAAATATTTCTTTAGATACCGCATTTATCTATGCTATACCAATTTCTAAGTTGGCTTGTACTTAATGAACTCAAAAAGGTAAACTTATACTAACATTTACTATATTTTTTGTAACATTAACTGAATACTGAATTCGACAAAGGAATGTTGAACATACAGTAGTATACTGGTAACAATTTTGTCCAATAATTGGTGTTATATTATGTAATATAGTATATAGAAAATAACTAATGCCGCTTATTATACCTTTGATTTCATACATATCAAACGAGGCATTGTACAGTGTGCTTGATACCCAAAAGTCAGCCAAATCAAATATGGCTTCCATTAGTCGGTCTTCTTTAAGACTCTCCAGATCTTTTGTCATCCATAGATACTGCTGAAGAGCCAGTGCCACGTCACCGGAAACATGGATTTCATACGTCCCGCAAGCTTCACTTGGTGTAACGTCATAACCTACAGAATATCTGAAAGTAACCCCTCGGCCATTTCCGATAATACGGAAAAAATCCAAGATGGTGAACTACCTTACAGCTTATTCTTAATGAGGATGTTTACCTAAAATTTCATACACATCATGCAGTTCGTCGTGTACAGCTCGGGATATCCAGAAATCGGCTATGGCAAAGACAGCATCACTCAAGTTCCCATGCAGTAAAGTGTGAGTATCGTGGGTAAGCATGATGTATTGATGGAAAGCTAGCGCTACATCACCAGTTATATGATCCTCTAAATCACCACTGTACCAAGGAGTCACATCAAATCCTGACATAAGTAAGAACCAAGGCTAAAAGATAGGTAACATGCACTTTTGGTGGATCAACTAGGTATCATGCAATTTAAACATGCTTTTTAGTTACGTAAATATTGGCCATAGATTAGTAAGATTAGTAAGTGGAAACATTTTTGCAGCTTAAATCCTTAGAAATAAAGCTAAGTAGTCTTATTATGTCAAGGTATTTGAGGGTGTAATGTTCTCTACTCAATTTACTTTGCATATACTGAATTATATCATTTATCATCGACCAAGCCTATGCTATACAAAAGCCAATGCTGTGGTACAGAGAATCAGCAGGTATTGTGGAAATCTTACTGATCCCCAGAAGGCTCATGCAGACGTTTAAGAAAAGAAAGCCTTGGCCCAGTTAGAAACGAAAGTGAAAACAAAAGTAGAAACAATAAAAACTTAAGGCGGAAAATGGTATTATATATATCACACTTTTCCTGGAAATGTTGATAGAATCAAAACCTGAGAATACTTACCTGACAAGGCACCTTCCCATGGGAAACGTGCCCCCTGGTAACTAGTTCTTCGTGCGTATTTCCTGGCCGAGTCTAGTACACGAATACGAGTGTTGATAAGCGTCTTCCCAAGGTCTGAATTCAGCAATAATATTGGCGGGAACATCCACGTGTCCTGGTCCCAAAAGATGTGACCGTTGTAGCCCTTATCATATAAAACAAATGCCTTGATAAATGGAACATCTTCCGAAAAATGATTAAGGATGCTTAAGCATGAACTATCAGGAATACAGAAAAGAAAAATGAGCTACACTGTGCGAAAACCATTGTCTTAAAGGGACAGCGAAGTAATTTTCCCGACAAGACCTAAGATTCTCATCTGTAATTGTGATTGGTCGAAAAGCACAAAGCTTGTTTTGCGTAGTGCTTTCTGAATTTAAACAAGCACCCATATACATTTGTTTTTGAAAAGAGTGTAATGTTGCTATCTCTTTCACTGAAGCCATCAGAGAAATTCAAAAACGTAACATTTCATTGCCCTAAAAGGAAACTTCCTTTATCTTCATTAGTAACATTTGAGTATATCATAACAGTTATGAAACTGCTCTCGGTACATTCATTTACTACATATACAAGGTATTTAAACTATTGTCATAGTAAGGTAGAACATGCTAAATAACATATTTAAAGAATTCAGGGGTGTACATTGTGTGCAAGATCCGCCGGTGATAGTCCTACAAAAGGCCACGTCCTCTCTTCTACCGTTGGCATTGCACTGAGAATGTAGTAAAGTGAGCTATAAGTAAGTGATGACAGGAGTGAGTTGCCATATATATCAACACGCCCAGCATCCCATATGGCATTCCAAGCATCAGTGTGAGTTGAGTCCAGGGTATCGTTTGCTTTCATAGCAAGGCCTGCAAACCAGAAGAGCTGTTACTAGAAATACTTTTCTATTAAAAGTTATAGAACTAACCTTGAATTTTTCTAATCTATTTAAAAATGAATCTTCAAATGTTCACAATAAAACACGTGTTTGTTTTTGGAAGCGATAAGCGATGGCTCTATTTCTTCAATTCGTTGGCATAGTTCGCACTGGTGTAAAATTTCAACATTATTATTTACACTATTTTTCAAGGTTGATTTTGTCGGAAAACTGCCGGTATCAGTATAAATCTCTATGAGGAAATCACATTATATTTTATATACTCTGAAGATATCTGGCACAAACTCGAAAGTCTTACATGGGCTGTTATGATATGCCATCAAGCGTTTTAATCAACCACTGCATATCAAGATAGCAAAGTTGTCCCAGAATGTATCTACTTCGGCTTCTAATGGTGAACTATTTACAATGGAGAGAGCGACATTGTTTCGTTATAATTTGACAAACCTTGCATGAGTATTATACAAAAATCTATGTGCGTTCATCAATAATCCTCTCACATAAACAATCTAAGTCCCCGATTGTGACAAATGCTTTTGTTTACATATTGTTTAATCAGAAGGACTATATAAAATAAGAGAAAGTCGTGGAATATCAAAAGAAATACAATGTATAAAGTCAATACCCTTTTCATAAAACGATTTTGTTTTCAATTTTTCAGGTCCAACTGACATGAGAAACGTGTGTCTTACTATTGATGTAATTCCGGCCTCGATCACAACAGTATCCGGAATCATACTGTAGTACACATGAACGGGTGTTCTTCTGGAGTCCGGGGTTTCTGCTACCTTAGTGCTACCGTACATATATCTGAAAATAAAGCACTATATATTTGCTGTTTAGCCCACAGTTGTCTATAATTTGCATCACCCACTTACAGATACTGAGAAAATCGTTATTTTATGACTGTCTTGAAAAACATATTCTCTCAGTCAGAACAGGTTTTCCACTAGAGTATCGCTGCATACGACGAAAAAGTAAATATACTAGACGATACATTGAAAACAACTATCGTTTTTATTTCGCTGCATTTTCCAAGCTCAAAGAAGTCCAAGATAATTTATGACGTTCCCACGTGCTGTGCAGTATTTAATACTAATTTGATCAAGGTTATATCCTTAACAGTGTTTAACACATTGCAAGTCAGTGATACATCGCTATACAGGTATCCTAAAGTAGTTTTTCATTTAAAATATTTGCTATTATGTGCATAAATAGGCAAATAATTGTTACAATAAGTAAGTTATCGAACTTCTGAGTTGTGTCAAATGTTCTGATTTTAAGGAATTTAAAGTATCTTGGAGTTTTCAGAGGTTCCTGTTCATACCAAATTACAAATCAAACTTGCACTTTGTGATATTTTGATGGTACAAGCTTTCTTTTTCATGTTATATCTAACTAGACAAACAGCCTAAAATGCGTAAAATTTACAAAAGGAACCAAAGAAATTAAAAACATTACTTTAACCTCTGTAAAAGATCTTTAAAATGAACAAAATTAAGGCATTTTATGGGGATCAAACAGCACATTTTGTTAAACTAATGGAAACAACTCTTGATATACTAGTGTAATCTAGTCTAAAACCGGTATCAAACATGGCCACTACCCTGTGACCAATAACATTAAGTGCAAATTTAGTTGATCAAGAAGTGTAAACATATTGTGGCAGACCAGCTATCCTACAATATGCCACCACGAGACTTTCAACGGATAAATGATTGCCAAAGGAAATCAAAAACTGATCATTTACCACAAAGCAAATCTTATAACTGACACTTACAAATGATAGTGTACATTCTTAGGTTCATAAGGTATCATCTGAACCCCTACGTGCATAGGTGAATGAAAAAAGATATACGCACTTAGTATCCTCAAGCCCGCTTTGTGCACTGGTGAAGTCAATTCCGTTACTTTCGTTTCCTTTGTTTACACTTACAAACACCTCTACCCGTGAATGGTTCCCACTTGCCCGAACTCTAAGTTCGGTAACAAGTAGTCTTGACAATGTCCTGTGAGCATAGATCTTCAAATCCATTTCCCAGTGGTCACCGATGTACTTCTCTAAATAGATACCTGTTGTTAAGAAATGAACTTTTATTTACAATCTATGTGAAATCTATATTGTATATGCAAACGAAAAAAAGAGTTCTGCAAATTGACTCATAACAACTAGGTGACTCGCATGTTTTAAAAAGTTTTCCATAGTCAGAAAGGTCAGCAGCTATTTCTTATCTTTCTATAAATTAAGGTAACTAACCGTTTTCCATTTGAAGGCAATAAGATTTTTTTGCCGCTGGTAAATTTATTTTGCTAACATTTAAGGATGTTACGGCTGGGATTCTGGCACGTGTTGACTTCGTTCCGTTTCCATTGTACAATCCATTCATGTATACAGCGTCGCTATGGGCCACCGTGGCCACGTGGCCATTTCCAATAGAAGGCCAAAGTTTAGCATCTTTTGGTGGTCTAAAGTCAAAACATCATCAAATGTTATTATTTTTATTACCTGATTGCCCACATAAACGACATATGATAATATTCATATAACATAACTACCGATATAAATAGCACATGTTACTGTTTTTATAACTGCCCGAGTGTATTATTACTTTTATTTCAAAATTGCCCACATAAATGGCATATGTTTTTATTTCTATTACATAAGGGCCAGCAAAAATGGCATATGATACTGTTTATTATTACATAACTGCCGATACGTTACATTATTTTTATAACCTAAATACCCACATAAATGGCATATACAGTGTATTGTTCTTGTTTTGGATGGTTGTTGAAAGGAAGTCGTACCAGAGGGGTTATTATATTCCTAAAAACACAGGCAACTCCGCTGAAAAAAATAGTTCGAAGCGTAGTTATATCTACAGTATATTTGCCTATGAAATCCCCAATTAAATTGCATGTTCACAGAAATGCAATGAGTTTCCGACATAAAACTTACATGCCAGTCAAGTGTTCAATTTTCTGCTTCAGACTGCGAATATTTTACATAAATTAGCATACCCACAGTTTTGAAAAAATGTACTTGGAGCACTGTATAGAACGTGTTCTGTGCGCGCGCATTTACTGCTATTAAATTGCTATGTGTAGTAGTGTTCTTCGTGTTTGTCTATTTGGGTGTTTGTGTTGTTTTATTTGTGTTTTTTAAAGTTAATATCAGCAGAGGTAAATTTGTATCCGAAGAATTTTAAGAATTTACTTTTAATGAGTTAGCATACTCAGTAAGTGTTTATGTACCGTATGTGCCCATGGCTTTTACGGCTGATTTAACTGAAGTTTTGAAATTATGACTGACACTAGTTTCTTCAAACTAAACTCTAGTTGAGTACTACATTCTGGGCGCTATATTATTGCAAGTTCTTTTCGAATTTACAATCTGAAAAAAAAAGTTTGCGATAATTGCAAATCAGTTTTTATTTGTTTGACATTGACATCAATCTCGTGTTCACATGTTAACGTCTTGGATTTATGCAGATAAGTCTCTTTTAATTGGGCATTTCAAAATCCTACTGAATAGTTGAACAGAATTTCACAATATAAATAAATGAACATTTTCACGTCTTGAACTTTTGAAAACACTTTCACGTCTTGGGGTGAACATTTCAGTATGTCACTTGGAGTTGAACATTTCAGTATTGCTTGCCTAAACTCAATCATGCCAACATAACCGTCCCACCAATACTTTCAGTGCTTTGATTATTACTTGACAGCCGACACAACTGCAAATGATTTTTTTCTGGAAACGCAAGAGTTGTTGTTAGTTATTTAGATGCGTCTCTCATCATTGAAAAAATGAGGTTCTTTTGATATTGTCTATTTTTCTTATGAAGTTGTCGTTCGTTTCCTAGACACGTTTCAGGTGCCATCTTTGCTGAGAAAAATGGTAATATTATTTCTTTTTCCCCGTTATACAGCTAATGACATTATCATAACGAAACACATGCGACTGAATACTCTTCAATTGCCTTTAATTTATATACAATATTATATTATTTTAATTTTATCTTCTGTTTTATTTATCCCTTTTTAGCTTTTCAACCGTTTTTAAATGTTTTACGGCAAAATTTCATAAAAATCTTCATTCATGTCAAACTAATAAGGATAATGGCAATGAAAAATTAAGACCACTGGAGGTATAAAAATACGGTAATGGCAAAATGTAGAAGTTCATCAATCTTTATATTAAGAATAGTATAAAGACAAAATTTATCAGAGTGGAATGGATGTCCTATTAATAAAATTTGCATTTTGCTTTGAAATTAAACCCCTTTACCTTTTTTATTATTTTTAAACTTTTTAATCATATACAAATGTACATCACAATCGTTTTGGCAGGCTCAATTTTTATATAATGGTTACTGAATATTGACAAATTATTCTTTCTGGTATACCATTCAGTTCGTTACTTACAAGATGGTGCTAGGGATATAAAATTCCATATATCTTTTTACTTAGACGGTAAACCTTTTAAGATTTGAATATGAATCATTGGAAGGATATTGTTAATGAAAATAACAATTATGGGGGCCTTTGAAAAATTGAGCGTTATGGGCTGAATATCTTAAGTTTGCTTTTCAACATATTATACTTGATATCAGATCTACTCCGGATAGGTATTTGCTTAAGGTATAAGTAAGCAGTTGATTGTAAATGCAGATAGACAAAATATGGTGATGTGTTATTTTACGAACTCTAAGGAAATTGTGCTTGGCGAACAATAACAAACTGCCTACGTGACTTGAGTCGCCATCTTGAAAGACAGGAAACTTTACAGACAAAATAGGAGTGCATGTAATTTTTCATGATAATTATATATTCTAGGTTTAAGACAGTGGAGTATGTATACATTGTTTAAAAATCTTAAGTAAATCGATACGTATTATTCGGTAATAGTAAAGTTTCGATACTATAGGTCAGTCAGTAGATGTGGTGTCGTGTCAGTTTCTGCTTGTTCAACCAGAATTGGTCTCCTTGAATTCTTTTGGGGCCATACCTCAACATCAACCATCTAATTTCCAAACTATTTGCAGTTTCAGTGTTGTTTGCCGGCCCGCTGTGATACTTTGTAACACAGTTTTTCTTGTTATTATTAGTATGGTGTCATTTAAATTGGGAAAACACATGAGTCTGCCCGCTGCAATAAAACGACTGAGATTGATTACATTTCAGGTAACTATAAATAGAACATTATAATCGGATTTTTTCTTACTTTTAGGTGTCCCTTGGACAAAAATAAGGTAAATGTATGCAGTAATTGGCAGCAGTAGTGACGTTTATTTTATGTAACCATTTAACAATATATCGGATTAAAATGGCCGTTTACTGAAATGTTTCGACGTAATATGATACAATTTCATGATAATTATCTGGCTAAGTGTATGCATAAATATGCCACTATAGTTATGTTATGCAGAAATTTGCCTCCATAAATTAGAAAAGGTCATTTTTGTTTTTGAAGTAAAATCTTTCTAAAATTGAATATGAATGCCGATAATCAAACTTTCGCTACTGCCTGTAGCCGGAGGGATTTAAAAAAAAACAAATAAATAAATAAAAGTGTAAAGTAATTTATAAATCAGTTGCTTATCCTACGGCAACGGTTGCTCAATGTAAAGGTTAATGTATCTTTATAGGTGAACACATAAAACAAACAACTGAGTGTCTTCAATAGTAAGTTTGACAACGATATTGGGGTGTCTACAAATTTTTTGTAACCGCTTATTAAACAGCCTATAAATCATTCTGTTTATATATTCAGTCCTCTAACGATACTGAATTTAGGTATTTAATGCTAGATATTAATTTTTAAAAACCAAAAACAGAAAAATATAAACAGTCTAAAAATAAACAGTCAACCCTTCGTTACAGCAAACTTGGAAAGAATGGAAAGAATCAAAACCAAAATATTACTACTTTTCAATATTATTATACTTAAACCTTTTAAAAGACACTAAAAGAAGCATTGATTAGAATTAGTAATCACCTTTATTATGCAACAGAACAAACAAAACTGTAACTTAACTTACTCATTCGAACAAAAATGCCAAGATTCAATATCTTTATTCCAGCCTAATCGAATGTCATTCTCTGAGCATATTTGGGATGCTGTCTCTTGTAATACTTGAACTAAAGTATATCCAAAAACAGCCAGTAAAGGAAACAAATTGGCCATATTGTTTAAGTTTCGCCAATTAATGATAACACAGTTTCTCAAGCCGCACTTTTATGAAATACTTAATGGTTTTGTTAAGTGCATTTCGCGCTAACATCCACTATACAATACAGTTTATGTCGGTGTCAGAGACACAGAGTAACTGAAATATGCGTAATTACACAGATCTAAGTTTCTGCGAGAGAAAAGTATTCAGTACTACTTAAACTTTAAATGTGCACAAAACATCTAACCGTATATTGCCATAAGGTCGCAATTTTTCTTAAATCTCACTGGTCTAAAGGCCATCTATAGTGAACATGTACCAAACATAACATATACAGAACAAAAATATTCCGGCTGGTAGATACAGAGGTGTTCCATTTGTGTTAAAAACATAAGAGAGGGGTTCATTTTTCTATTTACATCCATTACAGATGGTGAACATGACTCCATGAACACACAGCTGTGATAAATATCGCACATATGGCGTACATGATTCCATAAATACTCAGCTCCGATTTAAAATAACCCAGATGGTGTACATGATTCCATACATACTCAGTTTCGATGAAAATAGTCCAGATGGTTTACATGATTCCATACATACTCAGTTCCGATGAAAATAGTCCAGATGGTGTACATGATTCCATACATACTTAGTTCTGATGAAAATAGCACAGATGGTGTACATGAGTCCATAGATATGAGCAGTTGTGATAAAAAAGCAGAGACAGTGTGCATGATCTTATACATACAAGTTATGATAAAACATAGTCAAAGATCCTATACACACCAGATAGAAGGACTGCAGTAGGTGTAATAATCAAATATACACCCGGGTTTGGTAAAACAGCACATGAGGTATAGATCATCCTATATACACTCAACGGGTTTAGAAACGCAAAAGTGGCAACATATTAATTTTAACAGTGTTATCGTGTTTCAAATTTATTCAAATTTCATACACAACAAAAACAATATAAAATTGAATTCTTGTAAAAGTTTCAATAATTCATCGCAAAAAATGACTTAAAGAGGTTACGACCCTACTGTTTTGAGACACACCGCATGTTTGGTGTTCAACCCGTTTACAGTTGGACGCTATGCTTCCCTCTTTGATTGTGTCTGACGGAAGAGGGGGAGGACTCTGTGATGGGCAGTTTTTAAATCCCACTGGGACGAAACTGTTTTGATTTCTGTCCTCTGGCCTGTTTCGTCGGGCCCTTAAGGGTGTTTCTCTTGGTGCTCTGCCTTCTGCAAAGGCATTGAGTACATACGTTTTTTGGTTCTCAAGGTTTGCTTTTTATATATTTATACACGAGCATTTTTGTGTTTTACATACCATGCCTTTTTGTTTCCATTGCGTGTGTTAGAGATTCACCTAGCAGGGATTAATTTTATTTACACTGTCCTGTGACTTTGGAACATGGGGGTAAGAGTGAGGTTGGGTGCGCACCATAAACCGGTTTAAGCTCCCCAGTGGTGTTTTTGCCACTGACCGTTCCAAGGCGGTGCCCCACTGTGTTCCGTTAATTGTTCGTTTTGTCCTCGTGTGTTTGCTTTGTGTGCTTGTGTGTGTTGGTGGTGTGTGTTTGTGTGTGTGCATGATTGTGTGTGTTGTGTGTGTGCGTGTGTGCGTGTGTGTGTGTGTGTGTGTGTTGGTGGTGTGCACTTCTGGGTGCTGTGGGGCTCGTTTTGGGGAGGCTGCGTTTTTGGTACGTGGCATTCCCTGTTTGATATTATTTTTGTTTTTAAATAGAAATAAAAACAATAGCGTCATTCAAATAAAAGTGTTCAACAGGGGAAAGCTTTGCGTTTCTATATCGGTTAAGTGTACGTACACCGGAATATGGCAAATATAGCACAATGGCGATGATGATCCTGTTTATGCCTGGTTTTGATAGACAGCATGTATGAATGGTCTTGGTTACTTTATTCGTGTTGTCAATAATAATGTCGTCTAATTAGGGAACGTAGTTTACAAAACAGTCAAAACACCATATCAAAAGCCAGTGATTGTATAGAATATAGTGTGATAATGTCTGTCAAAATTTGATTTAGTTTACTTATAGCTTAAACAAAATAACTAAACCAACTCATTTTCATATGTATAATGGTGTAAAAAAGGACACGGGACTGGGATCCTAATGTTCGTACTTTAGTAGAACTTTTATCAACTCTTGTAGCTTTATTTGCATTAAATTTGTGCATAGTTTTTGAGACTGAAGATCGACTAACATGTGTAAAGTTAAAAGAGTTAGGTGTTAAATTTTGTTCCAATACATTGTTTATGCCCGGGTTATTTTCCTGATTAAACTTTAAATCCTTACCATTATCTTTGGCAACTTTGCCATAAAAGATAGTAATATACATTGTATCTGCAAAGTATTATCTGATGTTGTTTTCTTATGTTCATCTAAAACTATTTTAGCCTGATTACTTTTAGATTTATTAGCTATGAATTGTTTGATTGTTGACTAGAAATATTTTGATTTACAACCACTTACGCACCTTTCCTCTACTATGATTGTTCAAATCATGACCCCATGGTCAAAACTGACCCCGCCGGGGGGTCCCTAGATTTTACATATCTAGTGGACCTCTACAAAGTTTGTTCAAATCATGCCCCTGCGGTCAAAATTGATCACACTCTGGGGTTCCTTGTCTCTATATAGAGGTATAGGAAAACATAGCTTCCAATGAGTTCCTGAAGTAACGAGCAACTTAGCTTGCAACCAATGACTTCCGTAGCAACCAGTGAGTTCCTTTGCAACCACCAACCTAGAATAGTGACAAGTGACTTCATAAGCAATCTCTTACGTCCCTAGCAGCAAGTGACCTCTTTAGCAACCAATGCCTTCCTTAGCAACCAGTTACTTCCATAGCAACCAGTGACTTCTCTAGCATTCAGTGACTTCATTAGCAACTAGTGACGTCCCCTGGAAACCAGTGACTTCCTTAGCAACCAGTGACTTTTTTAGCAACAACTTAGTCACCTGGCAACCAGTGACTTCTTTAGCATCCAGTGACTTCTCCTATGAACAAATGACTATCTAAGCAACAAGTTACTATTCTAGAAACCTTTAACATCCTCTTGCCACTACTGACTTCCTTAGCAAACATTCACATTCTAAGCAACTAGCAACAGTTGACTTCTTCGGCAATCACTGACTTTTCCTAGTGATTAGTGATATCCTTAACAACCACTGACTGTATTTTAGTGACTAGTGACTTCATTAGCAACCAATGACTTTCCCTGCAACCAGTGACTTCCTTAGCACGAACTGACTTCCTTTAGCAACACGTAACTTCCTAGAGTACGTTTATGTTTGCCCTAAGTTTCAAACAGGAGGTATTCTGAAAACTAAAATCATTTAACGAAAACTATTACAACAGTATGGACAGTATTTTAACAATTTTAACTTGGACATAGTAGTAAAATCCCTACAAGAGAAAACAATGTACTCGATTTATTTCAAACAAATTAGCTATGCCAAGTTCATTCTACCCAAAGTCTATTAAGTCTAGGATAATCTTACCGCTAATATAGTGTTTCACGAGATTGAAATACCAGTTGGAAGACCATGCCAAAAAAGCAAACTAAGATGTACTTAAATCAGATCTATCACAGTACTATGAAAATACTTTTGATAAGTTACTTTGTAATGACCCAGATAAACTATGGGATTATTTAAAAAAAAAAAACAACTATTAAATGAACTCTCTAAAAGCATATACAAGCTAAAATTACAAAACTAAATGTGATCTTCATTGGTTAACAAATGTAAACAGTCAAAGGGAAATAATAACTATAGTAAATTGAGACAAAAGTTCAACAATCTAAATTAATGCATACAAAAGGAAATCCGAAAATCATACTGGGAGTATTTAAAGTTAGGAGTTTTCTTTGATCACTTAATAACTGGCAAAATAAGAATCGTTCATACAAATGAAAAAAACCCTGATAGTCATGGTGTCGCACTCTTAAAATCTGAAGGCAAGACTTACACAAATCCAGTTTGATAAAGCAGCAATCTCAAATAAACAATTCCAACCAGTGTTTTCTAAGCCAAAAATTGTCAGCATGAAACAAATGTGCGAACTTAATGTGTTTGTGAAAATGGAACTTATCAAGAAAATAACATCATTATGGTGTCTTAAAACTAATAAAATACCTAAACTCCAAAGAAGCATCTGGTCCCGACAAGCTTTCTCGCGGGAAAAAACAAAAAAAAAAAAAAAAAAAAAAAAAAAAAAAAAAAAAAAAAAAAAAAAAAAAAAAAAAAAAAAAAAAAAAAAAAAAAAAAAAAAAAAAAAAAAAAAAAAAAAAAAAAAAAAAAAAAAAAAAAAAAAAAAAAAAAAAAAAAAAAAAAAAAAAAAAAAAAAAAAAAAAAAAAAAAAAAAAAAAAAAAAAAAAAAAAAAAAAAAAAAAAAAAAAAAAAAAAAAAAAAAAAAAAAAAAAAAAAAAAAAAAAAAAAAAAAAAAAAAAAAAAAAAAAAAAAAAAAAAAAAAAAAAAAAAAAAAAAAAAAAAAAAAAAAAAAAAAAAAAAAAAAAAAAAAAAAAAAAAAAAAAAAAAAAAAAAAAAAAAAAAAAAAAAAAAAAAAAAAAAAAAAAAAAAAAAAAAAAAAAAAAAAAAAAAAAAAAAAAAAAAAAAAAAAAAAAAAAAAAAAAAAAAAAAAAAAAAAAAAAAAAAAAAAAAAAAAAAAAAAAAAAAAAAAAAAAAAAAAAAAAAAAAAAAAAAAAAAAAAAAAAAAAAAAAAAAAAAAAACAGATTTCTAAAAGCATTATGATTTTCATTGGTGAATCAATTTTGAAAAAAAAAATAAACACAAAAAAAAAAAAAAAAAAAAAAAAAAAAAAAAAAAAAAAAAAAAAAAAAAAAAAAAAAAAAAAAAAAAAAAAAAAAAAAAAAAAAAAAAAAAAAAAAAAAAAAAAAAAAAAAAAAAAAAAAAAAAAAAAAAAAAAAAAAAAAAAAAAAAAAAAAAAAAAAAAAAAAAAAAAAAAAAAAAAAAAAAAAAAAAAAAAAAAAAAACCCCCCAAAAACAAAAAAAAAAAAAAAAAAAAAAAAAAAAAAAAAAAAAAAAAAAAAAAAAAAAAAAAAAAAAAAAAAAAAAAAAAAAAAAAAAAAAAAAAAAAAAAAAAAAAAAAAAAAAAAAAAAAAAAAAAAAAAAAACAAAAAAAAAAAAAAAAAAAAAAAAAAAAAAAAAAAAAAAAAAAAAAAAAAAAAAAAAAAAAAAAAAAAAAAAAAAAAAAAAAAAAAAAAAAAAAAAAAAAAAAAAAAAAAAAAAAAAAAAAAAAAAAAAAAAAAAAAAAAAAAAAAAAAAAAAAAAAAAAAAAAAAAAAAAAAAAAAAAAAAAAAAAAAAAAAAAAAAAAAAAAAAAAAAAAAAAAAAAAAAAAAAAAAAAAAAAAAAAAAAAAAAAAAAAAAAAAAAAAAAAAAAAAAAAAAAAAAAAAAAAAAAAAAAAAAAAAAAAAAAAAAAAAAAAAAAAAAAAAAAAAAAAAAAAAAAAAAAAAAAAAAAAAAAAAAAAAAAAAAAAAAAAAAAAAAAAAAAAAAAAAAAAAAAAAAAAAAAAAAAAAAAAAAAAAAAAAAAAAAAAAAAAAAAAAAAAAAAAAAAAAAAAAAAAAAAAAAAAAAAAAGATTACAGTATTCCAGGCCTCCATAAAAGCTGACATTGTCCATGAAGACTGCAAAACAGAGATTGTTGCACCAATGTACAAAAGACGTCCTAAATGCAACGTAAGTAATTATTGTCCAATTTCTCTCACCCATGCATTGACTAAAGCTAATGGAGCACATCTTAGTATCTAACGTCATGACACATCTTGACTCCAAAAATTTAGTAACTCCATTCCAACATGGTTACTGCTCTACCATCCTCATGCATCAGTGGTTTGCCAACCTTTCAGACAAACATGAAATTATTTAATGAAATGCTCTGGACGAACGAGAATGCTGCTCTACACATTGCTGTGAAAAACAGACCTAATCGTAAATGGATTTTACTAAGACAATCGATAATGTTGAGCACTAACTCCTTCTTTATAAACTCATGAAACTTTGTATAAACAAATTTGTAAAAAAAAGTACTCAAATAGTTGTAGTAGAAGGATACCACTCAGATTCATTTCCCGTCATGTCTGCGGCCCCCAAGGTTTAATGATGTGCCCTTGCCTTTTTATATGTTACATAAATGACTTACCCAACTTGGTTAGAGTCCGGCTCTTTGCTATTAGTATCTATCGTGTACTTAACAATTGATTCCTCAGTCAGCTCACAAAAACTCAAGATGACTTATCAAAATTAGAAGAATGGCAAAGCCATTGGTCACTGGAATTAACCCCAGATGAATGTGAAGTTATAAGAATTACAAAAAAGTAAATCACTATAATTTTTATTATGAACTACATAACATCGAACTGAACATAATAAAAATTGCAAAAAAGGAGTACAAGTATTGAAAACATATCATCTAAGGCTATGAAACACTCTTAGATTTATTACAAGAAAAGTATATATATGTAGTAATAATAGAAACATGTAAGAAACGGCACATAAAACATATATTCACCGACAACTAGTATAAATTGAACTACAATTTGGCAAAACTCTAACCAATGAAATTAAGATGGTACAACGAGAAACAACTAGATATGTAATGAAACAGTCGAACATAGAAGGATAAATGCATCACTAATAATGTGGTATAAAATTGTAAACAATAAAAGTAGATCATAACAATCTTACACACTCAAGAAATATCAACTACATCATCCCCTTTTCAAAAAGCCAATATCACATGAACTCTCTTTCCCAGTACCATCAGATACTGGAATGACCTGCCATAGTTTATTGGAGATCACTGGTGAGGTTTTGGATTTTTGAACTTACGGAAATTTACATTTGTTATGGAAAAAAACAATTATGCAGTAGTAAAATTAGGCACAATAGGAATACTTTAAGGCAAACAAATTGAACAATTTTGAGAAAAATATTTTGACCTCACAATTTGTGACTAAATTGACAAATTTTGCCATATGCAAAAATGGGGGTAGAGGTACAAAGATATTCATTTCTGAAAAAGTGTCAAAGATATTTACTTAATTCGAACTTTATTACAAGGCGAATTGTTAGGATATAAAAATACAGTAATCTGACAAGTTCCTGTTACAGTTCTTTGTTACAGACCTATGCCGTAATATCTCGAAGCTCGTCTCAATTTAAAAAAAACACATTTTTGTCAGTTTTTATTGAATTTCTTTCTTATATGTACATTGACCCCCATTTTTTGCATTCTAAAACAAATATTTTAATCAAACTGTAGGGAAAATATCTAAAAAACCTTGTTATTCCTTTATCATGAAAATATTAATTTATCAAAAATTGAAAAAAAATGTATTTTAGTAAGTGGTTGGAGTTATGATAAGAGGCGTAATATTTATTTGGAAGGTGATAAAATACCACTTTCTATCATTTTTCATCCTAAAGTACGACATATTACATTAGGAAAGATTTAAATTTGATACCTATTCTGAAAATCACACAACATACATAAACGTTTATAATACCAAAATTCTAGCTAATTCTGCATTTAGCACCTTGATCTGATAGTGTATCACTAAAGATTAATATTGCGAAAAAGTTAAGTCATTGACCCATCATTATTTTTCCAGAAATCAACTAACAATGAATTAGTCTCTATAAAAAAAAACAGGATTTATTATATTAACGTGTATAACCTCCCTGAAAAAACAGGGTCAATAAAATTTGTTGTTAATTTGATTTTCAGCCCTTAAGTGTGTTAGTGTACTAATTCCATCATGTCACTGTTTTCACTTGGATCTGATAGACAATATAAGATCCCTGGTAATGACTTCCAGCCATAATTAGTTTTGATTGTTGGAAGAAACCTATTTATATGTAGATTCTAGATGTACATAAAAATTGTGTGTAAAATTTTAGTAAGATGACAACGATACACAGGCAATATATACGACGTGAACAACAACAACAATGTCCCGAAATGAAAAAAACAAAGGAAGAAATATGCATTATGTTTGCATAAACTGTGGCAACAAGTCTGAAAAATTATACAACGAATATAAAGGAGGAATTATAAAAATAACTCTATGCGTCAGTACACATTTCAGTAATTTATATCATTGTGACAAGTGGCCCAGTGTTTGTTGATTCGGATAGTGAATATGTCCGGATAATGCACATCACTCATAGCAAAGAACTAAAATATTGATGGGATTGGCGGGGCAGGTAGATGGATCAGGCTGGGACGAAAGTTAATATTATTGCACCAGATCTGGGTCTTCATATGACTGGTCTGGAAACAAGATATCTGTAAAATGTGCTGTCTTGGCTGAGCGCAACACTCACTTTTAGCAAAGCTAGACTTACGGAAGTTCTGTATCTATAGCAAAACCCTATGAGGAAAGGCTAGAGTTACGGAAGTGAATAAACTCATCCATGTCGCTATAATATATGTCTTATAATGTAATATAAACAGTATTATTTTACCTGTCATCGCAAATAAACTGATTTGTCTTCGAAGGCGCCATTTTGGGTTAGACTTAAAATATTGCTAAAATATTACGGAAATATCGTTGTTATCTTCATGTTTTAATTGAGCGTTCAGTTGTAGATGGACAATTACAATTATCAATGTTTTTGCAATGTATGATATGTCTTATCAGCAACCGCATTTAGTTACCTCCCTTTCTTATATTCTGAATTGAATTGTCGCATAATAATAAAATAAAGATTTATTCATATTTACTCATACTGTTTACATAGTGCTAGAAACTTACATTTCCATTTATTCGCGATTACAGATAAACTAATACAGTTTATATTACATTATTAGGCATACATTAAAGCAACATGGATGATTTTATTAACTTCCGTAACTCTAGCCTTTCCTCGTAGGGTTTTGCTAGAGATACGGAGCTTCCGTAACTCTAGACTCGGTGGCTAGAGTTACGGTACCGTAACGCTAGCCACTGCCTTTAGCAAAAGAACCGTTCTTGTTACCAATTAGCAAACTACTTAAAAATTATTTTTACTAAAGCAATATTTATTTTACCAATATAAGTGTCATTATTTGGAAAGGTACTACACAATGCTAAAGATTTCAGTCAAATATTTGTCGAAACATGAGTGTTAACAAAACTTCATTTTTTAAGCAGAAAAGGGGCTAATATTTAGGATGTTAATAAAGATATATGTGAAAGAATCTTATTGTTAATTCAAACATAGTTAAAAAATAAACAACAAAAAAACAAATTGACACATATTCATGTATTATATGATTTTCACGATTTTCACATCATTCATGGTGCTCAGTGTACATATTGTGTACATGTAGATAAAATTAGGTTTCTTTCAAAGCAGGTTTTCTTTTATTTCTATTTCATTTCCAGATTAATGAGCTATTACAAATACAGGGTCCTTGTTTAAAATTTGAATGATTCATTTATCAAGTTCATGAGCTTACAATGGCAGATAATTGATTTATTGTAGGCAGTTATCTTGCTTGGTTCAGCATCAAATTAATTAGACTAAATAATTGACTGCAGTACAAAATCCCATACTTTTTAGCTGGGTAAGCTCAGGATTGACTACTCTTTGTCATCCGGCATCTGGTGTCTGTTAACAGTTTACTTTAAATGACATCTCCAAATCAGCTTGATGGAGTTTATTATATTTGGTGTGGATGATCCTTGGATGGTCCTCTACAAAAGTTTAAAGGTTTTTATTTTTACCCCCTGCCAAGGGAGAAAACTGGTACTAGTTCCTGACATTTGTAAATTGTTTGAGTAGTCTCCCTTTGTCGTGGAGTATGTCTCTACAGGCTTCTACAGGTCATATAATACATATTGCATTACAGGTATGAGACGCCTAAATACATTTCCATAGACTTACATTATAAGGTTTTCTTCCAGTGTGACTACCTAAAATCTCACCGACTGCTGAAATGAACTTTATTTTGTAGACTCATCCTAGTCCCACATAAAAATAACAAAATTTATACATGTGATCCAATACTTTATGCCATTAATTTGGAGCTGAATGACACTACCCCCATTTTTGTGGCAGTTTTAGTGGTCACCCACCAAATATGTCAGTATTTTCAAATACCAAATATTTTGAATATAATTTATATCCAGATTTTTCTCTTCATATTTCATTTGTGATCTATCATCCAGCGATTAATTAAAAATAATTTTTCTTGTATGCATCTACTTAGTTTCAGCCAATCAGCGATCAAACACATAGTGTAGGTCCGCAAGTTCCCTACACAAAATAACCTGCTTCCGGTTTTCACCGATTTAGGCCTTTCATACCTACAGGTTGGCCACACAATATATGACAATACGGATTTTGTTTGACCTTATCATTGCACCCCTAATGAGCTGACATAGGCGTTATATAATATAAATGTTTTGGGTTTGATTGTTGACCAGTTTTAGTTAGGGTAGTATTTGCTATTAGATTCAGGCAATTTTCTTAATAACACAATACATGTATTTATTTATATTTTATAAAATTGCTCCAGACAAATGTACTTACATGTAAGGACAAAAGTTCTGTCCGGTATAATTAAAGTAACACAAAAACTGAAATTTGATATTTTATTCATAATTAGAAAAGCATAAGAATATCATCATTTTCATATCATTTTACACATTTTCAATGTTCGTGACATTGAATAGAATGTTCGTGGGCGTTTAACGCATGTGCAACATGTGTTGTAGGCTCACTGGGCTCCAGTCGACATAAAACACGCAAATTTTGCTATCTTGAGAGCTTCGTAATAACAACATATGTTGAGTATTTGTCTTAATGTTACGTCTTTCGATAGGACTATCCTTTGGTAACAAAAATCACTTGAAATTTTTGTTATTATAAGCTTCATGTACATTTAATTTAGATAAATGTGAAATTCATGGTTTATGCCGTCATGGTTGATTAAATGTTTTTGTATAGATTTCTTAACACCTTGTGATGTAGCAAGTAGTCTCAAAATATAGATTTGCAAATAAAAAATTAAAAGTAACATACAATTAAAATTTAATTAAACAGTTTTGAACCTTACAGAACTTTTGTCCTGAAGTATAGTTTGGTGATACTACATTGTATAAGTAAACAGAAGAAGTTTGTCAGATCTTGAGGCTCTATAACATCATCATTTATACTGATTAGGGGTGGGCAATATATTGCAATATTTTGGTTCTCTTCTGTCAGTAAAGCCAAGAATACACTATTTAGATATGGTTGTTTTGTTTGGTTTTCTCACTTTCTTTGTGAAACAAATGCTTTCCAATATATCACAATATTATTGTAATATCATTTTTGCTGGCAATACCCAGTCCTAGTACTGATTAATTTATTCTTGATTGCAACAGAAGTTCTTACAACTAAGATTAATCACTCTTGAGACTCACTCAATCAAAGAGAGATAGAAAGGAAATGTGGAATATCTATATATTTGTGGCTAGCCTTTGGACTCTATAACCACAGCTCTAGTGTGGATTGAGCTCAAGACACTTTGATCCTGAGATGAACGCACTACCAGTGCTCCTTGATGGCTCCATGACGTCACTGGTCTGATCAATTTTATGTGATGCCAGCAGGAAAGTCTTTGGGATGTTTGCCAATATAACAAGTCACGGTGAAACTGAAGGATCAAACAAAAAATAAGCTTTAACTAGACTCCCTGCTATTTCTATGAATTTTTTTTTTTTAAATTTAGGTTTATTTTGCCGTTTCTTAATCATGTTAATCTATAGATGTCCCCGTTTAAAGCAAACATTCATCTAACATGTTTAAGGAGATCAAGGGCTAAGTGATATTTGTTGTAATTATTGCAGGACAGTTGTGGTTGTGTTGTAGACAAGTATGTAGAATATGACCTGGTTATTGTCAGCTTGGACGCCTTGCTTCTGAAACAACAAGCTTTTAGACATATAATGATTAACACTGGGATAGAGGTAAGCTTTTACTGATTGAAAGTGGCATAAAGATAAAGTTAGTTTTAGTCTGAACACTCGCCATCCATCGTACATACATCCATTATACATCTGCCAATAATTTTCAAATAACATAGATCTCTGAAACCACTTGCCCTTGGCTCACTTGTTTAGTATATAGGAAAAACTTAGCAAATCTTGTCCATAATGGCAATCCCCAAAGCTTAAATAAGGTTTGTGTAGCATTGTGTAGTAGTCGCCTACCAAGTTCGTTTGAATAATGTCAGATCTTGTGCCAATTTTGGGCCATGCCAATTTTGGGCTGTGCCAATTTTGCCCAAAATTGGCAAAAATCACTTACATATATTGTAAATGGCTAAAATACGTTTTATTTTGGAATGTTTTTTCTGTCACCAAAATGGAAAAATTGTCACCAATTGTATTGTTTCATTGCAGTTGCTGACATTTGCTACTGACGAAGGGAACCTTGTCTGTATGATATTGTGTAGTGTTTGTTGTTTTTACAGTCCCACTGGAAGTTCTGTTTGGTACTGCTGATCAGTGAAGCCATTGTCAAGCTCCTCAATCAACCTAGTAGAGACGATGCAAAACAGTGGAAATCAGACAATGTTATCTACTCTGCTCTTGAGATAGATCTATACTGGAACTTTATTACAGCAGCTGTTGGTAAATTTAACTGTTACCTATATTAATTTTAAATTAAAACACATTTTTCAATTTTAACTTTACAATTTATGGTACGTGATGGGTCTCCACTGAACATGTTTTGGCTAAGTCATGAATTGAGATTTGAAAATAACAGTCGGCCCATATATCTGTGTAAATAACTGATGACAAAGGTGCAGCCCCAGCAATCCCTACTTCTTGCTGAAGGGCTTTCTTTTGAGAGGCCATGCAGGACCAAAAAGTCCTGATTGTTTATTTCTGCTGCATCAAATAAAAAAGTCAATGGGTTGGTGTACAGTAAGTTGGATCTCTAAGAAATCAAAGTATGAGTGTCTGAAAGAGTGAATTAGTTTTTTACTTATATACTTATAATAAGTTGTATTTTAGCTAATGGTACCCAAATAAGCGATATAAGGCCATGTTGTCCCTCTTGTTGGCTTTTAATGTAGTGCTCATGTTATACAGATTTTGATAGTCACATCAAGGTGATTGGGATACTATATAAAGTATTACCTCAACAAAGTCCATTAGGGTTTTAAGCTCAGTGGATTCCCACTCAATATATATTTTTCAATTCTTGTCGGCTGTATACTTTGTACCCCTGGACACATTTAAAATAATTGGTGTTAAATCTCAAATTTTGGGGGTATGACCCAAATCTATATCATAGAAAGGTCAGGTCCACTTACAGTTTATAGGTAATGAATCCTGCATTTATGCAACTCCGAGGACTATAACTTTATTATGCTTTGAAGGATTTTAAAATAATTTGGCACAATGTCCCATCAAGCGACTTTGTCCAAAACCAAGTCCCCCCCCCAAGTCGTCACACTTAGTTGTTTACAGTACTTGTGGATACTGTAACTCTTCATATTACTTGTATGGGCACATTATTTTAATTACTAGCACATTTATGAGCACATGGAAGGACACAATTGTGCTTTGTCTGCCACATTTTTGCCACTTGGAGCGACAGCCGGTTCATTTAACTTGGTCACAATTTTGGTAAATGGGTGCACTAAATATTATTGCCTAGTGAAGCGTTCAAAAAAAAAAAGCCCTATGATACCCGTCTAATCATTGATACAGTGACCCCAGCAATGCCGTAAATCACTTGCTTAAGGGCTTTCTTTTGAGAGGCCATGCAGGACCAGAATGTCCATGATTTTTATTTCTGCTAGAATCAAATAACTAAGGGTTGGTGTCCAGGAAGCTGAATCTCTAGATTGAAGTATGAGTGTCTGAAAGAGTGAATTTGTTTTTTCTTATAATGTTGTATTATAGCTAATTGTGCCAAATGAGCGAAAGGCATGTTGTTTGCGCTTTTGACATATGCTCATTTTATGATTTTGATAGTCACTATGTGATTGGAATACTATATAAAGTATTATCACAAAGTCCGGTTTTACTGTTAAAGTGTGAATTAAACTGTTTTATTGTTTATATTTAATTTAGTAAACACATCCTTATTTCAAGCAGTCTATGATAGTTCATAGTAATATGATGTTTGCACCATTTTGCTTGATGTTCAACATTCTTTTGAATTGTAATATTAAACTGATAGCAACCAGACTTAATTTTAATATTTGATTTGTCAATCAAAGACATGTACATGTAGGTGGCTCTTACATGTACTTTGGCATCGTCTTGATATAGGGTAAGTATGGTATAGTTCCTTTGCGTTTTACATGTTTAAAAGGTGAAAATTATTGTGTATTTTTCAGAGTTGTTTTGTTTTCTGAGTGTGGTATTAGTGTGTATTTGGATATGGAAGAATACTAGAGGAAGCTCAGGAGAATGGTGTCCTAGGTATTTTTTTGTGAAATAGTTTTTACTTAACAGCATTGACTAGTATACTACTGGTATGAAACAAACAAGTCTGTAAGAAAAACAGTAAACAAATTCAGTATTTTCTTTCTTGCATTTAGATACTATGAAAATAAAAGACCTTAAGTAAATGAAATATGATCTCTTTTGTGTTTAATATCTGAACAGACTTGCCAGCTTCAAGTTTGACATTAATATTTCATTACCAGAACATGTATGTTTGCAAGCAGATTGTAAAGTGCAATGGTACATTAGGAAAGGTAATCCCTACATACAGCTGGGTAAAAGTGTTTGCCAGGGTAATTCTGTCATTATTAGAGACATTGAACATAAACAATTAAAATTTTCAGTAGATTTTGTGTGTGCTTCTGTGCAGGGAAGGTTGCAAAGGAGACATTTAGGTTTATTACCCCGTTATATCTAACATAAACATTATTTTGTATAAATTTGGGTATTTTAGAAAGCTTTTTGTATATGTTTAAGTTGATACAATGCCTTGTTTAACTTTACAGTATGCAGGAGTGTGCATGTGCTTTGATGCTATCCAGCTTGGGCAAGGTCCTGGTACTGCCTGCCATTCTCTGGGGTTTGAACTACGGTGTCATATATACATGGCTCTGTACCCTCTTCACTGTTACAGCAAACATCCAAGCTGTTAGAGGTACATGTGAACATTTGGAATTATGTCTAATCTATACAAACAACTTCATATTTCTGTGTGATTTAGTTATTGTTCAGTTATGAAAATTATTTGATTTTATACCTGTTTTGGTCATGAATCTGGAAAAGTATTAAAATACTTTATTATCCCATGGGGAGAGAGCAATGATGTAGGTGTGGCATTGGCAATTTGACTTTTGTCTGTTTGAAGGACTGGAGCCATATTTAGAGTATCCAAATAAAACTTTGTACAAAAGTTTTATAACTATAAGGAAATGCACCAATGTTTCAGTCACATTGCGTAACAATAATAAGTAGGTCTGTTCTTGGGCTTATGTATTTTTAGCTCACCTGAGCTGTAGGCTCAGGGTGAGCTATTAGGATCGATGAATGTCTGTCGTCCGTTCACACTTAGTTCATTAACACTCTAGTGGTCACATTTTTGCCTCAATTGTCACGAAACTTTGTCAGGATGTTTGTCCCAGTAATTACTTGGACAATTTGAATATGGGTCATCTCGGATGAAAAACTAGGTCACATGACCCAAAAATAGAAAAATCTTGTTAAGGCTCTAGAGGCTACTGTTTCAGTCCAAATATCCTGGCAATTTGTCAGAAAGGTTGTTTGGTTGATTTCTAGCTCAAGTTTTAATATGGGTCACCTGGGGTCAAAAACTAGGTCACACAGCCCAAATATGGAAAAACCTTGTTAACACTCTAGAGGTAACATTTTCAGCCCAAATATCCTGGAAATTTGTCAGAAAGGTTGTTAAGATGATTTCTAGCCCAAGTTCGAATATGGGTCATCTGGGGTCAAAAACTAGGTCACACAGCCTGAATATGGAAAAACCTTGTTAACACTCTAGAGGTAACATTTTCAGCCCAAATATCCTGGAAATATGTCAGAAAGGTTGTTTCGATGATTTCTAGCCCAAGTTCGAATATGGGTCATCTGGAGTCAAAAACTAGGTTACAGAGCCCAAATATGGAAAAACCTTGTTAACACTCTAGATGTTACATTTTCAGCCCAGATATCCTTGAAATTTGTTAGAAAGGTTGTTTCGATGATTTCTAGCTCAAGTTGGAATATGGGTCATCTGGGGTCAAAAACTAGGTTACAGAGCCCAAATATGGAAAAACCTTGTTAACACTCTAGATGTTACATTTTCAGCCCAGATATCCTTGAAATTTGTTAGAAAGGTTGTTTCGATGATTTCTAGCTCAAGTTGGAATATGGGTCATCTGGGGTCAAAAACTAGGTCACACAGACTGAATATGGGAAAACCTTGTTAACATTCTAGATGTAACATTTTCAGCCTAAATATCCTGGAAATATGTCAGAAAGGTTGTTTTGATGATTTCTAGCTCAAGTTGGAATATGGGTCATCTGGGGTCAAAAACTAGGTCACAGACCCCAAATGTGGAAAAACCTTGTTAATACTCCAGAGGTTACATTTTCAGCCCAGATATCCTGGAAATTTGTCAGAAAGGATGTTTTGATGAT
Organism: Saxidomus purpurata; assembly: GCA_022818135.1. Taxonomy (NCBI): domain Eukaryota; kingdom Metazoa; phylum Mollusca; class Bivalvia; order Venerida; family Veneridae; genus Saxidomus; species Saxidomus purpurata. The sequence goes on along the minus strand of JAFMSR010000001.1, from coordinate 67,847,651 downwards.
TTCTAGCTCTATATCGCATACCAGTACGCAGCCCTAGTCTCGCACACATTAACCAGGTCCGTAACAACTTTGTTAAAAGCAGTTGTACTCGGGTGAGAGATAAAGGGCCATCAGAAGTGATAAGCACCATGACTAGTAGTGCATGGTCCATGATTTGGGTCACTAGATCAAATGTAACAGGGACTTGAGATAGTAAAATCTTGTGCGCTTCTAATCTCCAAACCCACTGGTCAGAATTTAATTTAACTTCACAGAAGTGTGCAGGTCCAATAATTAAGCATCAGATATTACATAAATTTTATATACTGTGTCAGTGGGGTGTTAGGGTGTTATTCATCACCTTCAGTGATAGTTCTAGTTGTAGACAGTGATGTCTGGAAACAAAATGCAACTGATTTCCCTTTATGTGTTTTAAAGCTCTTAATATTAGGCCTTGAAGAGTAATGGAAAAATCTTCCAATTTTGAACAAACCCTCATTGCTGTAATCATACTAAAGTTGACAAATTGTGCAACTGTGCTGATGCAACTGAAACATCCTTTAAATTTTCAATTGTATAGTTTCTAGGTAGGTGAAACTGTGACTATTTCAGTTGTTTTCATCATTATGTAATTTTATTTGTTTTCATCAATTGAGAAGTGTATTCTCACACTTCATGCTTAGGGTTTAACCCTTGCAAAATCTACACAGTCCTGTGTAAATGAAATTGGTATATCCTAAAAATATCACACTCACAAATATGCGTGTATAATGTATTCATATTATTTGTAAGACATGTAGTTTCTGTTCTGTTCCAGTTCTTTGTCCAAGGTGGAATGTTTTGGCAGTGACAGCGTGTATTGTGTTGGGACATGTCTTAGCATATGGTGCCTCAGAGGTGTTAGTAAATCTTAAATCAGGAATCACCTGACCCTTCTATGAGTGACCCTACAAATTGAAAGACTGTTATCTGACAGGAATCCTCTTTAAGATTGTTGCAGTGCGGCTTTAATACCAACTTCATATCACCAAGAATTACAGTGGAGAGGTGCACACAAATAAACTGTGATACAGTTTATTGAAGTGATTAAGTGTTAGCTTGATGTAATACATTATATTGCTCAAGTTGAATAGAGTGAAAACTGTTTACAAAAATTCAAGTTGCTGTAAGTCCATAAAAGTTTAAATTCAGTTAGCAATGAACAAAGAGAGACCAAATTAACCAGAAGTACGATCAAACTTTAGTCAGAACACTTCTTTTGTGATTATATTTTTGACAAGGGGAAGAAAGATGTAGCAAACACATAACTTAGGACCAAGATTTGAATGCTGTTTTTAGACACATAAAGCTCAGAAATTTTTTTAAAAACTAATTGAAAGGAGAAAAATCAAACAAGATACAAATACACTTATTTTTCTAGCATGACCTCTAAAAGGGATGTTTTATGTTAATTACAAATAAAGACAAATATTATTTAACTTAAGAGGAATTCATCTGTTCATTTTTATTTTTTTTTTGAAAAAAATTTGGAAGCAGAGAAAGTAGATTTTTATTTTCTATGTTTTGTAGTTTATTGTCGAGCCGGCTTGCGGTGAGCTCGACTTAGTTGTCACTTTTGGCGGTTTGGTGTATGAGCGTGCGTGCGTGCATGCGTCCATCTGATTTTGTCTGGACCATATCTTTTTCATGCATGGAGGGATTTTGATGTTACTTGGCACAAATGTTCACCATCATGAGACGGAGTGTCATGCGCAAGAACCAGGTCCCTAGGTCTAAGGTCAAGGTCACACTTGGAGGTTAAAGGTCAAATTCAAGAATGACTGTCCGGAGCATATCTTTTTCATGCATGGAGGGATTTTAATTTAACTTGGCACAAATGTTCACCATCATGAGACGGAGTGTCATGCACAAGAACAAGGTCCCTAGGTCTAAGGTCAAGGTCACAGAGGTTAAAGTTCAATGTCAAGAATGTCTTTGTCTGGAGCATTTCTTCTTCATGCATGGAGGGATTTTGATGTTACTTTGTACAAATGTTCACCACCATGGGCTACCCTTGTTTTTAGAATTACTTCCCTTTGTTGTTACTATAAATAGCTTATATTGTAACCCCCCCCCCCCCCCCTTTTTTATTACTGCGTCAGAGAAAAATCGAGACCACTTTTCTGTGATACAACATGCATGTTACATCCAATATTTAGGTGTATTTTGACCCATCTCTACTTGGTAAGGAGTTAGCCCTTTTGACATATGGTGGGCTCGACATATTGTACATGGGCATCTAGTTTAAATATAACAGTGGATTATATCCCAATAAGCTCACTGTTCACTCAGAGAAATTATCAAAATCTGTTACCGGATAAACGTCAAAAAGTATAATAAATAATAAATATAAAATAATAAAAGCTGGAAACCATACAATGATGACATTGTTAAAATGACGTCATACGTGCTATGCTTTCTGATGACAATTTCACGATTTTTGACAGTGAAACTAACTCGTAAATAAAATTGTAATCATAAAAAAAAACAGAAAAAATGTTGGTTTTGATGTAATATCACCTGTGTACAATGTACATCAAAAGTGCAACTTGTGAAAATATCACTTTTGGTGCCCACACGGTGAAATTATAACAGGATATTGCACCAAAACTAACAATTAGCCTCTGTCTATATTTTAGCTCACTTGGCAAAAAGTGCCAGGGTGAGCTATTAGGATCACTCGCTATCTGGTGTACGTCATATGTCCGTTCACTTTTTCCTTAAAACAACATTTCCTCTGAAACAGTGGGCCAATCTTGATTAAACTTGGCAGGAATGTTCCTTGCATAAAGCTCTATCAAAGTTGTTCAAATAATTCCATTTAATGCAGAACTCTGGTTGCCATGACAACAGAAAGGAAACACTTCAAAAGCAGAAGGCACAGGGCTTAGATATCTGGCTTGCAGCATTTAGACAATACCTTTACCAATATTGTTCAAATAATACTCACTCGCTCAAAATTGAATCAGCCCGTGGGATCACTTGATTTTACAAAGGCTTATATAGGAAAAACTTTAAAAATCTTCTTTTCTATACCACTAGATCGAGAGTTTAGATATTTAGAGCAATGCCTAGTGGACCTATACCAAGAATGTTCAAATTATGACCCCCAGGTCAACATTGATCTGACCCAGGTCACTTTACATGGGCTTATGTAGGAAAAGCTTAAAAAATCTTCTTCTCAGAAGCCATAAGGCCTAGAGCTGAGATATTTAGCATGTAGCATTGCCTAGTAGACCTGTATCAAGATTGTTAGAATCTGGACCCCTTCGTCAAAATGACCTTTTCTGCTATTGTTGACCTTGTATTCAGTGGTAGCCAGGTGAGCAATATTTGGCCATCTTGCCCCTCTTGGTTATGACTTGAGATAGAAAAGCTCTCAGTGGCAGCATTTCAAGGAAACTTATTTGATTTTCTTAGTAGTGCTTAAGCTAAGGACTAGTAATAATCGATCTTAACTTATTTGCAAGTAATTTGTATACTAAAGTCTGTGTCCCATCCCATTTTGTGACCTCAACTTTCACTTACACTGAAAAAACTTGTATGTTTCTTGTAGATTAAATACCCATTTTGTGATCTAGAAAAAAGTCACCCTCCAGAATTTCAGTCGTTAGTGCAGCAGTCAACCTCCATACTGCTGCTTTGTAAATCCATCCACCATTTCCTTTAAACAACATCTCCTCTGAAAAATGGCAATCAAAATGCACACTAATCCTTTAAACTATAGGTTTAACTGTTAAACCAAAAGGTTTAACACCTAAAACCCCTAGTTTCAGGTGCGGTCAGCAATAAGTCTTAACCCATGGTTTAAAGTCTTAAACCTATAGTTTAAGAGACAAACAATCAAATAAGCTGAAACCACGGTTTCAAATGTCACATGACTCTTTAAAATAATGATGTTACATATTAGACATTAAACTGTGGTTTAAGACTTTAATATGGGGTTTTAAGTGCCAAGTACACACTAATTCAGTTGACTCTTAAGCCTTTAACACCTCTTAAATCCATAGTTTCAAATGCAGTTAGCACAATAAACTCTTAAACTACAGTTTAAAGTCTAAAACTACAGTTTAAAGTCTGTGACAACCAATCAAGTTAGCTGAAACCACAGTTTAAATTGTCACGTGATGCACTTCATTGGCACAGAAATGTAATAGGCCAATATAATACATGTTGGGCGTCTGCATTAGTGTCACACCTTGGTTAAGTTCTTTGGTACCACCCCACTCTATTTCAAAAGTATTAGAGGTATGGCTTTGAAACTTACCATACTTGTTTACCATCATAACCTCCATCTACAGACGAGAGACATATCTCTGTCAAGGTTTTTGACAGAATTATGGCCCTTTTTTGACTTAGAAAGTGTATTGAGCTTGGTTAAGTTTTTCGTACCACCTCACTTTATTTCAAAACCATTGGAGGTATTGCTTTGAAACTAACCATACTTGTTTACCATCATGACCTACATCAACAGACAAGAGTACATAACTCTGTCAAGGTTTTGACAGAACTATGCCCCTTTTTTACTTAGAAAATACATTGAATATGGGTAAAATCCACTTATTGCCTTAACCCTTTGAGATATTGAATCTTTGAATGCTTGTTTACATAATTACCCCCTTTGTAGGCAAGAGAAGGTAACTTTGTCAGGGATTTGTTTTAAAAATTAAGGCCCTTTATTAACTTAGAATCTTGGTTAAGTTTTTCGTACCAGTCCACTTCTTGACTTAACTGTTTGAGATATTAATTTGAAAGTTGGAATACTTGTAAACCATCATGATCCCAAAACATGGGCAGGAGAAGGTAATTTTGTCAAGGATGTTATTTGAATTATGGCCCTTTTTGACTTAGAAACTCAATTAAAATTTTCATTCTTGTCCACTTGTTGCCTTAACCATTTGAGATATTACTTTGAAAGTTGGAGTACTTATGTAACATCATGAGACCTATCTGTAAGCAAGAAGAGATAACTCTGTGAAAATGTTTCTTAATTTGTACTTGAAATTCCTAGTTAAAGTCTTGTGTGCCCTTAACTGTCAAAGTTTTGTTTTATAGGCAAGCACTAAAAAGGCGAGCGCGCTGTCCTACTGACAGCTCTTGTTATTTATTTAATTATTTATTCATAATATTTCTCTGTATTTGAGCTTTAAACAGCTATATCAAAGAAGTACGAAAACGTACATTGACCCCCTTTATATATTTAATAAAACACTTTCTTTTTAGCTCGACTTTTCAAAGAAAAGGGGAGCTATCGTAATTGTCCCGGCGTCAGCATTGGCATCACACCTTGGTAAAGTTTTCTTGGTTAAGTTTTTTGGAAAACCTCACTTAATTTCAAAACCATTAGAGGTATGGCTTTGAAACTTACCATACTTGTTAACCATTATAATCTCCATCTACAGTCAAGAGTATATAACTCTGTCAAGTTTTTTGTCAGAAATATGGCACCTTTTTTATCCCCCCGCTGAAGGGGAAGGGGATATTAGAAATGGTCTTTCGTCCGTCCGTGCATCTGTCCCAATTTTGTCCGGAGCATAACTCCAAAAGTACTTGAGCGATTTTCTTCAAACTTCATACACTGACAGAGCACATTGGGAGGAAGTGCAGTGTGTAAGAACAATAACTCTACCTTGCCTACTTTTATAGTTATTCCCCTTTATCAGATTTACTTGAAAAACTTTGTCCGGAGCATAACTCCAAAAGTACTTGAGGGATTTTCTTCAAACTCAATACACTGACATAGCACATTGGTAGGAAGTGCAGTGTGCAAGAACAATAACTCTACCTTGCCTACTTTTAGAGTTATTCCCCTTGATCAGATTTACTTTAAAAGTTTTGTCCAGAGCATAACTCCAAAAGTACTTGAGGGATTTACTTCAAACTTAATACACTGACATAGCACATTGGTAGGAAGTGCAGTGTGCAAGAACAATAACTCTACCTTGCCTACTTCTAGAGTTTTTCCCCTTTATCAGATTAACTTGTTCGAAGCATAACTCCAAAAGTACATGAGGGATTTTCTTCAAACTTAATACACTGACAGAGCACATTGATAGGAAGTGCAGTGTGCAAGAACAATAACTCTACCTTGCCTACTTTTAGAGTTATTCCCCTTTATCAGATTTACTTGTTCGAAGCATAACTCCAAAAGTACTTGAGGGATTTTCTTCAAACTTAATACACTGACATAGCACATTGGTAGGAAGTGCAGTGTGCAAGAACAATAACTCTACCTTGCCTACTTTTAGAGTTATTCCCCTTTATCAGATTTACTTTAAAAGTTTTGTCCAGAGCACAACTCCAAAAGTACTTGAGGGGTTTACTTCAAACTTAATACACTGACATAGCACATTGGTAGGAAGTGCAGTGTGCAAGAACAATAACTCTACCTTGCCTACTTTTAGAGTTATTCCCCTTTATCAGATTTACTTGAAAAACTTTGTCCGGAGCATTACTCCAAAAGTACTTAAGGGATTTTCTTCAAACTTAATACACTGACATAGCACATTGGTAGGAAGTGCAGTGTGCAAGAACAATAACTCTACCTTGCCTACTTTAAGTCAAATAGAAAAATATCATACCTATACTGATAATGAACATTAATATAATTTTGCAAACCTGCTCTTCATTGCCTTATTATTTTTCCACTTACTTGAAAACTGTACTCAGCATGACCATAACTATATGTTTTTTTAAGGATTTCCTCTCACCAAGTAAAATGTACGAAAGTACAACCTTCAGGTAACTTCTTCCCGGGCGGGGGGATTAACCATGTGTAACATGGCTCTTGTTTACTTAGAAAGTGTATTGAGCTTGGTTAAGTTTTTTGGACCACCCCACTTTATTCCAAAACCATTGGAGGTATTGTTTTGAAACTTACCATACTTATTTATCATCATAACCTCTATCAAAAGGCAAGAGTACACAACTCTGTCAAGGTTTTTGACAGAATTATGCCTCTTTTTGACTTACTTTTGACTTACTTGAAAACATTGAATATGGGTAAAATCCACTTATAGACTTAACCCTTTGAGATATTGCTTTGAAACTTTGAATGCTTCTTTATATCACTACCCCCATCTGTAAGCAAGAGAATGTAACTCTATCAAGGATTAAAAAATAAAATTAAGGCCCTTTATCAACTTAGAATCTTGGTTAAGTTTTTCTTACTAGTCCACTTTTTGACTTAACTGTTTGAGATATTACTTTGAAAGTTAGAATACTTGTTTACGATCTTGATTCCCAAACACAGGCAGGAGAAGGTAACTCTGGATTACATTTGAATTATGACCTCTTTCAACTTTTCATTAAAATTTCAATCTTTTCATTCTTGTCCACTTGTTGACTTTAACCATTTTAGATATTACTTTGAAAGTTGTGATACATTGGACCATTATGACAGCTGCCTGTAAGCAAAAGAAGGGAACTGTGTGAAAATGTTTCTTGATTTAAACTTAACTTGGAAATTCCTAGTTAAAGTCTTGTGTGCAACTGGCACTGTCATGCACATATATCATTAACCACTTGAGGTATTTATTTAAAACTTTGCTGTAATAATCAGGAATATCAAAGAATTAAGTTTGATAACTCTTGACTTAATATCTTGCTACTTGTGGCCCTTGTTTATACACATCCTTGCGGTATTTTTACTGACAAAGTTTTGTTTTATTGGCAAGCACTGAAAAAAGTTGAGCGCGCTGTTCTGACAGCTTTTGTCTATTCTGTGCCTTAATATAAATGTCACCTTATTTAACGGTATATCTAAGAACAAAGATACAAAGTTCTGATTGACAGTTGTGTTTAAATAAAGAAATAAGTTTTGATCAGCAATTTTTACCAATTTTATTGTAGTAGATCTACGTTATTTGACAATTTGCGATAGTTTCCAAAGTAACATCAGAAAATTTGGCTACCTGGTCCTAGTCTGACAGGGTATCGTATATAAAATAAACAACATTTCTGCAAAACGAAATTGCAGTTATAACATATTTTGTACAAATAACATTTCATAGACTTTAAAATCTCAAATGACACCAGAAATGACCGAGCTAATTCCAAAAATGCACATTATATGCAAACAGACAAATGAATAAATTATTTGGGCGCAGCTAAACCAGTAAAAACTAACAGTATGGCAGTTTAGTCAGCGACTCTAACCAGACGACCACAGATGCCGACATGCAATGCGAGTTGCGCCCAGTAGAGCTGACGTAACAAATACGCTTTTCCTATAACAAAAACATACATTGTAATTTACAACTTCTTTTTCATCTCCAGTAGAGACACCCTTATCATTTTTTAGGTACAAAACTAAATCATTGATCCATTATAGAGAATCATGACCACCCATAAATGTATAAAGGATTTTACTGACCTAGAATTCATCAAAAAAAATCTCTTACGTGTTTGTAGCACCACTTAAAACATATACATTATTATATACACTATGCCAGTAGAGAATGGTCTGGAGTACTTGTGGGTACTATTGACACGTCGCTAGTACTATTTATAAGATATGTAGTATGAAATACAGAAACATTCTGAAAGTTATCATGACTATCATACCAGACTTAAAGCTGCTGGCTCTCAGATTTTGGTAAAAAATTAAAGTTCTTCAAACTGTTAAAAATAACATACAATGTATTTTAGAACATAAAGTCATATAAAAAGGTCCCAATTTAAATTTCTGCAAAGTAAATCTATAAATTTGAAATAATGCGCTACCAAATAATAAACTGTTGCAAACGCTTTTGAAATTTCAATATAAACATTTAGTGTAGCGGTGCTGTAAAACCAGCATTTTCAATCAATTTTTAGCTCAGGGTGAGCTTTTAGGATCGATGAATGTCCGTCGTTCGTCGTCTGTCCACATTAGTTCGTTAACACTCTAGTGGTCACATTTTTGCCTCAATTGTCACGAAACTTGGTCAGGATGTTTGTCCCAGTAATTACTCGGACGAGTTCGAATATGGGTCATCTCGGATGAAAAACTAGGTCACAGGACCCAAAAATAGAAAAATTTTGTTAAGGCTGTAGAGGCTACTGTTTCAGTCCAAATATCCTGGCAATTTGTCAGAAAGGTTGTTTGGTTGATTTCTAGCTCAAGTTTTAATATGGGTCACCTGGGGTCAAAAACAAGGTCACACAGCCCAAATATGGAAAAACCTTGTTAACACTGTAGAAGTAACATTTTCAGCCCAAATATCCTGGAAATTTGTCAGAAAGGTTGTTTCTATGATTTCTAGCTCAAGTTCGAATATGGGTCATCTGGGGTCAAAAACTAGGTCACACAGTTTGAATATGGAAAAACCTTGTTAACACTCTAGAGGTAACATTTTCAGCCCAAATATCCTGGAAATATGTCAGAAAGGTTGTTTCGATGATTTCTAGCTCAAGTTCGAATATGGGTCATCTGGGGTCAAAAACTAGGTCACACAGCCCAAATATGGAAAAACCTTGTTAACACTCTAGAGGTAACATTTTCAGCCCGAATATCCTGGAAATATGTCAGAAAGGTTGTTTTTATGATTTCTAGCTCAAGTTCGAATATGGGTCATCTGGGGTCAAAAACTAGGTCACAGAGCCCAAATATGGAAAAACCTTGTTAACACTCTAGAGGTAACATTTTCAGCCCAAATATCCTGGAAATATGTCAGAAAGGTTGTTTCGATGATTTCTAGCCCAAGTTCGAATATGGGTCATCTGGGGTCAAAAACTAGGTCACAGAGCCCAAATGTGGAAAAACTTTGTTAACACTCTAGAGGTAACATTTTCAGCTCGAATATGGGTCATCTGGGGTCAAAAACTAGGTCACAGAGCACAAATGTGGAAAAACCTTGTAAACACTAGATGTTACATTTTCAGACCAATTATCCTGGAAATTTGTCAGAAAGGTTGTTTCGATGATTTCTAGCTCAAGTTTCAATATGGGTCATCTGGGGTCAAAAACTAGGTCACAGAGCCCAAATATGGAAAAGCATTGTTAATACTCTATCGGTAACATTTTCAGCCAAAATATCCTGGAAATTTGTCAGAAAGTTGTTTCTATGATTTCTAGCTCAAGTTTCAATATCGGTCATCTGGGGTCAAAAACTAGGTCACAGAGCCCAAATATGGCAATAACCTTGTTAACACTCTAGAGGTAACTTTTTCAGCCCAAATATCTTGGAAATATGTCAGAAAGGTTGTTTCGATGATTTCTAGCTCATGTTCGAATATTGGTCATCTGGGGTCAAAAACTAGGTCACAGAGCCCAAATATGGAATAACCTTGTTTAGAGGTCTTTCGCCCACCCCCCCCCCCATATCCTGGTTTGTCAGAGGTGTCGAGGGCCTTGTTTACATTCTAGAGGTAACATTTTCAGTCCAGATGTCCTCGGGTGAGCGATAAAGGGCCATCATGGCCCTCTTGTTTAAAATGCTTTAAGCACCCAATCGTAGCAAAAAAAATAATTAAGATCAAGGTCACTGTGACTAAAAATGACTTAAAAATTTTTTTTATTGGTTTTTTAACGTCATAGGCAGTTACTGAAAATAGATCTTTTTTTAAAGTGCTTCAAGCAAAAACAATTCAAGGTCACTGTTACTATAAATAGATTTCTGTGTTATTTTAATATCCTGTTTCAGTATTCAATCATTGAAAAGCTCCCATAGGGGAGACATATGTTTTTGTAACAGAAATAACCATCTAGTTTTGTTACTTGTTTGAGAGCGAGCAGCTTTAAATAGCAGAAACTTAATCTCTGCAAACACAAGGTCCAAAACTTAGATATTTTGTATGTAGCATTGTCTACTGGTCCTCTTCCAAGTTTGTAGAAATAATACACATGGGATTAAAGTTTGCCACGCCCAGTTGATCCATTTGTACATAGAGCATTGTCTTGAAGCTCTTTACACAAGATACAAAGCTTAGTTATTTGACATTTAGCATTGTCTAGAGTCTCTTTCCCAAATTTGTTTAAATCATGCCCCTGTGCGGGGTTAAAATTTGCTACGATTGGGTGTTACATTTTGTTATAAATGTTCGGCAGCTTTTTTTCCCTCAATTTTGAACCACAGCAGTAAGATTATGGTTTTAAATTTATAAATATGCATCAGAAAGATGCATATGGGTTTATGCTTTGAAGCATGCGTGTAGTAAAATAAAGAAAAATTATTACACACTTTGTTGTAACCTAAATTTTCCATGTGATATCCCCTTATTTGTCCAGACCCTTCGCTGATATTTGAGTCAAGAGTGCATTGACAGAGGGTATGGATCACCTTCACTTTCAGTGCTAACTTAAGTTAAAGTCGGCTCATAACATGCAAAACCTAATTAATTCAATATTTATTTAAAACCAGGGACCTATTTACACTTAACTTAATTAGCATAGATGAAAATAAAGATGCTTCAAGAGTTATGATGCAGTAGTTATGAACGGGTGGCAGGTTTAAATAATAATAACATTCTATTTTGTGAAGATGAAGTAGACGAAAGTATGCAATTTTCCAGAAAATTATGTTTTTTTTGTTTATATACATAAACGAGATGAAATGGTTAACCACTTCGTCTTCAATGTTTTGCAAATACAATAAGATACAGTATATATTTTACGCGTTTTACAAAAAAGATTAAATCGTTTTAGTCAAATGGTTCTGACATGAACAATCCTTGTAAGCAGTTGTAATACCCCCATGACTGCCTCCTTGTCCAAAACGTTTCAAGCCCTGTTACAAACTATGACTAGTGAGAATTTTGGCATGTTACAAAATAATTCATTTTCCACAGCTAAATTCACATGTAGCCTGCGCTTCTTTTAAAACTGACCAAGCTTATTCGCTTGTTTATTGTGAGTGTCCTACAAGTAAAGTTATGATTCATGGCAAATACGTTAAAAAGATAAGTGAAACAAGCGGTTATGTTATAGTTGTGAAATGCACTTACCTAATTCACCGAGGTTCTTTGTCAAATTAATAACTATTACCAACGTTTTTGATTAGGATAAATCGCACATGTAGAGAAATGGTCCATAGCAGGGCGCGAACCAATGGCCTCCAATCTATGAAAAGGGTACAATGATCTCAAGTCAGTGACAAAAACTTTACTGTATATTTTGATTTTACCGATGATGACTGGTAATGATACTTGCAAGTACATGCATTATGTTTTTTATGCTTTTGAAGTACTTATATTTCACAAATTATTTAAAATTTAATATTAACTTTAAACCAAAATAACATACAAAGGTGTGATACATTAGTAATGGATGGATGGCAGAGATGTAAATGAGCAGATTGGTTTCAATACTTTGGGAAGCTGATATAGGTGATAGTACAAATTGCAAAAGAAAATTAGGCAATTTTTCCATGCATATCCGGAATGATATGGATAACCACTTCGTCCTGTATTAGTTATGCATGGATGGCAGAACTGTTAATGTTCTGATTGGTTAAAAATAATGACACGTTCTATTTTGGGATCGGATGTAGGCGAATGTGCACATTTCAAGAAAATTATGGATTTGTTTCCATGCATATCATGAATGCTATAAATAACCACACCGTCTTCAATGTGGCAAATGTTTCATTTTGCAAAAACGTTTGATTGTATCAATAACATATCCTTGTACGCAAATTTGAAATTTACTTGTTTTCACAAAAAGAAAATTTAAAACATTTTAGTCAAATAGTTCTGACATGAACAAGCCTTGTAAGCAGTGTTTATACCTCCATGACTGCTCAAAATGATTCAAGCCTTGCTACCAACTATGACTATGGATTGTGAGAAATTTAACAGGTTACAAAACAATTTATTTTCCGCAGGTAAATTCATAGACTGATCTTCTTTTAAAAGATTATCAAGCTTATTCGCTTGTTTATTGTGAGTGTTCCACAAGTAAAATTTTGATTCATAGCTAATATGGTAACAGGTCTTTATGTTACAGTTTGTAAAATACATAATGAACATCATAATTACCTGATTCACCGAGGTTCTTTGTCAAAAGAATAACTTTTGCGATTATCTTAAATCGCGACTTGAGGCATGTTTTTGGTTAAATATGATTTTAGTTTGAATACGAAGATATTGTCCGTAGCTTAATGAGTGGCTTTTGAAAGGTCAGTCAAATTTTTGTCACCTTCACGGAGAGATGTAGTACGTTTACTGTCACTGCTACCTAATTCAGCTGGATGCACTAAGGCATAAGTCGGGATTCGCATCATGGACCTATCAAACCGGATCGGAGCTATCAGCTATCAGTTTCGGCGTTAGGGTCTTTATCAGGTGTTATTATTTTATCAAGGAAAAACATATTTTTCGAAAATATAGACATGGAACTATACCTTGACCAATACGCATACTTTTCCATCAACATTTTGAATTTTGGTCCTAAGATCCGCAGCTACCTTAAATGTGACGTGTGCAATATTTTCCACGAAGAATGCGAGCAACAATCGCATTAAACAACCCATACAGCCTAATTTTGCACAAGGAGTCATTAGATCTAGCTCTTTCATTACTCGGCAAAGGCAGACATTAACTCTTTGCACTCTTTTAAGTTTAAAATTTAATTTAAAATTATTATAGTAACACATAATATCACCTGGTGATGGCACCACAACAGTTATTCATCTACCCCACCTTATACAGGTGCGATACACCTTCGTGGGTTCGAGCATTGCTACGGAACATTTTTATTTTGCTTAAGAAACACAATACCGTTTATCACGGATGGTAGGGATCTACATGTTGTACTGGTTTTGCACGGAAAAAATGGTTCGCTATGGTTTGTTTTTACAATTAATAATGGAGGATCCATTCTCAAAAAATAATTATATCATTCGACGAAACGCATAATCAACATACAACTCATACGACGGCCTTTTTTGACGAAACACACTATACCTTTTCTAAGAAGCGGGAAACTTCTCTTTATCTTCGCTTCAGAAGAATTGTAATGGGTTGCCGTCCTTGGTAACACGCCACTAGATCAAACACGGAGAATCACAGTCGAGACCTCAAGCGC
>JAFMSR010000001.1:67822439-67833128 GCA_022818135.1 Saxidomus purpurata | reverse complement strand
ACCTCCCTATTATTTAAACAAACATGTAATGAAATAGCCAAACAGAGCAGCATGTGGTAAAATCAGTATAAATGTGTCATAGAAAAAAGGGTAGACCATTTAGTGGTGGGGGAGAGGATAGAGGTGGATTCGGAAACAAAGGAAACTGTTTTCCAACACTTTTTCAAATTGCCTAGCTGATTGATTATTCATGAGTAAATAATGTTTAGTTTTTTATCTTAACAAGTTGTTATTGTTTCCGTGTAGTATATGCATTGTTATATATGTTGTTGTTGTTATATAGTCGGTCAATTACTGTTCATAGCTAATGTTCTTTGTATATGACTAACCGACAATAAATAAAATTTGTATTGTATTGTATTGTATTGAAACACTTGAAACGGTTAATTAGTTGTTAGAATTGAAAAAGGTTCGCGGCCATTTTGCAATGACCCTAACATCAGAAAGAATATAATCATCTTCACCCCAGAAAGGATAGTATATGTATTCGCACCTCTGTATCACGCCAGAAAGGATATATATGTATTCGCACCTCTGTATCACGCCAGAAAGGATAGTATATGTATTCGCACCTCTGTATCACGCCAGAAAGGATAGTATATGTATTCGCACCTCTGTATCACGCCAGAAAGGATAGTATATGTATTCGCAACTCTGTATCACGCCAGAAAGGATAGTATATGTATTCGCACCTCTGTATCACGCCAGAAAGGATAGTATATGTATTCGCAACTCTGTATCACGCCAGAAAGGATAGTATATATATTCGCACCTCTGTATCACACACATACAATATTTTATTTACGAGTAAATGCATTTATATCCATTGAAAGTGCATTACTATTTACTCATATTCAAAGTCTGGAATAAAATCAGCAATGTGGTTTAATTAAAAAATGAGGCAATGTTAAGTAATGGTTCTTTGGCACTGCACTTCCCTTTCGTGTCCTTTCTTACTGTATCTGATTCGAACAAATTCCCATCAGTAGTTTAAGAGTTATGACAAGAAAATGCAACACATGGGGATAATAAAAATGGTAATAGTGTTTGTAAACACACTGCACTTTCTCTAATTGTGCTCTATCACTGTATGAAGTGTCAAGTAATTCCCTTCAGTCATACTTTTTAGTTACGATCTGGACAAAGAAGTGAGGACGGACGGACGGACGGACGGACGGATAGACAAGTCGAATTTTCTATCCACACGAAAATCCTTCGGGAATATAAATATAGGTTCAGATCTTCGATTCTAATACTAAAACACATATTCAAGTCTCAGTGACAATTAATTGATTTCACCGTGCGTTAAGCAATCTTTAAGTGTTTATAAAATAACGTGCATGTATTTGAACTTCGCATTAGCGTTGTATTCATGCATTTGCATCGTCTTATAGCGTCCTAGACAGTGAAGGTTAAAGGTCATTTGAATCTATCTATCTATTTATCGGTACTTTCCTCGCTCCAATTGGAGCATTATGACAGGTGACATTCTAAATACATTTTTAAAGACTATATATTTCCATATCTATATGTATGAAAGCAAGTATCCTAAAAATACAAATTTACTAAATACATAAAGAAAATATTGAAAGATGTCGAGAGTCTTTAAATCATCCGTACATTAAATTTAATCGGTATTCAACTTATGAAATTATAAGCCTGCGAATATGTATTTAATCTTGTACGGAAACGCATATGCGCCACCATTTGATGGTAGCACAGTTTGTTTAACATAATTGAATCATATTTAGCGTTAATTTTTTGCAAATTCAGTAATATATTTCACATGTTTACTAAAACACATTTACCATGACATGTAATGTAGATGAACCCCAACGCGGATCCAGGCATAACATTTTGGGAAGAAATCAGATCGGTTTCTATGCTCGTGAAACCAATGCAGACATTGATAAACAATGCATTTTTAAATGAAAGGAAAAAAAGTAAGGGGACAAAATAAACGCTTTTAGGACCGCTAAAAAATGTCCCTATGTCGAGCGAACGAAGCGAGCGAAGAAATTGGACATACTTAAATCAATTTAGTCCTTCTTGACAAAATGGATACACGACATCAATTTTTCCATATTCAGGTACCCGAGCAGGAATGTTTGTTTTGGGAAAATTATATGTTTTCAAGACTGAAATTGTTATTAAAAAAAAGTTCAATCCCCTAGTTGAACGAGCGAAGTGCCAGAGTGAGCTATTAGGGTCGCTATTAGGATCGCATTCCGTCCGGCGTACGTCGTACGTCGTACGTCAGTCCGTCCACCATTTCCTTCAAACGACATCTCCTCTGAAACCACTTGGTTTTGCATAGGCTTATATAGGAAAAAAACTTTAATAATTTTCTTCCCTGAAACCTCAAGGCCTAGAGAGTAGATATTTGGCATGTAAAAATGCCTATAGGACTTCTACCAAGATTGTTCAAATCATGACCCCCAGGTCAAAATTAACCCTTCCCGGGTGGGGGGCGAGGAGGGGGGTGACTTGATTTCAAATAGGCTTATATAGGGAAAACTTAAAAAAAAACAAGAAGGCCGACAGGCAGAGAATAGATATTTGGAATGTTACTTAGCATTGTGTAGTGGACCTCTACGAATTATGTTAGAATCATGAGCCCTTGTATTATAGCCAATGGTAGTCAGGTGATATAGGGCCATCATCGCCCTCTTGTTTAGTCCAATTTTGACCTTTTTCCGAGAACAAAAATGTATGATCCCGATCTATCGCTTTTGACTCTCATCCCCAAAACCTTTCACTTTTATTGCATTTTTGGGATATTTAATTTTTGGAATTTTGCTGGCGATTGTACGCACATGAATTTGCCTTAGATATGTGTCAGATGTTCAAAATTGAAACAAGATATGCGGGAATTTTCTTGTATATGACCTTCTAAAAATAGTTGCGAAGGCACGTTAAGCAAGTTGAAAAGACACGAGAGAGTGACGATGCTTTCGAAGTAGATAATTTCCCCCGCTTAATTCAACCGTCTTCTTTGAACAAAATGTGCTCGATGGCATCGAAATGAACATTACACTGAAAGAAACATCATACAGACAGGAATATCAACGATGTCTGTTTGACTGTCTGTATATACATGTATACACTGTCATAAACAGCCTTGGAGTAATTTTTGCTGATTTCAAGCTTTCTTGAAAAGCTAACCGTATTACTTAAATAAAACTATCAGTTCATCCAGCGTATGCACGCAAATTGTAGTTAAAACCATCTTTTATAGTTTGAACTTTCAGTTTCGGTCACCACTTAGTACTGGAGAAGCATATAAGGAGTGACTTCCGCATCGGAATTTGATGCATCCTCAAAACTGTCGCAAATTTTCATTATCAATCACTTTGACGTTAACAAACTACTTACGATTTTGTACTTCCCTTTTGTTAAAGAAACTATCAATTTTGATATAGTTTTGACAATTCAAGAGCAATGACTCCAGAGGTCCTGATATCGATGAAGTCTGGTTGGTTATCGAACTTTACCGTTTCGTTTTTTCATTGTATGTTATAAGGCAGGAATGGTACTAGTGTTAGTCAACAGATCCGATTTCAAAGCCTTTATAAAGCAAACATAAACAGCGACTACTTGGAGATTTATTCTGTTCAATTGAAAGCATCTCTCAGCCGCCTAAAATTGGATATAGGGTGTCAAAGTCAGAACAGTTGCTCATGACGTCACTTGTCATAATCAATCACTTTGACGTTAACAAACTACTTACGATTTTGTACTATTACTCATCGAGACTGCTTTGATCTTTTTATCTCTTTTTCTTATCACAAAACTGATCTACTCTGTCTTGGATATGATATGCATCAGCTTTATGGTAACAGTGGTGATCAACTGACCTTAATTTGAACCAAAACATTCATCTCTTTGCTTTTTGGATCGATAAGTACATGTTAGAAATAAAGGGCAGTATTTATTTCAGTGATATTGCAAATAATAAGAAAGGCTTTCTGACAACTATTTCTCATTACGAGACAACTTGAATACCAAAGAAAGGCATGTGTCGGCATTATTTTAAAGTGAATACAACATGGTTCTGTCAGTAAATTTATTTTACTATATCAGGAAATTCAAAAATCAATTCAAAATTCAAAAAATATCATGGGACTTTAAAATGGAAGTCATTACTGACATCAACTATGAACCCGAAATAAGGGAAATTAAGTCGCTTCTTACCAGTTTGTCAACAAGAACTATAACTCCTGTAGGCAAAAATACAGTCTTAAAAACTATAGCGTTGTCAAAAATAACTCGTTTAATAATTGGTCTTCCCAGTCCAAAAAGTGAAATGGTAAAAGATATACAGAATCTTTTTAATTTCCTATGGAATGAGGGACCCGATAATATTAAAAGGGAGGTAATCACACACTATTACAATTGTAACAGCTTTAAAGTCGACTTGGTTAAGAAGATTTTATAAGTGAAACACAGAATATTTTGAACCTGTCAAAGTAATATGTCCTTTTATTACAAAGTTTAGAAGCAATGGTAATTAATTCATAACACAGAAACTAATTTAATTCAAGATATCTTGGTTTTTGAAGGGATGTTTGGAAAAGAGTTGTAAATCTTATTGAAAGGCACACCATATCTATTTGGCATGAGTTTTTAACTGAACGGGTGTGGACAATACACAATTTAAGTTAGGTGGTAGAGTTTTGGCGGACTATTCTATCTTAGAAAAGGGACCTTTCCCAGTCAACAGCTTCATGAGCTACACTAGAAATTTTTAATACAATTGAAAAATTCCAAGACATATGTCAGCTACAGTCTTACACTATAACAATATAATATTTGCACTGAGATCATATTAAGATAGCCTTCATATAGTGCATAAGGCTATAAAGGAAACCAACCCGTTACAACCCTTAACTATTGGGATTATAAGCTCAGATGGAAAAGTTTATGTTTCTTTCCGAAATACAAAATGTCAACCGGTTTCTGCACACAAGTGGTCACAAGAGTTGAATTTAAGAAAATGGAATTGGTGGACAGTAAATTATGTTCTTTTTGTAATCAACAGGTAGAATCCTTAAAACATTTATATTTTGGGAACGTGATATTATACATAACTTCTGGTGTAGTGTTCATTCATGGATAAACAGATCGTGTGGTAATCAGTAGGCATATGCATATACTTTGTAATCATAGGTTTGCAAAATGTATCATTGAAAACCATGAAATTCCCCAATGTCAGCCGTTTGTTTTAATAAACCAAAACAATGACGAACGGGTATGTGTTCAGAAATATTGTTTGCTGTGCATGAAGAAGTATACGAGCATTCTTTCGTGGATATTGTTGCTCAGTCGGAACCCGATATGTCTACCTTTATTACTGGTGTAGATCAGAAGGTGCAGTCTGACCCTGATCTGCACTTTTTCGTCATTTAGTCAATGACAATGACAATGTAACCATTCGTGAAGACTGAAAACGCAAGGGTATTTTATTGACCTTTCTTCGTGCGGTATTATCAAATTAAAAAGCGCCTTGCAGAGTAAATTTTTCAATCCAGATTTTCAATTCAATACATTCTACTTGTCATTTCATTGGCGGTTGAAGTGTTGCCGACTTCCGGTCAAAAGCGAGCTTGATACGGCTGCGCCGAACAACATTTAAAGGCGGTCAGTTTACCTAACCATCGTTCCTGGGAAGAACAAGTACTACACTATCATCCTCTGTAAGGATCTGTCAACATTCTCACATAACGAGTCCTGTCGGTAGCTGGGTTCGAGCTGGGTTACTTTCATTCTGTAAAGGGTTTGGTAATTTCAAATCAGCGACCTTAGCCACCAGACCAGAGAGGCAGGTTACAAGACGTTTCGAAAGTAGTAATGCGACTAAAAGACTCAAAAAGTGGGGCGAACATTACTGCTGTGGAGAATTTTGGGGCTGACCAGACCTGGACCACAGGCTTTAGACGACTGCGTAAGATATTATGCATTTTTCACATCACGCTGAATTACATAAGTATACGTCATGAGATGCGGTGAATCTGTCGGTGCTTGACTTGGTGACGAGTTCTATTAGAACAGAGAAAGGGAGAACAGAACGGAGCAAAAAGGAAGAGATATTTAAATAATGAATGTATATCACATGCTTTTATAAACCAAGGGACACTAATGTATTTACTCTCATTGTGGCCGATGAAGAGTAGTTTGTCCTTAAAAAACTTGATGTGCTTTACATGCCCTGACGCCACAATTGGGAAATTATTCTTAGTCTTATATCCTATCATTTTTTATTCCATTTACTGATGGAAACCCATAGAAAACAATGCCTGTCGTACATCGACATTATATGATGACATGAAGCCGTCACAGCAATATAATAGCACAAATGGATATATGTGTATACAAATGGATATATGTGTATACGTAACTTTCATTGTACACTACGGCTCTCAAAAGGAAATATTGCTGTGACGACTTCATGATAGAATGTCGATATAAGACAGTGATTACTTTTCATTGAAACTCGTATTATACACCAATCTTTTTTTTCTTTTGGTTTGGACTTCGTTTCATCCGTGACTTTGTTTATTACAGGAGGACAGTATACTTTATTGATATCACGTTCGTGTTTACCATAATGCTTTTGCAAATTTACAGAAAAAATATGTTTATAAGCGCATAAATAACAGGTATTTTTAACACTTCAGTGATTATATGTCTAAATCGTAAAACTTTCTTTAGGTTTTATCACAGAGCGAAAGGTTAAACGATTTGTAATATGACCGTTATCTTATCTCGTTCAATACTGTGTGAGCCATTCAAACGTTATGATATTGAAAAGTTTGAAGTTTTAGTGCTGTATGGTGTGTGTTATGTGACATCAGTCGGACAAGACGGTAGTAAAAGCAGCTAGCAACCATTATAATATAACAGTAAAACAGATGATGACGATGGTGGTGATGATGATGATGATGATGATGATGATGATGATGATGATGATGATGATGATGATGATTGTGATTATGATTATGATGATGATGATGTGATGATGAGGATAATGATGATAATTTCTTCAGCAAAACAAAAAGGACATGCATATATCACATTTTATAGCATGTCAAGAATAAGTTTGTTTCTTTAGATATCAACACACTTTACCGTGTTGCTAACACGGTATCTGGTGCAAGTTCTTTTTAAAGTCATAATTGTCAGGTACCAGTATGTATTGGAGTCGTACCGGGAGAGATGTCAATTGCAATAAACAATGTTTAAGACACATACGTAAGGATATCATAGCCTAAGGGACAAAACTCCAATAGTATATATTCTATGCACATCTGCAGTTCGGATTGGACTTCAATGTTGCCTGTGCGACTGCGCAGAAACTTCACGCAAGGTAACGAGCGTAGGAGGAGAATAAACCAAAGAGTGAGAATTTTGTCCTCTGCTGCGTTATATATTTAGTTAAAATTCGTAGTTATGATATATGCAAAGAAAAAATGACAAAATGAAAGAGAAATTAATTGAGAAAGAATGAAAAAGAATAAACAGACGCAAAACAAACAAAAGAAAGACGAAAGACTTTTTGAGATGGCATAACTCTGACACCATAGTAAAATAAATATGCCTTTTAACTACTTCACTACTTTAGTCACCGGGGAGTATCACGTGATCTCAATAGTACACTGTCCGCACAAAATGGCTGCAGAAATCGCCACTTCGACCAAGAAATAAGGGGTAAGCTCATTGTTATTGATATTTTAAGATATGCAGAATAGGTGCAAAGTACCCGCATAATAAAAATAATTACTTACAATCTCTTCGTTTCTCCGAAGTTTTCTTGGTTTAGGCCTGAAACTCTATACAGATAATATTTTTTTAAGTACATTGTCTGAACAAACATTTAATTTGCGTATTTCAGCGCTAAAAGCATATATAATGCACAATCTTCTATAAAATAATGATTTAATGTGTGAATGTATCCTTCGTGACAAGTTTCCAGTGTTTTTTCGGTGTTTGAAAAAAAGTTATGGATTTTTTTCATAGCGAGTACATTGTCTGAACAAAATAATATGAGTACATTGTCTGAACGTTTTTTTTTCAATGTATCTACTGACTCATTTATATTCATTTCTTTGTAGTTTGGGCCATCGAAGCAAGCATTTCGTACCTGCTGTTGCCTGTTTGGCACGTTTTTTGAGATTGGAAGGTAAGAGTCAAGAGTTTGTTTTTTTTAATTCTAGAAATTTCAATCGAATGTTCATGAGCGATACATGCTCTTGTAAAGAACTGAACATTTGTAAAATGTAAGATGTTTATTTTGAAAACAGTTCAATATCTAGTCTTCACCGTCAGTGATTCATATTCTAATTTAACAAAGTGAAACACTTAGTTTGTGTTGGTGCACTTGTATTGCAAAGTCTTTATGGGTATAACTGATACTACATGTACATGAATATACAATACAAGTTAGTCGTATTTTCTTTCAGAATGCGTCATAAGAAGCCATCGTTGTCGTTTCATCGACAGAAGAAAATTAACACGAGCGGAGCAAAATTCACTTCAACGATGCTTAAAAACAACCATTGCATCGCAGCTGAAAAGCGCAAAACGGAAAACACTTTGTCCCCAATCAGTTGTCTTATTATAGTAAGTCTACAAGAAATGCCACCAATACTGTCTCCAATAAAATTACCATTTCGTTCTCCACTTAATTACAAAGCATCGCCACCTAAAAAACGTGCCAAGAAAAACTCCTCAGCACGAGTGCTTTTCAAACCATCTGACAGTGGTTTTTCTTTTAAACATCAAATCAATTGTAGAAGCTTTGCCGAACTTGAGAAATTAGAAATAAATTGTGACACTGTTTTTGTCGGTGATTTAGACTTGCATCGGTGCACTGCAATTTGGAAGCTTTATTAGTGCTACTGCTTTCAGACAAAGTACTCGTTGCCGTTTTTTATACAACCTCTATACATTATTTTTCATTGTTATGTTTGGAACACTTTCATCATTAAGCGCATCGTGTTCAAGATTTGATGTACCACTGTTTTCAATACTCACAGCATCACATTCGAAATCACAATCACGAAAGTCTACTTTCTCCAGTTTTATAGAGCCCTTTTGAGTCTAAAGTGTTCTGTTTAACGCACTTTTAACATCTACCGTTTCACGTTCACGACTTGATGATTCACCAATGTTTTCAAGACAATTCACATCACTGACAAAAACAGTGTCACAATTTATTTCTAATTTCTCAAGTTCGGCAAAGCTTCTACAATTGATTTGATGTTTAAAAGAAAAACCACTGTCAGATGGTTTGAAAAGCACTCGTGCTGAGGAGTTTTTCTTGGCACGTTTTTTAGGTGGCGATGCTTTGTAAATAAGTGGAGAACGAAATGGTAATTTTATTGGAGACAGTATTGGTGGCATTTCTTGTAGACTTACTACAATAAGACAACTGATTGGGGACAAAGTGTTTTCCGTTTTGCGCTTTTCAGCTGCGATGCAATGGTTGTTTTTAAGCATCGTTGAAGTGAATTTTGCTCCGCTCGTGTTAATTTTCTTCTGTCGATGAAACGACAACGATGGCTTCTTATGACGCATTCTGAAAGAAAATACGACTAACTTGTATTGTATATTCATGTAGTATCAGTTATACCCATAAAGACTTTGCAATACAAGTGCACCAACACAAACTAAGTGTTTCACTTTGTTAAATTAGAATATGAATCACTGACGGTGAAGACTAGATATTGAACTGTTTTCAAAATAAACATCTCACATTTTACAAATGTTCAGTTCTTTACAAGAGTATGTATCGCTCATGAACATTCGATTGAAATTTCTAGAATTAAAAAAAAAACTTGACTCTTACCTTCCAATCTCTAAAAAACGTGACAAACAGGCAACAGCAGGTACGAAATGCTTGCTTCGATGGCCCAAACTACAAAGAAATGAATATAAATGAGTCAGTAGATACATTAAAAAAAAACGTTCAGACAATGTACTCATATTATTTTGTTCAGACAATGTACTCGCTATGAAAAAAATCCATAACTTTTTTTCAAACACCGAAAAAACACTGGAAACTTGTCACGAAGGATACATTCACACATTAAATCATTATTTTATAGAAGATTGTGCATTATATATGCTTTTAGCGCTGAAATACGCAAATTAAATGTTTGTTCAGACAATGTACTTAAAAAAATATTATCTGTAAAGAGTTTCAGGCCTAAACCAAGAAAACTTCGGAGAAACGAAGAGATTGTAAGTAATTATTTTTATTATGCGGGTACTTTGCGCCTATTCTGCATATCTTAAAATATCAATAACAATGAGCTTACCCCTTATTTCTTGGTCGAAGTGGCGATTTCTGCAGCCATTTTGTGCGGACAGTGTACTATTGAGATCACGTGATACTCCCCGGTGTTAGTGTTGGCCTATACCATGTTAACATTAAATCATGCTTTGGGTTGTGTAATTAAACGATCGTTGCTTGAATTACCGTTGATTTAGTTTGAACCGATAAAATTTAATTTAACCCAATATTCATTTTACACTTAAGCGCAGTGTGTTAAGAAATTTGCGTTTAGACAGTTAAGTCACATTTACCCATATTTGCTTTTTTTGTCTTACTTTAGAAACGATTATGAGAAACGAGATCCTCAGTGCATGTGCACTAAAAACCTCAAAGACTTCAACAACAGGTTCAGT
>JAFMSR010000001.1:67768773-67821939 GCA_022818135.1 Saxidomus purpurata | reverse complement strand
TAAGCCAGACCGTTCAAAGCTGTTACAAAATTATCCATAAACTCCTTATCAAGTAATACAAACACATAACTACAAAAACCTTGGTGAATTATTTCAATATTGATTCTCGACGGATCTCCAGCGCAAATAAGTTCCGTGTTGGACCTAACGACGGAAAATAAACAGACAGCTTTTACATACTACTAAGTACTCGGTAAAACAATCTAATTGCTGATTTCAGAACTGTGTATCTTTAATAATAGCTCGTAATAGAATTATAGCTATTTGCAAACAACGGATACAGCGGCGTAATTTGTTTCTAACGGCGTATGCACAGTCGTGATTGGCTAGCGGATTCCGCTGCATGTTTTTATCGGTCTAGACTATATTTCAAACCTTTTACCACGGTTCATTTCACCGCTGGAATTCTGGCGCTAAAGTGTATAAATAAAGGAGACACAACCAGCTTCCCATCTGCTGAGAGGAAAACTACTAAATTTTAGTTGTACTAGTAAAATCCGCTGAGTAATATATTTTGAACAGTAACTTTATCATAAAAGTACATTCCGTTGAACTGGAAAATCTACTGGTAAACATTATACATGTATTAATTTAATCCGCTGATCCGTCGACTCTCGTTATCACGATTTTTTCGTGCATTTATCGTTCGTGCATTCATCGTGCATCATTCAGATCGTGTATCGTGTAACGCATCGTTCGTTCCGTGCGATAGGAATTACATAAAAGTGGTCCGAGACAGTGCGGGCGGTCAATCGTGTAGATAGTTTGCACGTTAGCTTATTTATCATTGCACAAAGATCGGATTAAATTATTTAAGAACTATTCATGAAATTGAGAAAAACGTTCTTTTAATTATCTAAACTATCTTTTTGTTACATTTTTGTTTTTTGTTCTCACGAGATGTTGATTTACCGTGAAACCGAAAGTAGACGTTCTGCATACCGTGCAAAATTTACACCAGATATAAACAATGTGTTATTCTACTGACGCAAAGGATATGAGATTTCACTTATTTGTAAATTGCTTCTGTCTAGACATTCGGTAAAGTGCCCACTGTAACTGTAAACATTATAAGCCGAATCGGAACTTTCCGTTCTGAGATTCTTTACAATATTTTATCATAGATATAATTAGTATGTGTACCGCTATTCAACTACTAATTTTTCTTATAATCTGTTTGGTTTTACTGTAAATAATCGATAATTTAGGACTTTAAGGGGAATTGATTAAGCTCTTAAATTGTAATTACATATCTATTAATAATATTGTTGTTAAGCAAACGAAAATGTCTGAGTTATTCGAATAATCGTTTTTTGTTTCGTTCATCGGGAATCGTGTATCGAGTATCGTTCTAAACGTTCATCATTCATGATTCATTCTTCAGTTATGGTGCGTGCATCGTGCGCTCCATTTGCGTGTATCGTGCGTGTATCGTTCGTTCCGTGTGAAAAGTTATACAGTTATATATAAGTAAGCACTAATGTCACTGTTTTTAAACTTAGTGCAACTTATGGCCCTTTTTTGACTTTACAAATTTGGTTAAAGTTTTGACTGCTTGGTACTATCATGCATATATCTCAGTAACCACTTAAGATATTGACTTGGAACTTTGTCAATGTCTTTAGGGGTGTCACACAGTCAAGTCAGATAACTCTTGAAGAAATTCAGTACAAATTATGGCCCTTGTATGACTTTGAAAATTTGGTTAAAGTTTTGCATGCAAGGTAATATAATGCACATACACCAGTAACCTCTTATGGTAGTTATATCAAACTTAGCAATAGTGTTCAGGGGGTACATTTTGTATCAAACAAATTAACCAAACATTAAATGTATAGTAATAGATTTTGACTTTTTATAATTCAACTTTCCTAGTTTATACTTAAGAGTCAGCAGAATTTTGTTTTGCTATTAGCCTGTTATACTGATAAAAAAATTGGTTTTATTAGCAAGCACCCACAATAGTATCCTGGAGGTTGTGGGTTCGAGCCCCACTGGGATCACGACCGTACCTCCTAAAATGATACCAGTACTGGTTTTTCCAGGGAGCAGACTCGAGAGTGATTCGATAAGCTACAAGCTTTCTCCATAATTCAGCTAAAATAAATAAGTATAAACTAATTGTCCAGCTTGCTGTCGTATGGACAGCTCTTGTTATTTTTACCTCCTGCCAAGGAAGAAAACTGGTACTAGTTCCTAACATTTGTAAATTGTTTGAGTAGTCTCCCTTTGTCATGGAGCATGTCTCTACAGGCTTATATTTTAATTCTTCTTAAATACAGGTCATATAATACGTAAAGCAATACAGGTTGGCTGTATCACAATATATTGCAATACGGGTTTTGTTTGACCTTATCATTGTACCCCTAATGAACTGGCAAGGGCGTCATATAACATAAATGTTTTGGCTTTGACTGCTAGTTTTAGTTAGGGTTAGTATTTGCTTTGGATTCAGGCATTTTTTTTAATAACACAATACATTTATTACATTTATATTTTATAAAATTGCTCCAAAATAGTTTGGTGATACTACATTGTATATTAGTAAACAGAAGTAGTTTGTCAGATCTTGAGGCTCTGTAACATCATCATTTATACTGATTAGGAGTGGAAAATATATTGCAGTACTTTTGCTATTGCAATATTTTTCTAGGCAATTACATATTACAATATGATTTCAAATATTGCAATATTTAAAAAAAGGTACAGTTAAGTTTACAATTATCAATATGTTCACCCAAAAAATAATAGTTGTACCTAATGGTAACAAATTGACAAGTTTAATTGGCTCACAAGTCATGCTCTATTCATATTAAATTACATTTTATAACATTAAAGTTTTATATTTGTATTTCGAAATGCTGCGACGACGCTTGGTACTGGAATGTATTATAGTATATATGTTAGATTGGTTTTCTTCTGTCAGTAAAGCCAATAATACACTATTATATATGGTTGTTTTGTTTGGTTTTCTCACTTTCTTTGTGAAACAAATGCTCTGCAATATATCACACTATTATTGCAATATCATTTTTGCTGGCAATACCCAGTTCTTATACAGATTAATTTATTCTTGATTGCAACAGAAGTTCTTACAACTAAGATCAATCACTCTTGAGACTCACTCAATCGAAGAAAGATAGAAAGAAAATGTGGAATATTTTGGCTAGCCTAAGGACTCTACAACCACGACACTAGTGTAGATTGAGCCCTAGACACCTGCACGCATTACCAGTATTCCTTGATGGCTCCATGACATCACTAGTCTGATCAATTTCATGTGATGCCAGGAGGAAAGTCATTGGGATGTTTGCCAATATAACAAGTCACGGTGAAACTGAAGGATCAAACAAAAATAAGCTTGAACTAGACTCCCTGCTATTTCTATAAAAAAGAAATAATTGTAAGGCTTTTTTGCCATTTTCTTAATCATGTTAATCTATAGATGTCCCAGTTGAAAGTAAACTAATCCACTTAACATGTTAAAGGAGAAGGGCTAAGAGTTATTTTTGTGTTTTTTTGCAGGACAATTGTTGCTGTGTTGTAGACATGTATGTAGAATATGACTTGGTAATTGTCAGCGTGGATGCCTTGCTTCTGAAACAACAAGCTTTTAGACATATAATGATTAACACTGGGATAGAGGTAAGCTTTTACTGATTGAAAGTGGCATAGAGATAAAGTTACTTTTGTTCTGAACACTTGCCATCCATCGTACATACGTCCATTAAACATCTGCCAACAATTTTCAAATAACACCTCTGAAACCACTTGCCCTTGGCTCACTTGTTTAGTATATAGGAAAAACTTAGCAAATCTTGTGCACAGTGGCAATCCCCAAAGCTTAAATAAGTGTTGTGTAGTATTGCGTAGTAGTCACCTACCAAGTTCGTTTGAATAATATCAGATCCTGTGACAATTTTGGGCCGTGCCAATTTTGCCCAAAATTGTCAAAAATCAAATATATTGTAAATGGCTAAAAATATGTTTTATTTTGAAATGTTTTTGTCATCGAAACAGAAAAACTGTCACAAATTGTATAGTTTCATTGCAATTGGCGACATTTGCTACTGTCGAAGAAAACCTTGTCTGTATAAAATTATGTAGAGTGTTTGTCTGTATAAAGGTGTGTAGAGTGTTTGTTGTTTTTACAGTCTCACTGGAAGTTCTGTATGGTACTGTTGACCAGTAAAGCCATTGTCAAGCTCCTAAATCAACCTAGTAGAGACGATGCAAAACAGAGGAAATCAGACAATGTCATCTACTCTGCTCTTGAGATAGATCTATACTGAAACGTTATAACAGCAGCTGTAGGTAACTTTAACCATTACCAATATTTAATTTCTGAAATAGATTTGACACATTTTTCAATCTTGTTACATTTATGGTACTTAATGGGTGTCCACAGAATATTTTTTGGCTATTGAACAGTGGAAAAACAAACACTCCGCCTATATCATGAGATAATTAAATTATTATTTGCCCTGATGAGCAGGAAAGCGAAACCGGTTGCAAATAATAATTTAATTATCTCATGGACTGTGTTTTTATCTTTTAATATATTTAACTTTTTTCTGGCACATGTTTTTGAATTTTTCACGTATATGTATATTGTGCCTGATGAATTGTATGAAACGCGTAGCACAGTTAATTTAGTTAATTAAATCATTATTTTAAAGCCATATCAAGTCATTTTTATTTAATTCATTTTATATATTGCCTTTTTCGGCATTTAAAGGGTTTTAAACCTTAGGACTATATATATAAACATATATATATTAAAAGATAAAAACACAGTCCATGAGATAATTAAATTATCATTTGCCAACCGGTTTCGCTTTTTGACGCCATATTTGCCCTGATGAGCAGGAAAGCGAAACCGGTTGGCAAATAATAATTTAATTATCTCATGGACTGTGTTTTTATCTTTTAATATATATATATATATATATAGGATTGATTGACACCAACCTTTACTGTACCATCTATGGTACTTGATGGGTGTCCACTGAACTCTTTTGGCTAGTGAAGAGCTGAAAATACAGTCAGTCTATATATCTGTTGTAAATAACTGATAACAAAGAAAGGCAGGATTGATTGACATCAACTATGCCCTACTTTCTTGCTTAGGGTTTTCTTTTGAGACACCAGTCTCTTACAAGTATATGTGTCCAGAACGTCCTGATTGTTTATTTCTACTGAATCAAATATAATAGTAAATGGGTTGATGTACAGAAAGTTTAACCTCTAAGAAATCGAAGTATGAGTGTCTGAAAGAGTGAATTAGTTTTTTACTTATTATAAGTTGTATTACAGCTAATTGTAGCCATCTTGGCCCTTGTCGGCTTTTAACGTAGTGCTCATGCTATACAGATTTTGATAGTTGTTGGAATACTATATGAAGTATTATCACAAAGTCCCGTTTTACTGTTACAGTTTGAATTAAATATCTTGCTTCAAGTTTGACATTAATATTATATTACCAGAACATGTATGTTTGCAAGCAGATTGTAAAGTGCAATGGTACATTAGGAAAGGTAATGCCTGCATGCAGCTGGGTAAAAGTGTTTGCCAGGGTAATACTGTCGTTATTAGAGACATTGAACATAAACATTGAAAATTTTCAGTATATTTTGTGTGTGCTTCTGTGCAGTGAAGGTTGCAAAGGAGAACTTTTGGTTTATTACCCCGTTATATCTAACATAAACATTATTTTGTATAAATCTAGGTATTTTAGAAAGGATTTTGTATATGTTTAAGTTGATGGCTTGTTTCACTTTACAGTATGCACTGCATGTGCTTTGATGATTTCCAGCTTTGGCAAGGTCCTGGTACTGCCTGTCATAGTTTGGGGTTTGAACTACGGTGTCATATATACATGGCTCTATACCCTCTTCACTGTTACAACAAACATCCAAGCTGTTAGAGGTACATGTGAAATTTGGAATTATTTCTTATCTATACAAACAGCTTCATATTTCTGTGTGATTTGTATATTGTTCAGTTATGAAAATTATTTGATATTATATATGCTTAAGTCATGAATCAGGAAAAGTATTGAAACAAAAATAATATCAAACAGGGAATGCCACACACCAAAAACGCAGCCCCCCTCCCATGGGGAAGGAGCAATGATGTTTCTACCCTGAAACCATAAGGCCTAGAGCTTAGATATTTGGCATGTAGCTTTGCCTAGTAGACCCTAGAAATAGTAATCAAGATTGTTAGAATCTGGACCCCTTCATCAAATTTACTTAATCTGCTATTGTTGACCTTGTATTGTATTCAGTGGTAGCCTCGTGAGCAATATTGGGCCATCCTGTCGCTCTTGCTTAAGATAGAAATGCTTTCATTGGTAGTATTTCAAGGAAAATGATTTAAATTTCTTAGTAGTGCTTAAGGTATTCACATTAATACTTTGTAGGCCAATGTAATATATGTTGGGGTCGGCATTTGCATTATTTTGAACTTTGGAATTTAAATGTTATTTCGTATATACATTATAAACAACTCTTTAGTCATTATTCATAATCTTCGGATGTAATTTAGAAGATCTGACAGTGTTATAATTTGTGTAACTCACCACGATATGTAATTGTTCATAGAATAATTTAGCGCATGGCGTATTTTTATTTATTTATTTATTTATTCACAATATGTCTCTATATTTGCGCTTTAAACCGCTATATCAAAGAAATGCGGAAACGTATATTGACCCCCTTTATATATATAATAAAAACGTTCTTTTTCTATTCTATGCCTGTGTGCGTGTGTGTGTGTGTGTGTGTTGGTGGTGGTGTGCACTTCCCCATGCACTTCTGGGTGCTGTGGGGTTCGTTTTTGGGAGGCTGCGTTTTTGGTACGTGGCATTCCCTGTTTGATATTATTTTTGTTTTAATATAAATGTTACCTTATTTAACGGTCTATCTAAGAACGAAGATACTTGTACAAAGTTCTGATTGACTGCAGTGTTTAAATAAAGAAATACATTTTGATCATCAATTTTTACCTTTTTTTACCAATTTTATTGAAGTAGATCTACATTATTTGACAAAATGTGATACTTTTTAAAGTAACCTAAGAAAATTTGGCTACCCGGTCGTAGTCTGTCAGGGTATCGTATATGAAATAAACTACATTTCCGTAAAACAAAATTGCACTTATAACATATTTGTACAAATAACATATTTCATAGACTTTAAATTCTCAAACGACACCGGAAATGACCGAAGTAATTCCAAACATGCACATTATATGCAAACAGACAACTGTATAAATAATTTGGGCACAGCGAAACTATGAAAAATGTAGCAGCATGACATGACGTTACTATTGGGGCTGCAATGTATTCTTGTCATTGTAACAAACGGTCAGTTTACCTAAACATCGTTCCTGAGAAGAACCAGTGCTGGTCTCCTATTTTCCGTAAGAAACTGCCATTTTTTTCACATAAATAGACATGGTCGGTAGGAAGACTCGGTTCTTTTACCTCAATCTGTGAGAGGTTACAGTGATTTCAAGTCAGCGACTCTAACCACACGACCACAGATACGGACGTGCAATGCGAGTTGCGCCCGGTAGAGCCAACGTAACAGAATTAATACGCTTCTTCTATAACAGTCTAGGGGTGAGAATCTTCCGCGGAAACGCGGATTTTCGCAAATTTATGGCCGCCGGGGTCATTTTTGAAATCGACGTAAATCCGAGAAGAAATCTTCGAGAGGGTGGGGGGGCATGGGGGGGGGTAGGCTTGTCCGAACGGTGTTCTTCCGCGGCGATTCGGTTATTCCGTTAACCGAAATTTGAGACCCCTGACATACTGGACGCCCGGAAATACATAAAGAGACACCAAGTTGTCAAAATAACTAATGCTTGCACAATCACCAATCTACGGCTAGGTACCGCCCTAGTTACGAATGGTAATTGCCGATTATTTATCAATATATGAAGAGAAAGGCGTACATTGATTTTATTGTTTGTCTTAAAAACATAATTTTCTACTTCTTTCACATCTCTAATAGAGAAACCGTCATCATTTTTAGGTGCAAAACTTATTCATCAATCCATAATAGAGAATCATGGTCACCCATAAATGTATAAGAGATGTTACTGACCTAACATTTATCAAAAGACATCTTTTTAGCAATAGTAGCACCACTTAATACATACAAATTATTACAAACACTATCCCAGTAGAGAATGGTCTGGAGTACTTGTAGGTACTATTGTTGACACGTCGCTAGTACTATTTATAAGATATGTAGTATGAAATACAGAACAATTCTGAAAGTTATCATGACTATCATACCAGACTTACAGTTGCTCGCTCTCAGATTTTGGTAAAAAAGTAAAGTTCTTCAAACTGTAAGAAAATATCATATTTTAGAACCTATAGTCATATAAAAAGGTTCCAATTTAATTTCTGCAAAGTAAATCTATAGATTTGAAATAATATGCTACCAAATAATAAAGCATTGCACACGCTTTTGAAATTTTAATATAAACATATGATATAGTATAGCGGTGCCGTAAAATCATTTTCAATCGATTTTTTTCAAATTCCTACCTTAATGTTTTACTGCTATTGTTGATTCTAGCCTTAAGTTTCATTTTTATGTATTAATGTGGCATTTTGAAATTATGTCTCGCCCATCAAATATGGGCGAGATGTATTGTTTTTGCCATGGATGTCTGTCTGTCCGTCCGTCGGTCTGTCAGTCTGTCTGTCCGGCAAAATCGTGTCAGCTCCATACCTCCTAAACCCCTGGAAGGATTTTCATGAAACTTGGTTCAGATGTTTAACTGAGCTACACAATGTGCAAAAACCCAGGAACCAACAGCGGCGGTTCAAGGTCAAGGTCACAGCTCAAGGGCAAATGTTTGAGCTTGTATTATGTGTCTGCGCCGTATCTCACAAACCCCTTGAAGGATTTTCATGAAACTTGGGTTAGATATTTATCTCAACTACGCGATTTGCTAAACCCTTGATCCAACCATTATAGTTTTTTTTGGTTTTTAAGTGCTTTTAGCAAATATTGTTTTTAAAGTCAAGGTCACTGTAACTTTAATTAGATTTTAGAAAACAAATGTTTTCATTATAAAGTGCTTTAAGCAAAACAAAAATCAGGTCAAGGTCACTGTTCCTAAAAATTGATTTTTGTTTTATTTTAGTATTTCTTTAATTTTTCTGTTTCAGTATTACAATCATTGACAATCTTCCATTGGGGAGACATATGTTTTTGTGATAAAAACAACCATCTAGTTTTTTTTTCGTTTTTTTTCAACGGCATCTGAGAGCAAGCAGCTTTAAATAGGAGAAACTTTAACAAAATTTATTCTCCACAAACACAATGTCCAAACCTTAGATATTTTGTATGGAGCATTGTCTACTGGTCCTCTTCCAAGATGGTAGAAATAATACGCGTGGGATTAAGGTTTGCCATGCCCAGTTGATCCGTTTGTACATAGATCCTTGTCTTGAGGTTTTTTACACAAGGTACAAAGCTTAGTTATTTGGCATTTAACATTGTCTAGAGGCTCTTTGCCAAGTTTGTTTAAATCATGCTCCTGTGCGGGGTTAAAATTTGCCACGCCAGTGTGTTACATTTTGTTATAAATGTAAGACAATTTTTCTTCCGCAACTTTGAACCAAAGCAGTAAGATTATGTTTTTAAATTTATAAATCTACATCAGAAAGATGCAGAAGCCTTGCCACATATGGGCTTATGCTTTGAAGTACGAGTATAGTAAAATAAAGAGAAATTAGTATACACTTTGTTGTAACCTAAATTTTCCAGTTAATATATAGATTAGAAGAAACAATGCAATTCCCCCTATTTGTCCGGACCCTTCCCTAAAATGGAAAAAATCGCTGATATTTGAGTCAAGAGTGCATGGATCACATTCACCTTCAGTGATAACTTCAATTAAAAGTACATCTCATAACATGCAAAACATAATTAATTCTTTACAAATGTATTTAAAGCTAAATTAGCATAGATGAAAATAAAGATGCTGCAAGAGAAATGATGCAGTAGTTATTGACAGGTGGCAGGTTTAAATAATAATGACATTCTATTTTGTGAAGGGCAAGTAGACGAAAATATGCACGTTTCAAGAAAATTATGCATTTTTTGTTAATGCATATCCGGGATAAAATTGTAAACCACTTCGTCTTCATTGTTTTTCAAATACAGTAAGATATCCTTTTACGCAAATATATATTTAACGCGTTTTACAAAAAAGAAGACAAATCCTTTAAGTAAAATAGTTCTGACATGAACAATCCTTGTAAGCAGTTGTAATACCGTCATGACTGCCTCCTTGTCCAAAACGTTTCAATCCCTGTTACCAACTATGACTATAAGAGAAATTTATCATGTTACAAAACAATTCATTTTCCACAGGTAAATTCATAGTCTGTGCTTCTTTAAAACTGACCAAGCTTATTCGTTTGTTTATTGAGGGTGTCCTACAAGTACAGTTATGATTCATGGCAAATAAGGTAAATAGATAAATGAAACAAGCGTTTATGTCATAGTGTGTGAAGTGCTCTTACCTGATTCACTGAAGTTCTTTGTCATATTAATAGCTATTGCCAAACGTTTTCGTTTAGGATAAATCGCGACTTTATGCACGTTTTTTTAAGTCAATTGTAATAAAAATATCTTTATTTTATAATGTTGTTGTTATTTAAAGCCTTTTTTAACAAGCGGGCAGTTTACCTAACAATCGTTCCTGGGTAGAACCAATACTAGATTCCGATGAGTTAAGAAACTGTCAACTTTCTCACATGCATAGACATGGTCGGTAGCAGGGCGCGAACCAATGGCCTCCAATCTATGAGAGGGTACAATGATCTCAAGTCAGTGACAACAACTTTACTGTATACTTTGATTTTACCGATGATGACTGGTTATAATAAAACTTCAAAAACAAAATAGCATACATAGGTGTGATATATTAGTTATGGATAGATGGCAGAGATGTAAATTTGCAGATTGGTTTCAATGTTTTAAGGAGCTGATGTAGGTGATAGTACAAATTGCAACAAAATAATGCATTTTTGTCCATGCATATCCGGAATTATATTGATAACAGCTTCGTCCTGTATTAGTTATGCATGGATGGCAGAGCTGTTAATGTTTAGATTGGTTTAAAACATAATGATACATTCTATTTTGGGAAGGGATGTACACATTTCAAGAAAATTATGGATTTGTTTCCATGCATATCCGAAATGATATAAATAACCACATCGTCTTTAATATGGCAAATGTTTTATTTTGCAAATACATTTGATTGTATCAATAACATATCCTTGTACGCAAATTTGAATTTTACTTGTTTTCATAGATATTTTTTCAAATTTTTCTGACATGAACAAGCCTTGTAAGCAGTGTCTATACATCCATGACTGCTCAAAATGACCCAAGCCTTGCTACCAACTATGACTATGTGATAAATTTAACAGGTTACAAAACAATTTATTTTCCGCAGGTAAATTTATATTCTGCATTTCTTTTAAAAGATTATCAAGCTTATTCGCTTGTTTATTGTGAGTGTCCCACAAGTAAAATTTTATTCATGGCTAATATGATAACATGTCTTTATGTTACAGCTTGTAAAATGCACAGTGAACATCACACTTACCTGATTCACCGAGGTTCTTCGTCAAAAGATTAACTATTGCCAAACATTTTCGATTATCTTAAAGCGCGACTTGGGGCATGTTTCTGGTTAAATGTATAAAAATTATTTTAGATTGATTAGAGATATTGTGTGTAGCTTAATGAGAGGCTTTTGAGCGGTCAGTCAAAATTTTGTCACCTTCGTGGAGAGATGTAGTACGTTTACTGCTACTGCTTCCTATTTCAGCTTGATGGACTAAGGCATAAGTCGTGATTCGAACCCTGGACCTATCAAACCAAAGCTATAAGCTATCGATTTCGGCGTTAGGGTCTTTATTGGGTGTTATTATTTAATCAAGGTAAACGTAAAAGCTAAATAGAATAAAATAATTATAATTTTCGAAAATATAGACATGGAATCTTGACCAAAGCGCATACTTTTCCATTAACATTTTAAATTCTGGTCCTAAGGATCGCAGCTACCTTAAATGTGACATGTGCGATATTTTCCATGAAGAATGCGAGCACAATCGCATTAAACAACCCATACAGCCTAGTTTTGCACAAGGGGACATTATCCCCTTCATTATTTGGCAAAGGCAGACATTATCCCTTTTCACTTAAAAAGTGTAAATTGATTTAGAATTATCATAGTTTCTTATTTCAGTTACATAAAGTGAACAATCATTGATAACATACGTTGAACACGTAATACCACATGGTGACAGGCACGTCCTGATGACACCACCACTATCCATCTACCCCACCCTCTACAGGTGCGATACACCTTCGTGGGTTCGAGCATTGCTACGAAATATTTTTTTGCGTGAGAAACACAAAACAAATTTAATATTCCAGGTGCAGTTTATGATACTCAAATGAAAATTGATACACACATGCCATTTAATGTCTTTTAACAGAGTAAAAAAACAAAAATAATATCAAACAGGGAATGCCACGTACCAAAAACGCAGCCTCCCCAAAACGAACCCCACAGCACCCAGAAGTGCAACCACCACCACACACACACACACACACACACACACACACACACACACACACACACACACACACACACACACACACACACACCACACACACGCACACCACACGACACACACCACAATCAT
Source organism: Saxidomus purpurata (assembly GCA_022818135.1). Lineage (NCBI taxonomy): Eukaryota > Metazoa > Mollusca > Bivalvia > Venerida > Veneridae > Saxidomus > Saxidomus purpurata. The sequence goes on along the minus strand of JAFMSR010000001.1, from coordinate 67,809,179 downwards.
GTACACACACACATATACACTACCAACACACACTAGCATACAAAGCAAACACCGAGGACAAAACGAACAATTAAAGAGAACACAGTGGGGCACCGCCTTGGAACGGTCAGTGGCAAAAACACCACTGGGGAGCTTAAACCGGTTTATGGTGCGCACCCAACCTCACTCTTACCCCACCATGTTCCAAAGTCAGGACAGTGTAAATAAAAGTAATCCCTGCTAGGTGAATCTCTAACACACGCAATGGAAACAAAAGCGAACAAGTAATATGAAATGCCTTATCTTTTTGAAAAGTAATTGCTCAAAACTTTCATTTACAACTTGGTTTGTTTCAATTAAATTTGTTGACATTTGAAAGAAGTTAGCAAGAACCATAAGTCTAACTTAAATAGGATACCCTTTTACTGCTCCACTTCGAAATATTTCTATCTGGAGCGTTTTACAAAATATGTTGGTAAATCCGTTCTCTAAATATACCAAGATAGAGAACTTCAGAGACTAAAAGTCTTTCAAGTTTTGTTATTCCCCGAGTATTACCAGAAAAATATTAGCAGGAATTAGTTGAAAACGAATGAAGACACAGAAAGATGACTACCGTCTACTAGAAATATACATGCCATTCTATTCAGGCTTCTACAGGACGCAACAGACTCAATGCTCATATGCATAAGAATTGAAGCTGTCGTCATCACTGAAATGCTCGTGCGACCAAACAGCAGAGCATCTACTAAAGAAATGTTCCTGTATGATCAGTCAGGAAAAAGTGTGTGACCAGATTGTACTGTTGTGTAGCTGAAGAAGGAGACCAAAAAGAAAGCTTCCTTCATCGCTGTGATCGGGGTGATGGTGTAGAGTAGTTAAAACAACATCTTATGATTGAGATATTTTAAAAATGAAATCGTCCACGCCTAATTTTATGGTATACGGTGAAACAGGTTGTAAAGCAGAAATGAAAAGATCTTAAATTTTTTATGAATGAATGGTTCTCCCATATTGAAACATCAAACAAAAGTTCAAACTATAAAATCATCAAAACCTCCTTTGGATTTGAAAAGTATCTGTCACACACACAATAATGCTACTTATTCATTGATAAAATTAAGAACTAGAAACCATAGGCTACCAGTAGAAACTGGAACCTGGGCAAAATACCAACTAACCTTCGCATCTGTAATCTATGTAATACTGAAATTGGTGACGAATTCCATTATTTTCTAAACTGTAAAGCTTTCGAAAGTGATAGTAATTTATACTTAAAGCGCTTGTATAACATAAATCCAAACAGTTATAAAATGGACCAGCTACTGAACACTAGGAATACAACTTAACGTGTAAAACTTTGTGAATTTGTTAAGAAAATTTTAATAGCTTTTCAGTAGTACTGTCTTTGGTGTTATGTATTGATAACACATATGAAATACTATGTGTAATTATTATATGTCTCTACAAAGCGAAATTTAATTTGTTGTTCAGACTGGGTATGATACATGATTTTGAAGAATTGAGCTACAATTTTATTTATTCCGAAACTGTATTGACGGTATTTAACATAAGTACCAGGTTATTTAACATATGAAATTATTCACGTAATACTTTTACCTTTCCAAAATAAATAACGGTGACTCTCCATCTGCCATCAGCGAAAGGATAACTTATACGTCGCTGAAACACAAATAACAACCTAAATACTGTCAGTCCAGTTAACTTTTGAACCTCTTAAAATATTCTGTAAATATCCTCATTAGTTCATGTCATACATGAAATGAGAGAATAGAAGTATTTTTACTTGACTTGACTTGACACGCCCTGCTCTATTCTTTTATGAGCTTACCGACGAATTTAACGATACGTTATGGGTTGCTTTTGTAACGTATCAGTCAACTTAATTTTCTTATGAAACATTTATCCAATGTAGCGAAGTAAACGGTGTCTTATAAAGCTGTATATGGAAAGTGTAATTATTCATGTTTAAATATGAATTGTTTACCTCGATTTTTTCCGTCTTGTTTCCATTTCATAAATGCAACACGTACACACTAAAAAATATATTTAACTGCCCACCTGCGCCTAATATTACAATGGTTATTTATTGCAAAATACAAAAATAATATCAAACAGGGAATGCCACGTACCAAGAACGCAGCCTCCCCAGAGGTGTTAAGTTGGTGTTCTTTATTAAAAATTTTCTAACAAATATGATAAGCTAGGTGAATCTGAGATTATCATACCTTGCTTAACTGCGTGAATTCAACCATTTTTGATCAACAGCAATAATGATTACCGACAATTACAATTTGTTTGGAGGGGCGTCCGACTTTCATAGCTACCAAATGACCTCTAAAAATCTCAGATTAAACTGTATGCTAAAAAGATCTACATTTTGCCTATTAACAATAACGTGACGTTTGTTTTTAGCAAACCTGAGAACAAAGTGACCACGTGTTGTCCGTTGTGCTACAGTGTGCGTCGTAAGCAATTACTTCTAAAACCACTGGGCCAATTTCAACAGAACTAAGGATTGTTCCTTGGATGTTCCTCTACCAAATTGCTCAAATTGTTCCTCTTCGCTGCACATAATGGCAAAGACAAATTTTGAACGACATATTCTCCTGAACCACTGGGTCAATTTCAACGAAACATCACAGGATTGTTACTTGATTAAACTGTATGCTAAAAAGATCTACATTTTGCCTATTAACAATAACGTGACGTTTGTTTTTAGCAAACCTGAGAACAAAGTGACCACGTGTTGTCCGTTGTGCTACAGTGTGCGTCGTAAGCAATTACTTCTAAAACCACTGGGCCAATTTCAACAGAACTAAGGATTGTTCCTTGGATGTTCCTCTACCAAATTGCTCAAATTGTTCCTCTTCGCTGCACATAATGGCAAAGACAAATTTTGAACGACATATTCTCCTGAACCACTGGGTCAATTTCAACGAAACATCACAGGATTGTTACTTGGGTGGTCCTCTATTGCGGAAACGCGTTCGCTCCGCAGCGCATAGTGGATACCAGAGCTTAAAGCAGAAAAACCCTTAACCGAAATTCATTTGAAAGACTGGACCAATTTCAACCACACTTCACAGGATTGTTGCTTGCATGTTCCTGTATCAAAATTATCCAAACAATTCTGCTCAAAGTTGCCACCAGAGCGAAAATAAAAAACCTTTAAACAACATTTTCTTCTGAACGACTGGGCCTATTTTATTCAAACTCCATAGGATACTTCCTTGGATGGTCCACCACCAAAGGTCCTCAAACTGTTCTACTCCATTGCACAAAATGGCCACCAGATGTAAAAACAGAAACTTTTTAAACGACATCTCCTTAACCACTTGGCCAGTTTCATCCAAACTTCACAGGATTTGATTGTAACTTGGATGGTCTTCTACCATAATTTCTCAAAATGCTCTGCTCCAATGCACAAGTACTAATTTTACTATCGGGAGTTGTGCAGATCTGATAATGTATTGTAGACATTTTCTGTTCATTCAGGTGAATAACATAGGACCATCGTGGCCCTCCTGTGATACAAAAGAATCAGGATATTTAAGTTATGTTATATATCAAATTTTGACGAATTTGTAGCCTCGTTAATCTTGTCATCGGCTTTTGTTCCGGCCTGACGCTCACGTGCTTTAAATATTTTGATTGGATGAGAAATCGTTGACTGGCGCACAAACCGCGGTCATCATTTGTCCGCTGCGTGATTTGCATTATTTTGTGTACATCACGGAGAAAAGAATGATGTATAATGCAACAGACCTTGTACATGTGTCAAACTACATTAAGTTTCTGAATGATAAGAACATTAATATAGGGAAAATAGCATAGGTTTTTATTTTGTCAGCCATGGATCCATTTTTACGAATTTAGATTGTTGTGCACTTGTAAACGTCACAAACCTTATGTCAAAGCATAACTATAGCGGGCATTCAGGGATTTATAAATTGGAATTGCCGATCTTTCAATTTGGCCCAGTAATTGTTCACATGGGTGGTACCTTAAGATTTGACAGTGCTAATTTAGCAGACTGATCATGATTTGTTGTAGTCGCAAAGGCAGAACAATCGCCGTCTGTCGAGTAAAAGTTTTAGCTGTTTAACTAATTTCCATGTGCCTTTTCTAATAAAGAAATATGTATGCACATACACATAGGAAAGTATACTAGTAGTATGTAAAAGATAGCAGCAAGTATTTTCTGAATGACATTTCACTTTAAGGGATGATTAAGTGAAAATAGCTCCTCTTACTCATTCAGCTGCCAAATGTAAAAATTGCTTATTGAACTTTTCGAACGTTGCAGCACCTTAGCCCCGCTCCAGAGAGTGTGGCGCGAGCGGAGGAATTAAAAAGATTTTCTATTTTCAATAATTTATCTTCCGGAGTTCTCGGTTATTATTTAACACAGTCAATTATGTTTATTTCTATAACTCGTACAACTACGGAGCCTCGTGAGAAAACACTTTACAAAGTAATATCTCAAGGTGATCTTGCTAATACAGCGATGCTAACGTGCGCGAATACGTTACATACGTCATTTCAACATTTTGATTGATAGGTTAAATGGTTATAAACCGCGCCAACAAAGATTAACATTTAGTTATTTAGAAAATTTCTTTTATTTGAAAGTAAACTTTAAATGACTATGTTACTTTGTTTTACAATTTTAAGTTTTGGAATTTCGTTAACGTTGTCATTGGAAAGACATTATTATATAGCTGCTGAAGAAAGAGACTGGAATTATGCACCGTCTGGACATAACTTAGTTACAGAAGATAATAGGTACGGTCCCTGCAATCTTTTGTTCTTTAAAAAGTGACACCGTATTCTAAGTTTCAGATTTATACAATGCACCAGTCGCAATATTAACTTGTTCCGTTTTTGAAAAAGGTATAACGTTTCAAAACTTGTAGTTCTAAACATACTATTCTTTTGGCATTAGAAAAAAAGCATAACGATAAGAACGAAATATTTATAACATGTATAGAATATTTTTCACACATTTTCTTCTTGCTTTTTGCAACTAATTTGAACAATGTATTGGTCAGTTTTCATTTTGATGCATTTACGTAAATAAATTGGTTAGCGCGAGACCAATTTATTGTAGTAAATCTATCAAAAGGAACACTAACCTTTACAGTGTTTGAAATTACTTTTTGTAAATCAGCATATTGTTGCACTATTTACTGACTCAATTTAATAATGTTTGAGTTACCCAAGTTAAAGTGCAGCCAATACTGCGCTGCAATTAGACAAAACATTCAATGACTTACTATTATTTCAATACTATAACCTATCAGCTAATACTTTTGAATGCACTTATTTGTAAGAATCATAGAAAACATTCTGTTAAATTGTGTTTATATTATTTCAACAGAGGGAAGTTTCGTAATGTTCGTAAACTTGTGACCCAACCCATTTGCTTCATACATGATAACGGTTTTATTCGTATGATATTCATTACATATCATTTGTGTGTTATTTAGGCAGTTCATGTTATTTATTTCATCGTTTGTAAACTTTGAGATACATGTATTCTTAAATCAAAATAGAATGTTTATATAGCGTGTGCTGTTTGATCTCTGTAATTAGTGGATGGTATGAATTGTGCAGTGAATTTCTTTTATAATATCATATATACAAATACAACTATGTTTCCAGCAAGTCTCGTGAAATAATCGACAATGGTCCGAACAGAATTGGTAGTATCTACAGAAAGGCGATATACCGCGCTTACACCGACAATACCTTCACCCAACCCATTCCGGTTCCTAAATGGGCGGGTCTTCTTGGACCACCAATTAAAGCTGAAGTTGGAGACAAAGTTTTTATTCATTTTCAGAATTGGGCTACCGGAAGTAATTTCAGCGTTCATCCACACGGATTCTTTTATGATAAAAAACATGAAGGTAAACGCATAATACACCAGTTACTGAATAAGAACCCTTAAGGTCTACTAAAGTTTTCTTTTACTTTGCTGGTCAATATATTTGCCATCCTTTTTAAAAAAAGCATTAGATTCAAACCACTCCCCCTCTCGTCCCCGTCGCCTGAATTTATCCAAAATGACATTGAAATTTGTCGAAAATACAATAATCTTGTGATGTTTGACATTCTTCATATAACTGCAATGGAACTGCTGGCAGGTACGATGATGTAACAATTACGAAAATGCAAGTGCATACAAAGTCTTCGTTATAATCAAGATTTCCGTTCTTTGTAAGCTACCCCATCAACTGTGATATCGCCTTGCTTTCAAACACGAAAGATAAATGTCATAAGCACTAGCTGAGTTAGTTTGTATGTTATCATTACAGTTTGCCTTACTTTCCGATCCTATCAAGTGCCCTCATTTCATTCAAAAAAGCAAGTTGTAGTTTCCATATTGACTCAGTATCTACAATTTCACTTATTTTGCCTATAAATGGGACTGTGACATCACAGAGCTATGCTCTGCCCCAAATTTCTATATATTTCGATACAAATGTTTTTTTTGTAGCTGGGATAAACTGTAAGCCGGTTATAGGTTCATATTACAGGAATAAACAAACTTATTGTTTCGGTTCGCTAACGCTCCCTCGCAATAAATTTGCTTATTCCTGTAAAGGAGACTTGTAACATAAGGAATTGAATCCACTCCAGTATGCGACGTATGTAATGACATATGAAATGACGTATGTAATGATGTCACGCTGTCAAATTGCTTTGACATACGTGATAGTCTTATAAAATTTAAAGCTCCAAAATACGACACCATCAATATACACCCGTTACGTTCCGAGGTTTAAGCTAGGACCGTCACGGTAAAACAAATAATGATATCATTTGATGTAGTGATAACATGGTACTGGGTTATATATCAAAATTGCATTTAGTCATCTTCATAATTGGAATATCGTTATTGTAAAATAGGTGTTTTTCATAAAATACTGGTGTACAGATTGAGAGAAATAAAGAAAACTTATAAAATATTTTATAGCATTCAGCTAATAAGAAAATCCTCAAGACGTGTAATAGCTATTTCATCATTTTGATATACATTTAACCTACACAATTTGCATCACATTATTTGTTTAAATTATGCAAAACTATGACATAGAAAAAAAAGTAGTATCACAAGAATTAATCCATCATAATTAGTAGTGTAACCTTCACTGCAATCATTACTTTATACATGTTTGTAAAGTTTTATAGACGTACTTATTAAAGAAGGTTTTGATAATATACTCAGTACATTTAAGAAAAGCAACACTTACATGTTGTGTTGTACGTTCCTACCGTGTTTGAGTCATTTTAACAGGCGGTCAATTTATTAAACAATCGTTCCTGGGAAGAACCAGTACTAGACAATTCTTTTTGAAAATTTAACTTTTATGTATTTCACATTAACGGAGAATTGATTTTCAGATGTAAACTGTGCAAAAAAGAGCGCCGGCTGGCAATTTGTTATCAATATTGATTGTTTGAATAAAAGAAAATAGAGAATAAGTCCTGAACAATGTTAACACCAAAGTAGTGTTTTACTCTGAAATAACATGTTGCGATAGGTTTTGCATCAATCATTAATGTTTTTGTGGGGTATATGGTTAAATGAAAAAAAATGCCATATTTACGGAATATCGCTTAAGTCATTCAAAATTTGTGAGAAAATTGGGATCATTTCACAAATTTGATGCTTAAAATAGTGGTTTCATTAACAAAAAAGGGGAATGTAGCCAAGTTTTAACAAAATTACAAAATAAATAGACATACCGATTTTAACGATTTTCTGCGATTTTAAAAACCAGTTTTCATTTTGGTTTTGACAAACATTATCACTGTTAAGTAATTTTTCTTAGGTTGTCTAAATTCTAAACATATTGATTTTTTTTTATTTTTGCACTTTTACAATTCTTTCGTTTCGTTTTTAAGAAAATTTACACCACACGACATTAGTCAATGGAAAGGACAATTAGAGTCTATGCAACTGTTTTACCCCGTAATTTGTGAAATTAAAATATTTGACTTAAAAAAATGTTGCGTTTTTAAATGTACTAAGCATACTAACCACTTATCACTTTCTTACCATTACAATGTATAAACTTTTTCACTTTAAGGCGCTTTATACCTCGACGGTACGAGCGGTCATGAAAAATTAGACGATGCTGTGCCACCAGGTGGCGCTTACACCTACATCTGGGTGATTACAAAGGAGCATGCTCCTACCAAGGAAGACGACAATTGTGCGGCCTACACCTATCACTCTCACACTCGAGCACCCAAAGATGTTGACACCGGTCTCGTTGGTGTGGCAGTATTTTGCAAGAGAGGTTGTCGTTTTATGCATTTTTGTCAATTTTCGCCTCACATTTGTTGTTAATTTTTGTGAAAAGGCAAAAGGCATTCCATATGTACCATTTCTGCTGTCTTTTCTCATAATAAGAGAATGTGTCGGTATGGTGGTTGGTAATTGTGGTGTTTGGCGGTGTTTTGGGGACTGTTCCGCATCTTAAGCTCATAGAACGAGTTTAAACAACCAAATATGGACTTATTAAACGTTATTTTATCCGATTATTCGGGTTAATGAAAAAATGTAATGTACTGTTTTGACAAGATATACTAATTCTAAGTTAGACGTTTTTGAAAATTTCAGGAACCCTACATACTGATGGGCAACGTAAAGATGCGGATAAAGAGTTTTATTTTTATGCTGATGTTACCGACGAAAATAACAGTTGGTATGCTGACCAGAATATAATGAAGTGTCAGAATCCAAGTGCATGCAAAAATCTTCAGGTAATCTAAACTTGTATTGATGTTCTGGTGAATAAAACGGAAAGAAACATTCACAGTCTTGATATTAATCTATATACTTAAGGATAGAAGTTCTGTCCGGTTCAAAATTGTTTCATTAAATTTTAATTGTACGTTACTTTTAATTTTTTATTTGCAAATTTATATTTTGAGACAATGTGCTACATCACAAGATGTTAAGAATTCTATACAAAAACATTCAATAAACCGTGACGGCATAAACCATGAATTTCACATTTATCTAAATTAAATGTACATGAAGCTTATAATCACAAACATTTCAAGTGATTTTTATTACCAAAGGATAGTCCTATCGAAAGACGTAAAATTTTGGCAAATACTCAGCATAACGTTGTTGTTACGAAGCTTTCAAGATGGCAAAATTTGCGCGTTTTATGTCGACTGGAGGTCAGTGAGCCTACAACACATGTTGCACGTGCGTTAAACGCCCACGATCATTCTATTCGACGTCACGAACATTGAAAATGTGTAAATTGATTCGAAAATGATGATATTCTGATGCTTATTTAATTATGAATAAAATATCCAATTTCAGTCTTTGTGTTACTTTAATTATACCGGACAGAACTTTTGTCCTTAAGTATATACAAAAAATGAAGAGCATTATTTAACTGTCGCTATTGCTGTACGACCAAAACGCCAAACAAGCCGAGCAGATACTATTTAACGCTATCATAGTAATATCACCTGTATCAATTTACAACATTTAACTCTTGTTTGAACAATTCTATCTCCAAGTGGCAGACTTAATGTGGATTTATATCCAATTTCAAGCAGAACCATTCGAGTTGTTACGAAAAATTTGATTGGCGTTTAAGAAATGCTGATTACGACTCAGTTAAAAATCTCGCAAGACTGACTGTTAAAGTGTTCGTAAGCTTATTTTCACAGTAGTTCTATAAAATCTTCAGACAAGAAATGACAAAAAGTTCATGGCAAGCAACAGGATGCAGCATATCAATGGTTATGTGTATGGTAACCATCCGGACTTCGTTGTATTGGAAGGGGAAAGAGTTGTATGGTATTTTATGTCCATAAACCGTGCTATACATACTGTACAGGCAATCGGACAGACAATGATCATAGAGAGGAAACGGTATCTGATAATTTTACTACATGTAGTTATGGTCACAGTTTGCAAAACTCTTGTTTTTTTCCTTTTAGTATGTTCTGATTGATTATTAATTTATTTTTGACTAACTTTGAAAATATTTGGCAACGCTTATGTTCTAGAAGTACGCGGGGAAATAACACGGTATTCCACCTTTTGATAACTGAACATTTCATTTGTCAAACTAGCGAGAAATGTGTTCATGTACCTAACAACAGTTCTTTATGTTAGTTTGTTCCTTAAGAACGGAAATATACTGAAGGGAAAAAGAAACGCAGGGTAACAATATATAGCAACAATTTCTTAAATGCTTGGCGTAAAATTTTAAAAACCGGTCAGACGACCATCTTGGTCACTGTGTACTCAATCCCGTACGTAAAGATACTCAACCGTGTATTTCTCCGTGCCACTTGGAGAAAGTGATGAAAAACAAAAAAAACGTGCAGAATAATGATGACAAGTTCGTCAAAACATCTTGTCATACCAATTGATGCTCTTGAGGTATACACATCACTTTCCGCTTTTTAAATTAAATTTGAAGCTCTTGCAATCATGGTACGGATTACGGAAGTTCAGAGGGGTTAGGCTATTGCATTGCTAATGCAAGGTCAGACACAACAACAGGTTGCTTTGCAGTTTTGTGTGAATGTTTCCACCATAGAACGTCTTGTCCGTCGTTTGAGAGAAACCGGAAGAGTTGCTTAACGTCGCGACGTCACGACAGGGCTATTCGTCTTTCCCACCTGCGTAATCGCAACGTAACTGCCACTGAAATCGCTAATAATACGGTAGGCAATAATAAGTGCCACATTCACCCAAAAACTGTAAGGAATCGATTGCGTGAGGTTGGACTTTGAGCACGTCATCCTTACGTTGGTCTGCCTCTCACACGCGCACAACGTGCGCGTCGTATGGCTTGGTTGGCGGCACATGCTCCCAGACGCTTTTCAATTAGGCAATGGAGACGGGTCTTTTTCACCGATAAGTCCCGGTTCACCCTTTTCCGTCCGGACGGTCGAAGTAGCGTATACCGTCGTCGTAGAGAACGCCTCGCCGACGCTTGGTTCTTGAGAGAGATAGGTTTGGGGGTGGCTCGGTTAGGATCTGGGGAGCGATTTCTCACGGAGTAAAGTCACCTTTGATTGTGGTAGCCGGGAATTTAACCGCCGTAAGATATAGGGATGAAATCCTCCGCCCGGTTGTAGTTCCATTTGTTCAACAGCGTCACTTAATTTTCCAGTATGGTAATGCCCGGCCCTATGTTGCCAGAGTTTGTCAAGACGTTCTCGCAAACCATAACATTTACCCACTCGACTGGCCGCCGTACAGTCCAGATTTGCTCCCAATCGAACATCTGTGGGATGAACTTGACAGGAGTATAAGGGGGCGTAGGAATACCCCCTCTACACTCGACCAACTAAGGACAGCATTGTGCTTCAATTATTAATGAATTATTTGTCAAAATCTAATGACATTGACAGGTAATTTGTTTATTAAAGATTGGGTTTTATACTCATATAAGACCCATTATCGTATAGAGGTATAGCCCTATCGTGCTCAATGTATAAATTTTATTGTTCTATTTTAAATGAAAGAATTTCTTCATGGGCAGAAACTAGTGAAATAATTGTTGATGAACAGAATGGCTTTCGTAAACACAGAAGTACTGTTGACCATTTGTCATCACTTACAAATATTATTGAGACTAGAAAGAAACAAAGATCTTCAACATTTTGTGCTTTTATAGATTTTAAGAAGGCGTATGATTTTATTGACCGTACTATCTTATGGAATAAACTGACACGCTCTAAAGTAGGATTGAAGGTAAAGATTATTGTTGCTCTGAAATCCCTTTATAGCAATATATCTTCTTGTGTTAGAGTCAATGGTTATTACACTGATAGTTTTGATGTACACTGTGGTTTAAGACAGGGTTGTTCTTTGTCACCTTTGCTTTTTAATCTGTTTATAAATGATTTAGCAGTTACAATAAAGTCTGCAGATAAAGGTGTCTCTATTGGCAATGAGAAGATATGTATTCTAATGTATGCAGATGATATTGTTTTATTGGCTGAAAGTGAAGAAGATTTACAGTTTATGTTGAACATATTGGGTAACTGGTGCAAGTCAAATAGTATGGTGGTTAATCCATCTAAAAGTCAGATTGTTCATTTTAGACCACAATCTAAAAGTAGGACTTCTTTTAATTTCAATTGTGGCGACCATGATTTAAACATTGTGGATAAGTATACTTATCTTGGTTTATTGCTGAATGAGCATTTGGACTTTAGTATAACTGCCAAATGTGTAGCTCAAAGTGCTGGTAGAGCACTTGGACTGTTAATTGCCAAATGTAAATCTATTGGTGGTATGCCTTATGATGTATTTAGTAAACTTTATGAAAACACTGTTTGGCCAATAATATCATATGGTGCTGCTATTTGGGGTACTAAGTCCTATTCCTTTATAAATGCCATAGAATGTAGAGCAATGCGCTTCTTTTTAGGCACTGGGAGATATACACCTAGCAATGCACTTTATGGTGAGTTTGCTTGGCACCCGCCTTATGTGAAACAATGGAGATCTGTTGCTCAACACTGCCATAGAATCAATCGAATGAGGCATGATAGAAATAACTATCGAATTTTTAACTTTTGCTACAGTAAAAGTAATACTAGCTGCAAAAATTGGCAGTTTGACTTTAAGAAACATATAAATGACATAGGGTTGTCAGTTTTAGCAGATAGTTGTCATGTGTCATCTTCGAAGTACTTCTGTGATAAGGTGTTAACAAACTCATTGCAAAAGTTTATTCCTCTATGGAGAGATAATATCAACAGTGAGGTTGGGCCGTCAAAAAATGGGCATAATAAGCTCAGAACATACTGAACGTTTAAAGAAGAGTATGTAATTGAAGACTATGTTAAATATCAGATACCTTTAAAACATAGATCTGCGTTAGCTAAGTTTAGATGTGGAGTAGCTCCACTTAGATTAGAGACTGGAAGATATGAAAATATCCCAGAAAACCTACGCCTATGTCCTATTTGTAAATCAGAAATTGAAAATGAAATACATGTTTTGTTTCACTGTAATGCATATCAGTGTATTAGAGATGCACTCACAAGTGAAGCATGTAAAATGAATGGTAATAACTTGAACCTGTCTAATGATAATAAATTAATATTTGTACTGTCTGATGAAAATATGTTTAAAATAAGTGCCAAGACCTGTTTTATGATTTTAAAAACCAGAAACAATTTGCTGTACAAATGATAAGGTGTAAATTTACTGCTGTATTTTATATAACCAAAATGAGCTGTTGTCCATGTATATAGTCATGTGGACTATACTCAGGTTAAATAAGTGATAACCATTGTGATTTACAAAGCTTTTGGTACAGCTTTGTGTGTTTAAGCCATGTGATATTAACCTGTTTATGTGCCAAAACTTTACATATATTTTTAATAATGAATATACTGGCTTTTATTATGTATGTAATGTCTACAGTCTTTAATAATATATAACTACTCTTATTTCTTCTATGTAAGTACTGCTAATCAGTTCATTTCTGATCAGAGCTGATAATTGATTTTGTAAAACATTTCTTAATTGCGCTTTAGTGCCTTTTTTCCCTTGATCAGTATTTTATCTCTCTTTTTTAGGGTCACGTTTTAAATCTAGATTAGCAGTGGTTACATAGTTTTATTATGTAAATAATGTCATTGAGAATATTTGTCTTATTTATTGTCATATATAGTCTCTCATATTTCTGTATAGAAAGGTTTGCATGATAGTATGTGTATATATTTTAATCTGTGATATTTTGTATCATGTAAAGTGAGACTGAAATAAACTAAATAAACCTTATAAAATAGTGTTTATAACATCAAACACATCACTTTAAATAACCTCAAATGTTTACCTTGCTTTGATCGGTTTGTGTTATAATGATTTGCAGCAATATTTTACTTTCTATTACAATATACTTTTACAGCACAGATTCTGCTGTATTGTTTCCGGCGAGTGTCTACTCCGGTTATATGATACCAACAAACCCGGGGCGCTGGCTGCTTTACTGCAAAAATCTACAACACTACGACAGTATGTTTATTTGCCTTTTTTATTTGCAATGTTAAATAGTTGACATATAATAGGTTGAGTAAGGATAGTAAAAATATGCTAGGATACTATTATATTATGCGTGAAAATAACTTCCGTGAGTACTTCATATGTAACGATGAATTTTAGCTTTTAAATGTAATCTGGTATAACGTACTTTATCTCTTGTAATTTAGATGGAATGTCAAGCTTTTTCACTGTAACCAAATCCCAAACAGCACAGTCAGGAGGTCAACTACTCCTTCCCTCTTTGCCGTTTCCCAAACTGATTCGAACATATTACCTTGCCATAGAGGAAGTGCTCTGGGATTATGCACCGGGCTTGAAAAGCAAAACAATGTAAGTTATTCCGTGGAGGAAAAATCTCCGTACATAAAATAATGACAAAGATCGTAATGACAGTGAAGCATTACCTTTGCATGTGCCCGTCTTACAATTTTCTTAATTCTGACTGTTTTGTATACATTGATGTACATGTTACTTTACTCAGGTGTTTGTTTTATCATAACATTTATTTGATGTACTAATATACATTATATGTATTTTACGGTTTTAAACGTCATAATATCAAATGCATTTAATGCATTAAATAAGTTGATAAGCATAACATGTTAAGTGCAGCAGGATTTAAATTAATTTTTGTGGTTTTATTTTGTAGAGGAGCTTCGGAGTTCTTGAGTCGTGACAGACAGCGAATAGGATCCGTATACAAAAAGGCAATGTACATGTTCACGTTGTTGTCTTCAATAAAGCCTCGAGACCTTATTCTTTTCTTCCCAACGGAGTATCCATCGACAAACAAAATGAGGGTGCCTTCTACAAGAATATAAGACATGGTAATAACAAGAATATGAAATACAATTCGGTAGGTTATGCATTTTTAAAAGTACATGTATATAGAACTATGTGAAAAGTCAACCAATCGTCGAAGAAGTAGTACAACGAAATAACTGTTATAGCTTTTCTCGTGTAAAGTATAAAAAGCATAAACAGTTTTAAATATTAATTGTATATGATAATATGTTATGTTTTTCTTAAGATGAACGAATGAGTGGTGCCATTGTAAGTCCTGGAGCAACCAGAGTCTATGAGTTTGATGTCCCCACGCATACTGCGCCAACGTCATTCAACAAAAACTGCATCACATACGTATATCACTCCGCAGTCGACATCACAAGGGACATTTATACTGGGTTGTTTGGTCCACTTCTTGTCTGTAAACCAGGCACGTTGGCAACTGATGGAAGTCAGGTCCGGTTTCTTTTACGGTGTTTTTCAATTATAGTTATTGGTCAGCGAATTATGCCTCCCTCACGTAATGGGGAGGGGAGGGGGTGCATTTAAATGTTGTTCTGTCTGGATGTCTGTCTAAATGGATGCCATAAACTTTGTCATCATAACATCGGTAGGTCGATTTCAACCAATGTTCACAGGAATGACCAGTCTCAAGCCCAGCTGTGCATATTGTCCGCATGTTTCGTTAAAATTATTTTACGATGCCTATATACCTCTTTGCAGTTTAACCTAACCACACATGAGTAATTAGACTGGCATCAGTCGTTAGAGTCATTACCTCCCGTCTTTTCTGGGCATTTTTATAACATCTTCACAATTTCTCCTTCCCTTGACTCTGAGATGAGCTTTGATAGAGACAAATTTTTGATAGAGATGCTTTCTAAAAAGACTAGAACAGAAAAAATTTAAGACCTCTCAATCTCAACAGACTTTTATAAGTCTAATGAATAATAAATATATTGTCTACATTCGCAAACAAGGAATGTGCAGGGCATATTTACCTTCTATTTTTGTAGCTGGTTTTTGCTCCCCAAAACTGGTTAAATTTTCCCCAAATGCTTGTAAAATTCCCCATCCAACTCAACTGTAAAAGTTTTATCAACCTTTTTTTGAAACTTTAATAATTTCTTATGACATTTTTCATACCATATGGCATAATTTCTTTAATTTAATAAATTTTGGAATATTTTGGAATATTTTGCCCATTTTCACCAACAAAAACCTGGAGAATCACTTAAATATTTTCCCCACAAAAAGGGCGCCAGTGGCTTACGTAATAGGGCTGAAAATGCAAATATTTATGTCTCTAGATATGGAGTGCAATACTGTTATTTTTTAGACTTGTATCTTTAGATTGGAGTGGATCGGGAATTCTTTCTTAACTGGATGGTGATTGACGAAAACCTGTCCTGGTACATTGATTACAATATCAAAAGATTCACAGCACAACCAATGACCGTGGACAAGACTGATTCACAGTTCGTTCTGTCTAACAAAATCAGAGGTTTGACATTTTTCATATCTTACTTGTTGATAACTTTGGTAAATATCATTCAACTTTGATATGTGACTGAGACTGTCTTTGCGAAAGCTAACAATAACATAGGTGAAAACTTCAGCAAGGTTATGTCAAATTTCGAATCAGTTGATGACCTTGACCTTTGACCTATAATATATTGGCCCTGTGGTGATAAGATGTATAGATAATATGTTTCACACTAACTTCGCAGAAAGTGCATATAATGATCAAATCTGAGCAATATTTTCATGATCTGCTGTTCAGTTAATAAATTTTCACTCAACACAAATTAAAAAAAGAGTTGAAAAATGGACATGCCAGTATTAGAAATTTAGCAGGATACATGTTTATAACAAAAGAACATTAGCTTTATGGTAGGAAGCAATAGATAAAATTTCATGGAAATTGAAATACAATGTAAGTATAAAATAGCATAATGCCGCGGCTTTCGTCAATATTAACTTAGCATCTCCAGAGGTATTGGCTTTTAATTGTAATTTTCATCTATATTCAATATGAAAACATTAAAACTAAATTTCTCTGCAACCGCTTATCAAAATTGAACTGTAATTGGCTTCAATAGTTTAATGATCACTCCTTCTAATATCCACACCATGCCCTTGGATTTATTTAGAAATGAGGCCTCAAGGGGATGTAGCACGTTTCTTAAATATTCACAATAGAAACTAAATAAGTTTTGTTTTCTGAAACTTACAGTAATTTAAGAATTTTTATGGTCTAAAACTTGTACTACTGATTTAATTTAACTTACATTTTCCAAGTTCTTTATGACTGTATCTTGAAAACAAATTATACCCCCGTATATGAATCCCCAGTTGGCTTTTTTGTGTGAAACAGACATGCCAATACATTTAACAGTTGTTCTTTTTCAAATAGCGGCGGAAATAAATTCACGGAATTTGCCTGTTTTTAAAAGACCCTGCTTTCTTCTCAAATCGTGTTATGCTATTACTTTTTAGATTGATGTAATAAAATGACGTAAATAAGTCTTATGTTACGAACCAATTTCAATACTTTTTTGCTCTGTACCGAAAGAAAGAAAGAAAAGAAAACAACACAATACCATTATCGTTAGTCGTGGGCGATATTGAGGTTTACGAAAAAAGCCAATATTTGAGTAATAGCGTTAGAAGTGCTTTTTCATTTAAAAGTTGTTTTCTTTTTACATTTTTGAAAAACTTTGATCATTTAATTTCATATCACAACAAAGCTATATGCATTAGCATTTATAGTAAAATAAAGTAGAGATTTCACATACACGATCGTACTTTATCCTTTCATACGCCGAGACGCAGTTAAAACATTTCAATACTTGCCAATGATTCCTTAGTAACTTTTTGTAAATCTCAAAACACTACTAAATCAATCAGGTACAGACTTTACCTTTCCTAAAGATACGATTTTTCAAATTCTTTATTTGATACAAAATCGATAAGTAGAATCTAGATATACACACGAAAAAAACCAATCAGATATAATGATCTACTATGATGATTATTTTAATATAATGAAAGTAAAGGATATTCAAACCCTGTATTTCTTACACATTTTCCCATATAAGACTAGAGTAACAAGCATTGATCATTAGATATAATAAGGCGCAGGTAAAGCCATATGGCGTGGCTCTCGCGATACTTGGGAATGTTCACTCCCTCATTTCTTAAGATTTAGCCTTTCCAAACGAATCGTGCCGTGTGCATCAGGAAAATAAAGTTAATCCGTGTTTTTCTTATTAAGTATGCTACTAGATATCTTGACCGGTATTTACTGGTCGAGGAAGTATAATAACACTCATAATTAACATTAGTTGCGATGTAACAACATTATAAATATGTTGATATATATAAACGATTAACGTACTGAAATCATAAAAACCATAGATGAAAGACTGTTAAGTTTTCAGTCCAAAACTATTATACATCCTACTTACCATTTCATTGGCGGTTAAAAAATTACCAACTTCCGACAAAAAAAAAACGAGTTTAGTACGGCTGAGCCGAAAAAACTAAAACCATTTGTATATATCATTATACATTTCAGCGATCAATGGTCGAACATTCGGCACACTGAAGGGTTTGAGAATGTGCATAGGTGAGAATGTGCAATGGCATATGTATGGATTAGGCGGACAAGTTGACCACCACCATTTCAGTTTCGAGGGAAATAATTTCCGATATGATAACAGAAATCTTGACACAGCTTCGGTGTTTCCCGGTGTTGGACGTACAGTCTCCATGATACCTGATCAAGCAGGTATGAACACAGATTCTTCAGTGGCTTTGAGAACAATGTAATAAAATGTTTGCAACACTTCTAAATTATCATCAAAGATTCGTCCACACCTAAAGACTCGAACAACATTACCCCAAAATTGTAAGGTTTTTCTCATCAAATTCTGTATATAGAGGATATTTGTTTGTTTTGAGTGGATATGGAATATATCTTCACGAAAAGTGATATGATTTAAATGATTTCACGAGCGCGAAGCGCGAGTGAAAATGTGAAAAATTATCAATTTGAATTAAGATATATAAACACAAAAATAATATCAAACAGGGAATGCCACGTACCAAAAACGCAGCCTCCCCAAAACGAGCCCCACATCACCCAGAAGTGCACACCACCAACACACACACACACGACACACACACACAATCATGTACACACACACATATACACTACCAACACACACTAGCATACAAAGCAAACACACGAGGACAAAACGAACAATTAAAGGGACACAGTGGGGCACCGCCTTGGAACGGTCAGTGGCAAAACACCACTGGGGAGCTTAAACCGGTTTATGGTGCGCACCCAACCTCACTCTTACTCCCACCATGTTCCAAAGTCACAGGACAGTGTAAATAAAAGTAATCCCTGCTAGGTGAATCTCTAACACACGCAATGGAAACAAAAGGCATGGTATGTAAAACACAAAAATGCTCGTGTATAAATATATAAAAGCAAACCTTGAGAACCCAAAAACGTATGTACTCAATGCCTTTGCAGAAGGCAGAGCACCAAGAGAAACACCCTTAAGGGCCCGACGAAACAGGCCAGAGGACAGATATCATTCCATATCCACACTAAACAAACAATTTTTTTATTATATGCTAACTATTAAAACCAAAGCTAAATTGTGTATATGCCTCACTGAAAAAAGAAGTTCCGACAGACCTATATCACCGACACTGTGACTGATATGATATCTATGTCATCACACTATATTTCACTGATAGAGCACAGTATTTCATTCGTTCGCATAAAATAAATATATTTATCAATCAAAAACTTTTAGATGAAAATCAAATTTGAGCTTTAATTTACCAGAATCCTTGCTTTTGACAGGGCAAGCTCAGGTAAAACACCAAAAACGTATATCATTATACTGCAATGTCGCATGCACATCCGTATTTTTCCGTTTCTTTTTCTATTTTCACAGGACTCCTATTACTGCGGGACGGTCAGCTAGAGTTCGAATCCGAAGGAATGTATACCTGGTATAACGTTTTACCGTGTTTACCGGAAGATTTTGAGAAATACGACGAAGATCTGCCAAGAAAACAGAAGAAAATGGAGAGAGGAATGGTAAGACGTTATTACATTGGAATCATGGAGCGGGACTGGGATTATGCACCTGTAAAGATTGATCCGATCGACGGCTCGAATCTTCTAGATCCGAATCAGTAAGGGTTCAACTTCATTGTATACGTATACTCAGCAAAAATAGAAACGTCCCTCCATATTTCAGGAAAGATTTATCGAAAACCAAAAGGGTTACTTTTATGAATCAAAATAGAAAAACAAGTTCATTCATTTCTGTATCAAAACCAATTAATTGCATCTGGCTATCTTGTTAACTTTTCGAGAGATAACCGGTCAAGAGAGGTAGGGGTCAAAATCAAAAATCACAAAAACTCAGAAAGGTGTTATTGAATGTTTAGAGATGGAATTTCAATAAGAAATGTGGCACATCCAGTAAATCTCGTTAGTACCGAGTGTGGCCACCATTTGCATGAATGCATGCAATGATCCTACGCCGCATCGACGAAACGTTACGCAATACCATTGCGTTGGGCAAATCTCTCCATTCCTGTTGTAACGCTCGTGTAAGATCGCGAACATTGTCAATCTGATGGTTAGCTCGTGCTTTGCGGCCCAGCTGATCCCATATGTGCTCAATGGGGTTGAGATCCGGGGAAACCGCGGGCCATGGCATGACGTTGACATTGTTTTGCTGCAAGAATTGAGTAGTGACCCTGGCTACATGAGGGCGGGCATTGGCCTGCATCAGTGTTACACCAGGACCATGCTGACGAATAAATGGTAAGGCATATGCATTTAGCACGTCTGCAACATAACGCTGTGCATTAATGTTGCCCTGTACAACAACCAAATCTGTCTTCCGGTTTCCCATGATCCCACCCCAGACCATTACGCTCCCTCCCCCAAACCTGTTCTTCTCAACAATGCAACAATCGGCGAATCTTTCATTTTTACGCCTGTATACCCGTAATCTTCCGTCAGCATGACTAACTGTGAACCGAGATTCACCGGTTAACAAAACTCGGTTCCAGTCAGCCCTTCTCTAGTTCAGATGACGTCGCGCCCATAACAGCCTGGCAGCACGGTGACGATCAATCGTCTTCCGACAGCACCCGAACCGACGCGCGACTACCCTGGCGGACATCCCACCCGCAAGCATCCCAATTGCCTGATTTCTCTCGTTTTCGGAAAGCCGTGGCATATCGAAAACAGTGAAAATCAAAGAAAAAATTTAATTTTCAGAATAGCCCCATCGCATGAATGGTACGACATGAACTGAATCAACATATGGATGACATGTATAGCGTGCACGTGCAAAACGTGCAAATGACCGTTCCGGTTACTGGCCGATATGTAAACCGTGCGTATCGGGTAAACTGTACACGATCGTATTCTGAACATCGCCAGGGTTTAAAATACAGTCGAGACTGTCTTAGCGACCCCCTGTTTTCAGCGACATTCTGTCAACAGCGACTCTTCTATGCTCCTCCCGTAACATTTTACTCTTAAAATGGCTTGTGATTAGCGACTCCCTGTCTAGTCCGTCCAGCGACCCTAATTTTTTCTCCGCAAAACATAGTTTCGGACGTGTCCAGCGACTTTTTAACGGGAGTAAACTCGTACATATTTGTAGAATGTGCGAGTTTCTTCCTTTGCATGACTGGTTATCTTTTTTGGTAAAAACAAAATTGCTTTTTCAATGAAAATAATAAAACCGGACTGATTATGCGCACAATCAATACACATGTACATCAGGAAAAAAAACATGGCGAGCAAAAGGAGATATTTAACTCTTGAGCAAGAAATTGGTGCTATAAAACTACTAGATAATGGAATGCCTGCGTACAAAGTTGCGGAGACTCTTTGTGTTGGCAAAACTCAAATTTAGACGTTGAAAAAACGTAAAGTTGAAATAATGGAAGACATACAGAACTACGTTCCGATGGACACAAAGAGACAACGTCGTCCCTCTAAAAAAACGAAAAATTTAATGAATTGACATACGACTGTTTTAAAAATGCGGTTTCACATCGGATCCCTGTATCTGGACCATTACTTCAAACTAAAGCATTACAGATCTCATCAGAATTGGGTGTTGTTATGACGAGTTCAAAGCCTCTAAAGTCTGGTTACAGAGTTTTAACAAACGGCACAATATTACGTTTGGGTGCATGAGTGGCGAGAGGGGAGATATTGACTATTTGCCAGGCACTTTGTCATTTCATACACATACTGCGTAAAGTGACCCCTTGTCTACAGTGACCATTTTTTAATTCTCCGAACGTCGGTCACTACAGACAGTCTTGACTGTACATGTACATTGAACATGTAGCAACTACACAGACAAAGCTTCACCGGCTATAAAACAGGGACGTTTCTAGTTTTGCTGAGTATATATAGTGAACTATTCTCTTATTAAACATGGTCTTTGTTTCGTGTCATTCATGAAATCTGTACGTCCTTTTTAGATTCAAGCACGGAGGTGAATTGTGTGGAGAGATTTTGCAGTTTGTATCTTTCCTATTTCATCTTATTTTTGCTCGTTTCTGTTTACAGCAAGGGTTACACATATGTTCGCAATGACCCTCCATATCTTGGTTCTGTATACCGGAAAGCCGCATACGTGGAATTCACCGATGGCACTTTTTCTACAATGAAAAAACGAACGGCTAAAGAGTTGCACCTTGGGATACTTGGTCCAGTCATCCGTGGAAACGTTGGTGACACAATACAAATTGTGCTCAAAAACTTTGCATCTTTTCCCTACAACATCGTTCCAAGAAATGTTGTATTCTTTGACGGTTCTTCCATAACTAATTCTCCGCCGACAATGCCAGGGAATCGTCGTGTTTATACGTACGTTATACCGCATAGGTCTGGACCAACACCAAAACAGCCGAACTGTGTCGGGTCCCTCTATGTCTCTAGAGTAACACCACTGAACGATACGCACAGTGGGCTAGTCGGACCTTTCGTTGTATGTAAGAGAGGCGTTCTCGATTTGAATGGACAAAGAAGAGATAAAACCAAAATAGAATTTGCTACTGGATTCATCATTTTTGACGAAAATAAAAGCAATTACAGAAACCAAAATTTTGCAATGACATCCCCACAGACTCTTAAGGATCCGGATTTTATCGAAAGTAATATTTATTACTCTATAAATGGATACATATACGGAAATCTGAAAGGGCTAGTGTTTAATGAAGGCGAGCATTCAGCGTGGTACGTTTTTGGACTTGGTTCTGTGGAGGATATTCACACTGTACATTATCATGGCCAGCTTTACTTGCGGAAAACAACATTAAGTTTAAGAAGAGATGTGCTCGAGGTATTTGCGGGGACTTACGAAACTGTTGAAATGATTGGACATCATCCTGGTACATGGCTTTTCCATTGTCACGTAGCTCCGCACGCAATGGAAGGCATGGAGACATCTTACACTATTTTATCTCGAAATGGACCGCGTTTACCAGCAAAATAATTGGTAATACAAGGGTACGGGTTACCCCAACTTTAACGCTATAGAAGAGACTATATGACCGTCGACGCGCGAAAATGTACCTTCGGACATTTGTTACATTATTCAACAAAACTTGATAAAAAATCCCATAAATTTACTTTTGTCACCCTCTTTAATCAAACGAATGTTAAAACTGTGCCATTTTTTTCTCAACAGAACACACTAGTTGCTTCAAAATCTTAGAGCATTCTATGGCAACAGCGATTTAAATGATTCTTTTTTTTCTTTGGCTATACCTATGAAAAAGGCATATCGTGGAAAGAAGCAGAAATGTTCACAGTAGATTATATTGAAAGGTTATAATGTGCACCCAATAAAGTGCTGTTGGAAATGTTACCGGAATTTTTACTGCCCATATTCAGTGTTTTGACGTCTTAGGTTATGACGTCTTTTTGATAACTGCGCCTTAGGTTCCTTTTAAAGTGTTGTGTTTGTAATCCTGGGCGTAGGAACGATTTCCATTTTTTTTGTTTCGACGGTCATATATGTTATTTGTAATATTTTGTTTCCATTTAACTCCATAATGATTGTAAAGAAAATGGATATAATTGTGATTGTAAAATACTAATTTCTGCAAACAGTGCTAATTTAGAGTATCAGTTATCCACACAGTATAAAAGTTTAAGTGTCACTTTTGCACTGCCTTAACTTAGACATGTACTTTCTGATTTCAATAAATAAATGTTAAACGGTACATATTATTTTCACAATGAAAGAAAGAGTATTAATGAGCCAGTGAGTGCTTTTTACAAACTGTCTTTCTCACCGTATGAATTACCCAATTAATTTGTTTTGAATGTTTTCTTACTTCCCCGTTTGTAAGAGAGAAAATAAAGAAGAAAATAAATAAGTTTAATATTGCTAGTTCTTGTTCCTATTGGTAGTACAAATGTAAGTAAACCATTTTGTAATATAGAACTCAGTAACTGTATTTCTGTCACAAATATGATTCTGTAGTTTTATCGCTGATATATTGTAAAGGTGTCACTGTACTTCATATTGCACAGTATGTAGGTAAAAGTTGGTTAATTATCTGTCAAAAAATGATACCAGTCTTACCAGACCGAAAGCACCTGTCAATAATGCAAACATTTCTGTCGTGAAGGCTGTGGAAGAAGAGATCGCCCAGCAATCGATGTTATACTAGTATATCAGAAGGCAACATACAAACGATTTTTGAAGAAAGTAATATTTGCACTAAGTACTGGTATCTCATTTGCTGCCTGCATTAGGAACAAAATAACCATCACTTAAAATGTGCCTGGGAACTTCTAAAAAAGTATAAAATCTATTGCAGTTGAATAGTTTCTGAACATTATTGTGTATGGCCTATATCAAACAAATTCATACGTATGGATCTTGGTAAATACTCA
Source organism: Saxidomus purpurata (assembly GCA_022818135.1). NCBI lineage: Eukaryota > Metazoa > Mollusca > Bivalvia > Venerida > Veneridae > Saxidomus > Saxidomus purpurata. Next base: position 67,784,349 of record JAFMSR010000001.1, on the reverse strand, counting down.
CGAAACAAGAAATGAGACAAACCGATAAAGAACATTGCATGTCTGAATAAATAAGGTAAGGGTTTTTATATTATAACACAATTGTATTATGTTGAGCCGCCACATTGTGCAAAGGGTTATGAGCTTTCATCACGCTTGTGATAATAAAATCTTTGAAGTTTGTAATACAAGTAGAGTTTTAGAATTTAATCAAAACAAATAAACACAAAAACAAAATATGAGCAACAGATATTAATGGTATTTCAGTAAATAGAACCCAGTTCCAGATTGAGTTCAACCTGCAGGTGGCACCATAGTTTAAAAAGTACTTCATGTGATTTTCATTAAAGCCAACATTTCAAATTATGCCTTTACATTTACATGGAATTGTTTCATGACTTTTAATGGGCAGATTCTGCATGGAAAATGTTTGCAAGTAAAGATGAAATATGTCAGAACAATATTAAATACCAATTTTTATAAACAAATTTTCAAACATAAGTAACAATCCAGAAAATTAACAATGGTTAAAGTAACAACAAAGACAGTTAAAATAATAAAAAAATATCAGTTGCCCAAAGTCATCATTATCTGCTGAGCACAGATACTTTTGACGACTGCTAAAGTTAAATAAAACAACTGTACTACCCTTATCAGGAATTAGGCTAAAAACCTCAAAAACACGATTTAGGTTTTCTCCGTCTATCCGAATCAGTGCTGACTGTTCAAAAGTAGGCCTACAGAAAAAAACATAGTTTAAGAGTTGCGGCATACATGTCATATAGAAAATCTACAAAAAATGATTAAAATGCCTTGTAGCATCGCATTAAAAGTGACTCTCAAATTACGTGCAGGCAAGTGATACACAATGCATGATATTACATGTAAGCAGAGGCAGAACGTATATAAAATACAACGACAAGAGAAGGAAAGAGAAAAGTTATGAAATGAAAATTAATTGATAATTTGACCACAATACACTATAAAAATTGCAGTCTATACTAATCTGGCATATCTTACTTTGTGTGATATATGTGTATTTATATAATGCATACGATTCATCGTCAATGCCGATCTGTAATTTCTTGATTGTCATCTCCATTTTTGTATCTATATAACCTTCCTTGGAATTTCTATGCTCATACATGAACATATCCAATATAAACGCCGTAACGATACTAAAATTGAAATAAAAAGGAAGAAATACATAGACAGTGAGAATTTATTTCGTTGTTATACTAATCTGGCACATCTTACTTTGTGTGATATATGTTAAGTGTATGTATAAAATGCATACGATTCATCGTCAATGACGATCTGTACTTCCTTGATTGTCATATCAACTTTTGTATCCCTTCTTTTACCGAATGATCGAACAGCAGTAACTTCCGTCATTGCATTAATTGGAGTTGTACGTTTAAGTAATAATTCCGGTTATGTACCCTATCAGACACTTTTTTAATTGTATTTGCATGCGGCACCATATTAAAGGTGGGGCTTCGCTGCTTTTCAGTATCCTCTCTGTTGCTCCCCAGTTAGTGCCAGCTAAAATACATAGTATAGCGAGCTTTCAATGGGCCCTAGTTTTGGTTTTTGTAAGATTGGGCTTGCATGTAAGTCACTTTTCGAAAGTAACACCTGAATATGTAGCCCTTTTAGCCTCAAAGGAATGCCGCTAATCCTTCATATTAGATGTCAGTGTGAATTGAATTACATTCACTAAAATGCAACAGTCAAGAAACAAACACAGCATTTGTTTAAACTGTAAGAGTGCAACACTTTGGCCTTATGCAATAAGTAGAGACCATTACAGACATAACAGCACACACATGCCACTATGCACATAACAAACATATAGCAGAGCAATTGATTGAGTCTTATGTTTCTGCCTTGGAGAGTCAGTTACATTAATGTTTAGTAACGCAGTGTTAAAGGGCAGATGCCGAAGGATCGGAGAGTCCCGGGTTTGATACCCGCCAGTGCCACGGCGGTAGTGCCTTTAGGCACGACACAAACATTTCCAAATTGCCCCTCTCTCCATCTTTGAGGTTGATTCCATCTGTAGTGAGTTCCGGGGGATATTATTCTACGTTGAAAATCTTGTTTTGCAGTCAAGAAAAAGAAATCACATTGTGGTATAAATAAAAATATACTTTGTTACTAAGGATTTTTGTTAAAAAACAATTAAGGAAGTTGGTGTTATTTACTGAATTAAATGCTCGTCAGTGGCCACAATATGTTTATCAACACTACAATCAACGCTATCGAGTAATCCAGTGCAAATACGTACGCAAGAAATGTTGTGTTGGAATGTCGTGCAGCTCTGAATCACTTGGCTGGTAGCGTGATTAACTGCTGTTTCTGGTATGTGGAGAGAGATGGAGATGGCAAGGACGGATTTTTTTCTGCTTTAAGACCTGTCATTTGCCACAATCTGTTGATTAACACTACAATCAACGCTATCGAGTAATCCAGTGCCAATATGTACACAAGAAGTGTTGTGTTAGAATGGCGTAAAATTCTTAATCCCTTGGCTGAAAGGGTGATTATTTGCTGATCTGGGTGTGTGGAGAGAAATGGAGCGGGCACAGACAGGATTTTTATTCAACGTCAGTGCCTGCCTTCTAAGATGGGCAGTGTTGTTTTGTTTTTTTCCCGCATTTAGAGTTAAACGGTTTTGGGGAACAGTGCGATTAAGCTTTGCCCAACATATTCCATGATTAGTTAAAAGAAATAGCTGTCCGTTCTGATTGCAGCTGTTGTTAAAAAATTGCTGTTTGAATCCCTAATTTGCAGCCATCACACAACCATGACAACTCTACATGACATTTGTTAAGTGATGATGTTTAGTTTAAACTAATTCAAACCTATAGTTACCTGCATTTAGGGTTATTGACTTTTCAAAGGCAGTTACCTGAGATTCCATCTTTTACTTTAATTTGCATTGAGACACGGTTTTCTGTCTGTGATGGTTTTTTGCTTGTTGTACTCGCCCTTGTTTACTTGATATTAAAGCCAAAGTGAATGAGGGAATGAGGGGTATATTGTTTTGCAGATGTCAGTCGGTCCGTCCGTCCGTGTACCACGTGGTTTCCGGATGATAACTCAAGAACGCTTGGGCCTCGCATCTTGAAACTTAATGTGGAGGTAAACTTTGATCTTTTTCTTCTAAAACCACAAGACCTAGAGCTTGAACTCTACCAAGATTATTTAAATCATGACCCTGTGTCAAAATTGATACTGATCGAAGGTTCACTTGAGATTTAACATATTTATAGAGGGAAAACTTTAAAAACGTTCTCTGATACCACAAGGCCTATATCTTAGTTATCTGGTATATGACATGGCATTACCATGTAGACTTCTACCAATACCGTTTAAATCATGACCCCCAGATCAAAACTGACCTGGGAGGGGGTCATTTGATTTTACATAGATTTCTATAGGAATATTTTAAAAATCTCCTTCTCTGAAACGACAAAGTATCGAAATAAGATATTTGGTATGTAGCATTGCGTAGTTGACCTCTACCAAGAGTATACAAATCATGATCCTCTGGTCAAAATTAACACTGCCCGGTGTTCACCAGATTGTCTAGAACCACAAGGCCCATAACTTATAATTGAGCATTATGTAGTATGCGATTGTTGACCTTGTATTATAGCCCATGGTAAGAGATGTGAGCGATACAGGGCCATCTTGGCCCTCTTGCTCATTACAGGAACAGTTAATTAACTCTAACTGCCCTTAAAGTTTGAATATTCTGTCATGTAGCTCTGCATCAACAATGTCTAGACAAGTTATGTAAACAAAACTTTTGTTACCAATTTATACGCGAAATCCTGCGAAATGTTTCGCGCATACTAATTTTCAAGCTTCACTGACACCCGCGGTATAGCGAAACTTGTTAGGCTGCGAATATTTATAGGGTAACAGCAATATTTACGTACCTGATTGGACGTGTGACTTTCATAACTTGTACCGTTCATAGCATAGTATAGTTTTATTCAGAATTATTTAACTACAAACATCTAGTGTACAAGCACAGACAAATACTGGTTTGTCATAAGAGATGACACAAGCCTTTATAAAAAGCACGTCAATTATTCGTCAGATTAACTTTTGCAGTGTTCTAATTGACCACAGAAAACGAAGAAATAGTGTCACTGCAGAAAATACCACTGATGCAGTACCTTAATTGCATACAGATTCAATTCGGTTTTCAAATTTAACAATTGCATACAGTAAGGTTCATAAACATAATATTATATAATTTACTTTAGAAGTTAATGTTTTTGCTGTAAAGAATGGTCGACTGAGAACTTACACTATACGATAGTTTATCACCAAGGAACGTTTTGCACTGACCAGTTTTAGGGAATATTGTGATATTTAAGTAGGGAATGGTAGGTTTGACCTGTATAAATCTGGTTGATTTAAAAATTGATGTATGATACAAGGCTTTTCAACTGGTGCCAGTATTGAAAGAATATTACATAAATCGTGAGTTACTGTTGGATCATATTGTTCACATGGGTTATGCTGTGACCATTGTCATGGTGGCATTTTCCTTGAAAACAATCTACAGGTCGCAATTTTCATTTAACGTTGATGAAACTTGCTGATAAGAATCCCTGTAACTTGTAGATGTTCCGTAATGTTTTTGAGGTCAGTGGGTCAAAGGTCACAATGACCTCCGATAGTAATTCCTTGACACAACACTCTACAAGTCACAATTTTCATTAAACTTTCATAAAACTTGCCCAAAGGGTTCCCTGTAATATGTTGATGATCCCTATTGTTTTTGAATCAGTGAACAAAGGTCAAGTTTACAGAGACCATCGTTAGATTTTCCTTGATAACGCGCTACAAGTCACAGTTGAAACTTGCCCAAATGTTGTAATGCGGATGTTAAGGTCATAACAGTTTGTCAGCAATTAGTTTTTGTCTATAATTTCCTTGCAAATTTTAAATGGAGTAATGAAATAATATCACTGAACCATTCTGGTTTTCAGTGACGTATCTCCCTTTGATCTTGCATAATTATGTGTTTAGGAAAGACTATAATTTTATAGAGTTTCCACAATACGCAAAACAACGTGTTAAACTGCAGACAGAATGTCTCACAAAGAGCTAGCTGATCGCAGCTAATATGTGCTGAACACACGCGAGGCAGACAGATAGAAGATTGCTTGTTAGCGAGTTCCTATTGCATTTGATAGTTTGCACTGCCTTCAAAATTTCAGAGATAGATTTGTAACAACCTAAGGCAATCTTTTATATGCAAAAATACGGTATTCTGTGTGAATTCAAACATGTTGGTTAACAGCAGTAATAATTTCCGACAATAACAATTTGTTTAGAGGGGCGTCCGGCTTTCATAGCTACCAGATGACCTCTTAAAATCATGGATTAAACTATATGCTAGATCTATCAACTGTTTGAAAATTAACAATTATCTGACTTTATGTTGCTCACCTACTTATGTAGCACAGAGTGATCATATAAAGCAACCGCGACCCTCCTGTGATTAAAAGAATTCGGTATGATTAAGTGTTGCTATATATAAAATTTTGACGAATTTGTAGCCTCGTTAATCTTGTCATAAGTTTTTGTTCTGGCCTGACGTTCACGTGCGTATATGATTTATGATTAGCTTAGCATTCAAAGCGTTGAGTGGCAAAAAAACCGCGGTAATGATAAAATGTTTCTGTCCGCCGCGTGATTTGCATTATTTTGTCTCGAAACAAGTGCACACAATGACTAAGGTAAAATGAGACCCGGAGAAAATATGGATGATGTATTGTGCAACAGACCTTGCAGATGTGTCAAACTAAGTGAAGTTTCCTAATGGCAAAAAGCATAGAAGTAGGGAAAATAGCATATATTTTTATTTTGTGAATCATGGATCGGTTTTCATCTGAATTTATATTTGCTGTACAATGTTAACGTCGCAAACCTGAAGTCAAAGCGTAGCTATAGCGGGCCTTCTGTGATTTCTAAAATGGATTGCCCATGTTTCAATTTGGCCTATTAATGTTGGTTGTTAAAATGGGTGGTTTCTAAAGATTGAGCAGGCTGATCATGATCTGCACTAGGCGCAAAGGCAGAACCACTGCCGCCAGCAGGGTCAATATTTGCCTTTTCTGAAATCTGAAACTAAAGAAAACGTATATGTGCACGCATACAGAGGAAAGTTTAGTATCAGCAAGATAACAGCTTGTATTTTCACAATGGTCTGGTGTAAATAATTGCTCTTACTTATACAGCCGTCAAGAAGAAAAGCTCCGGCCGTTGTAGCAGCGTAGCCCCCATTCCTAATCCCAGCTCCAGAGATTGATTTTTTTCTATAACTTTTGAAACTGAGGAACCTCATGAGACTACACTTTACAATGTCACATCTCAACAATACAACGGTGCAAACATGCACGTACTTCATTTCAACATTTTGATTGACAGGTTTAATGGTTATAAACATGGTCCACAAAAGTTAACATTTAGTTATTTAGAAAACATCTTTAATTTAAAAGTGATCTTTAAATGACCATGCTACTTTGTTTTACAATTTTAAGTTTTGGAGTTTCGTTAACGTTGTCATTGAAAAGACATTATTATATAGCTGTTGAAGAAAGAGACTGGAATTATGCACCGTCTGGACGTAACTTAGTTACAGAAGATAATAGGTAAGGTCCTTGCACATATTCCGTATTCTAATTTGCAGATAAGAATAATGTGCAAGTCGCATTATTAATTTGTTCCATTTTGACAAAGGTTTTACGTTTCAAAACTCATTAGAAAAAAGTATTTCAATGAAAACGAAATTGTGAGATTATGTATAGAATATTTACTATCCACACTTTTTCTTCTTGCTTTTTGCAATTAGCTTGAACAAAGTGTTGGTCAGTTTTCATTTTGATGCATTTATGCAAATAAAATGATAAATCACTAACCTATGTAGTGTTTGAAGTTACTTTTTGTAAATCAGCATTATGTTCCACTACTTACTGACTCGGTTTTATGATATTTGAGTTACCCAAGTTAAAGAGTAGTCAATACTGCGCTTCTCTTGGACAAAATTCAATTCAATGACTCACTATTATTTCAATCATATCGAATAATAAGATGCACTATTTTTTAAGAATTATAAATAAAATTCTGTTGAAGTTTGCTAATTCTGTTTCAACTGATGGAAATTTCGTTGTTAAACCACTTGCTTCGTACATGATATCAGATTTATTCGTATGTTATTCATTCTAACACTAACTCCATTGCTTTTCATATAAGGAAAGAAGGATTTGAACGTGATATACAATACGGTATATCACTCGAACGACCGGAAGTATGTTCAGCTTTTGAAAATTACCCCCTGCGTATTCTAACATTATTAAAACAGTCACACACGTTTACATTGTCGATCAAAGTGTTCGAACTGCAACATGTGTTAAATATTCATTAAATGTTCACCAAAACTTAACAGTTATTCTCTTAATTTTACGCCCGAAGTATAGTTTTTGCATATTTATATATACGTGATACTCTCAATTACGCGGGTCGTTGTTCGTGCTTTATTTTGTATATCTGACGTCATTAACGTTAAATCCCGGCGTCGTAAGATCGCAGCTTCTTGAAGTTAGACTGTTTACTATCTGATCTGGTATTGATACAATCTGTCATTATGCCACAGTACGTACATAAAACCCATGAAATTTAATATGAAAACGATTCCTTTTAAACACGTTAATGTAAGTAATGCCATAATTATAGAAATGGGGAGTGAAAGTTTTGGATACAGCAAAAATGTTCTTACGTTGTCTGGCGACCTGGAAAATCACCCAGGTTAGCGTAATAAAATAATTCATCACTTTGCCCGAGTAAAGGTGTTAGAATGGAAAAACTATTTTTCTCTTGCGTGACTTACAGGTTTGTTTATCCTTGTCTATTGTATGGATGCTTCGTAATTACTCACTCAGGCATTCGGTCTCCGTGATTAGATTACTATGCATCTAAACTCCATACACTGATAAACTAAGTGGTATATCACTCAAAAGTAAAATCTTTTTCCTAATTACATTTCATTTGTTGTATGTTATTTGTACATTTCATGTTATATATTTCATCGTTTGTAAACTTTGAGATACATGTATTCTTTAATCAAAATAGAATGTTTATTAAGCGTGTGCTGTTTGATCTCTGTAATAAGTGGATTGTATGAATTGAGCACTGAATTTCTTTTACAATATCATATATACAAATACAACCATGTTTCCAGCAAGTCTCGTGAAGTAATCGACAATGGCCCGAACAGAATCGGTAGTATCTACAGAAAGGCGATATACCGCGGTTACACAGACCACACCTTCACCAAACCCATCCCGGTTCCTAAATGGGCGGGTCTTCTTGGACCACTAATCAAAGCCGAAGTTGGAGACAAAGTTTTTATTCATTTTCGGAATTGGGCTACCGGAAGTAATTTCAGCGTTCATCCACACGGATTCTTTTATGATAAAAAGCATGAAGGTAAACACGTGAATACACCAGTTACTGAATAAGAACCCTGATGTGAGTCAGTACTTTTGTCGATAAAATTTAAGCTGTAACATTCATTTGAAAATTGGTGCATGTGTATATCGTGTCCATTTGCATAGCTTGATTACGTTTTTTTGTGACGTCACATGACGACATTTAACAACAACGCCCTGTCGTGGCAGCGTAATGGAACCAAGCCATCATGAAGTTATTCTCATATAGTTTAATTCATACTTAACATATTTTGTTTCTGTAAATTGTATCAAAGACATTAGAAAATGCACAATACACCCAAGTGAAAAACATTTTCCTGCTTTCACAAAGCATGTCATGATTCCGCTTAAAAAAAAAATAACGTTTGAAACGTCATCGGTTTTCAACGCTTTTTTGCCGTTTTTACAAAAAATTTCAGAACTGAGACGATAAAGTTTATGTAATTTTGACAGTGTTTATTTGATGATATTTGAACACAATTAATGAAACAAATACAGGATTAGACTTTTCACAAATAACGCGTAAATGGTACCACTTGAAAGTCGAAAGAACGACCTTGGAGAGATGACGTTTAGTTCAAGACAATATGTTACTGATATTTTCTATTCTCTGTATTCTTTTATTACGGAGGTGCCATACTGCATGTTGCGATGTAAATATGATCAATTAATTGATTTTCTCCAGGTCTATATAACCAAGGACCCCCGCCCCCGCCCCTTTGCCGGGAAACGTAGTAAGCCTATGTTTAGTCCCGAAAAAGGTGAACAAGTAATGACATAACACAACAAAACACAATCGAATGACCTGGTTAACTTTGAATAATATTCGATACATTTGATCTATCTTCTTAATTTAGCATTATTTGTTTTATTATCTCACACTGCTATTTATATAAAGAAGTTTACAGCCGTTGTGAGATGAGTTAGGTTATACATGAACATACAAAAAAATACAACTGCCAAAACGGAAGACATGACTATATCGATGCTGGTTGGCACGTTTTCATTAAAGCAGCCGAACATCATTCAGAATGTTTTTTCATGGTATTTAACTATCAGGATAACATGTTTTAAAAACTTCAAACTTTAAGATAATGTTTTTTGAAAACATTGACATTATCGTGATAGCTATTTTGCCATCTCGTGGCAGAATTATGCAAACAGTGTATTACACAATCGGTGCCTTCGTGAATTCTTCCCATTTTAAATCTTGATTATTATTCAACCATTTTAAAAATTCATTTTTAGGTTTGCTGAAAAATATTCCAAAACGTTAAATATCTGATTTTTACAGGGAAGTTTTTTGTGGTTTCATTTGATAGTTGTAATGAGAATGCATTCCATCATTGCATTTGTTTTGTTGATGCGACAATAAAAAGAAAACATTCTAAATATCTTGTCCGAAAGTCGAATACTTTGACAGATATTTAACTGCACAAACTTGATAGCATTTCACGTTGTTAACAATTGATGATAAATACAAATGTATTTGAACAGAGATAATCCATGAAACTTCAAACAGTTACTAAATTCCAGGATCATCCTACTTGCAGGTGACTTTAAATGTTTAATTCCTCAACTTTGAATTACATGTACAGCTACGACCCATAAAATGTTGCTTGCTGAAATCAGTCAAACTAGCACTCTTTTGTGGAAGAAGAAAAGTCGGACTTGGCTTTTATTTCAGCAAAATTAATCCATTTTTTATATTAGTACTGGGATATAGTATTTTTAGTATACATGCACGAGAACGTTGACTGTCTCAGTAGTTAAGTTTTTATCAAGTAAATTGCAAAGCTGCTGTAATCTCGGAGACATTTTTTAAGGCGAAGTGTTTGGATCCCAGGTAAGAACGGACAATATGACAAAGTTGCCAAAGACGGTCGTCTTAATGTGATGTAAATAAAGCAGAAGTTTATTACGTTCGACTTTGTTTATCAAATGAGTGTGGAGAGAAGAAACTGCAATACCCGCTTACTCGTCATATGACTCATGTATCAAACACAGATCTAATCATGCATGTTACAGGTAAAGCATACAATACAGAATCCGGGACGGCTAACTTGTGTAGTCTTTATATAATGATAAGTACAAAAGATATGGATTTTGTGGTATAAACACCTGCGCCATGTTAATTAAAATAAATTATATTATATTAAAGTGACATTATGCTCATCTTACTGCACATAGTGTTTTTTGGTGACAGTTTTATAAAGCTTTTCGGTAGCTGTGCTTCAAATGTGTTAAACTAATGATATGCCGCTTAATTTTGAAGTTGGTGCTTTAGAAATTAAAGAAATGGACTAATAAAATAACAATTCCTTCCTTGGCAGTGATCTCCCTTGTGTTTTTAGTGTTGCTCGGCAGTGGAAGAGAAGCAACTCCGACATGCATTTGTTTATTTCGTAAATTGACTCTCCCAGTCAAAATGGAAAAGTAATATTTGGTAAGTTATTATTTCGTACTGGTAGCAGGAAAAGTTTGTTGTGTTGGTCAAAAGTTATTATTTCCTCTACCCTTTTCACACACACCTATTTCAGCTGGAATTTTACTTTAAAAAATGTGCATAATGTCACTTTAAATATTTTGAAGTACGATACGGTATTAAATATCATATATTATTTGATAATTGCACCATTTGTGGGCAGAAAAACATCATTATTTAAACGTTCATATTTGAGCACAAAGCATCCTGTAGTCTGTATGCAAACATAATTACAATTCTTCGTATCTTCGTATCTACTTAGAAGTCAGTACACCATTTTCCTACAAAAAAAACGCACTTACCATGGTTTAAAATTCGTTTTGAATGCGTTCGAAATGAAAACAAGATATTTGTCAAGTTTTATAAATTATTCATAAAATAAAACACAAACGGAAAACAGTTTTAATTGCACGCTACATTTACAAAAGTTTAATGAATTTATGATATGAAAGTAATTTGGCAGTACCATATAAAATTGAAGGCTCATTTTATTCATTGATTTATGTACCGACTGTCACTGTCTAGTTCACGTCTTTGGTACGACGTGGTTTGAACACGCTTCTTCTCTTATTCGGAGCGGGAGTTCTTCAACCAGAATATCTAGGATTTCTGACACTGACATAATTATGTTATCATTGAATTCTTTATCATTACATAAAACCTATGAATGGTTTTACATACTCAAGAAGAAAGTATTATGTAAACGTTTAATTAAGCTGTTTAAAGAGCAAATACTTTAGCAATATAAATTCCCTGACTGTGACATTATACAAATAGCTGCAAATAGATGGGATCATTTCCAGGATAATAACAAAATGGCCCAAACATGTACACGAATTTTGAGCAATACGGTTTGTGCATAAAGGATTTTCGTTGACTTTCTAGAAAAATGTAGAAATGTACTTTTACTTTCTCAAAATGACAGGTTTGATGAACGAATGTTCGCAAGTACGTGTATCAAGCATGGGTAACATCATATCTGCCTTTGCCATAACGCATGGCCCCTTGAAAAGGAAATTTCTTATTCGTGGATTGATTGGTTATAATCATTCGGTGCTAGTAAAGAACCTTCTGCTAAGTTGTCAGAATAGGTTTTGACTCGCAGCTTTTAAGACTTTTTTTCGAGAAGTTGTGAAAACCGTTTAAACAGCTTATGTGTGATAACGCTCAAGAAATTAGTAGTTTCAGAAGTTACGTATGAAAACATGAGTCCTGTGACTGATTGATATTTTCACTCCGTGAACATCAACGAACACTTTACAAACCTATTCCTAGTAGCGTCGTCACTTTTTTGCGATACAGTGACAATATTCAAGAACGCATACTGATACATCTAAGCCAAACACATCAAATTTTTATTCAATTATTCAGTTTCAGATATATCAAAAATAGTAAATTGTCCAAATTTAAAAACTTTCACCATCTACATTTTTTACTATTCTCTGAAATGTCAAAATTCATGGAGCAGAAAAATGACGTTTTTAACGTTTTCCTGTATTTCGTCGGAAATGTAATATTTTTTTAACAAAGAGTAATAGTTTGCACACCGATAGATACAACATTTTTTAAGCATTATAGCAAACTTTAAAAAATAAAAGTCGGTCCACAAATGACAAAAAAACATAACAATAACCACATGACGGTATGCTTCCGGTACACTATCGCCAGATGGCGTAGTTAAATCACGTCACGTGACGTCATGTGAATAAAAACGTTACCATGCAACGCAGATGGGCACGATATAACGCATGTACCAAATTTCAAACCAGTGTGACAACTTTAAATTTTACTGACGAATGGTACTGACCAACCTTAAGGTCTACTTAAGTTTTCTTTTACTTTGCTGGTCAATTGTATATTATCATTGTTAATAGAAGGCCTCATGGTAGATAAGAAATATGTTGCTTTATGTACATATGCTTAATGAGCTAGCTTCTTTAAATAAAGAGATTATTATTATTATTATTATTATGTTTGCTATATTTTAAAAACAACATAAATTCAAACCACTCCCTTTCTCCCGTCACCGGAAGTTATCCAAAATGTCATCGAAATTTGTCGAAAACTTAGTAATCTTGTGAAGTTTTGACATTCTTCATATAACTCCAATGGAAGTGCTGGCAGGCACGATGATTTAACAAGTACAAAAATAAAGTGCATACAACTGTTTGTTAGTATCATGACTTACGTTCTTTGCAAGCTTCCCCATCAAGTGCGATATTACCTTGCTTTCAACCGCATAAGATAAATGTACTTTGTTATGAGCACTAACTGGGTTAATTTTAACCTGTATGTTATTATGACAGTTTGTCCTATTTTCTGATCCAATAAAATATTTCCATTTCATTCAAAACAACAAGTTGTAGTTTTCATATTCACTCCGTATCTCCTATTTGAAAATGATTATTTTACTCTCTTTTTTTAAATTAATGGAACTGGCATCAAAAAGCTAAGCACCGCCCCAAATCTCTATATACTTTAATACAAATATTTTCTGTAGATGAGACAAATTGGTAGCCGCCATATTACTGTAATAAACAAACTTCTTGCTACGGTTCGCTAACGCTCCTATATTTGTTTTATTCCTGTATTATATACCTGTAACAACCTAGAAATGATTCAAGCATAAAAAATTAAATCTTCTCTAGTAAATGTTTCTTGACGTGTTTCGTATGTAATGACGTCACAAATTGCTTGGGAATACGTGATGGTCCACGGTAAAGCAATTCATGATATCATTTCGATGTAGTGATGATGTGGTACTGGGCTATATCAAAGGAATTTAATGAAACTCATAATTAGAATATTGTTATTGTAAATGGAATGGGTTTTCTTTCCGTAAAGTACTCGTGTACAGATTAAGAGAAATAATGAAAACTGAATAATTGATAGCATACTGCAAATAAAAAAATCCTCAAGACGTTAAATTGTTGTTTCATCATTTTGATATACATGTTGCCTACTTAATTTGCATCAAATTATTTGTTTTAGAATTATGCAAAACTACAACAAAGAAAAAAGGCAATATCACATGCAATAATTCATCATTAAAATTATTAGTACATGTATTACCTTCACTGCAACCATTATTTTATACATGTTTGAAAAGTTCAATCGACTCCTAAATTGCTTACATATTAAACAAATTAAGAGAAACATTTCACATTTTACTCGTGGCTTTATCTCATGTACTTTTTATTTTGTGACTGTGACAATATCATTCTGACGGTATTTGGATTATACTAACCACATTCTTACCATTTCAACGTATTAACTCTTTCACTTTAAGGCGCTTTATACCTCGACGGTACGAGCGGCGATGAAAAGTTAGACGATGCTGTGCCACCAGGTGGCGCTTACACCTACATCTGGGTGATTACAAAGGAGCATGCTCCTACCAAGGAAGACGACAATTGTGCGGCTTACACCTATCACTCTCACACTAGTGCAGCCAAAGATATTGACACTGGTCTTGTTGGTGTGGCATTATTTTGCAAGAGAGGTTGTCGTTTTATACATTTTTGTCAATTTTCGCCTTACATCTGTTATTTTATTTTGTGAAAAGGCAAAAGGTATTTCATATGTAGCATTTCTGCTGTCATTTCTCATAAAAAGGGAATGTGTCGGTATGGTTGTTGGGAGTTGTGGCGTTTGGCGGTGTTTTAGGGACTGTTTCGCATCTTAAGCTAGGAGCACTAGGCTTCCAGTTTTAACAACCAAATATGGTATACGTTCTTTTAGTTTATACTAATTTATTTTAGCTCGATTGTGAAGAAAGCTTGTAGCTTATCGAGTCACTCTCGAGTCCGCTTCCTGGAAAAATCAGTACTGGTATCATATGAGGAGGTACGGTCGTGACCTTGGTGGGGTTCGAACCCGCAACCTCCGGGATGAGTGGCCGACACCTAAACCTCTACAGCACGGCCACACGTTCTTTTATTCGATAATTGGGGTAAATTAAAAAATGTAATGTACTGTTTTGACAAAACATACTAGTTATCAGTTAAAATGTCTGAAAATTTCAGGAACCTTACATACCGATGGGCAACGTAAAGATGTTGATAAAGAGTTTTATTTTTATGCTGATGATACCGACGAAAATAACAGTTGGTATGCTGACCAGAATATAATGAAGTGTCAGAATCCAAGTGAATGCGAAAGTCTTCAGGTAATCTAAACTTGCTAAATCAAACGTATTGCATCGTACAGTCTTGATATTAATCAATAAAAAATAAAGCTAACACTAAACTGACCATATTGCTTTATGACCAAAACTGGCGATACAGATTGCCGAACCAGCGGAGCAGGTACATTATAATATCACCTTTATCAATTTAGAGCAAATAACTCTTATTAGAACAATTCCATCTCTTAGTGGCAGACTCAATGTTAATTGATACCCACTAAGAATATACTGGAAAACTCGATTTGTAACGACATATTTGATTGGCGTTTAAGAAATGCTGATTACGCTTCAGTTAAAATCTCGCGAGACTGACGTAAGCTTATTTTCACAGTAGTTCTATCATATCTTCAGACAAGAAATGATGAAAAGTTCATGGCAAGCAACAGGATGCAGCATATCAATGGTTA
>JAFMSR010000001.1:67748773-67763773 GCA_022818135.1 Saxidomus purpurata | reverse complement strand
ATAATATAAAAAGTAAAGGATATTCAAATCTTGTTTTTTTACACGTTTTCCCATATAAGCCTAGAGATGATCATTAGCTATAAAAATGCGCAGCTAAGCCATATGGCGTGGCTCCCGCGATCTTCGGAATGTTCGCTCCCTCATTACTTCCAAACGAGTAGTACCGTGTGCATCAGGAAAACAAAACTTTATTCTTTTTTTCTTATTAAATATGTTGCTAAAAATATTTACCGTTTTTCACTGGTCGAGAAATTATAATTACACTCATAATTAACAGTAGTTGCGTTGCGAGATAACAGCATATTATGTTGATAAATATGAACTATTTACGTACTGCAATCATCAAACCATTTATGAAAGACTGTACATTTTTCAGTCCAATAATGTTATACATCCCACTTAATATTTCATTGGTGGTTGAAAAATCACCAACTTCCGGCAAAACACGAGTTTAATACGGTTGAGCCGAAACAACTAAAATCATTTGTATATGTTATTTTTCAATTCAGCGATCAATGGTCGAACATTCGGCACACTGAAAGGTTTGAAGATGTGCTTAGGTGAACATGTGCAATGGCATATGTATGGGCTAGGCGGAGAAGTTGATCACCATCATTTCAGTTTCGAGGGAAATAATTTCAGATATGATAACAGAAATCTTGACACAGCTTCGGTGTTTCCCGGTGTTGGACGTACAGTCTCCATGATACCTGATCAAGAAGGTATGAACACAAACTGATTGTCTTAAGTTGTTAATAACTTCTGCGTTGTGAACATTGTAGCAAAATATCTTTTTTCATCAAAGTTGCGTCCACACCTAAAGCCTGAAACAGCATTACCGTAAAATTGAAAGTGTTTTCCTTCAATGCTGTACATTTGTATATCTTAACGAGTTCTTACAACTGAGATTAATCGCTCTCGAGACTCATTCCAGATGGAATTAACCTCGAAGAGAGAGAGGCAATATGGAATTATTTCAGTCTTGCCCAAGGACACTACCGACACTGCTATGGCTGGGATCGAACCCGGAACCCTTTGATCCTGAGGCGAACGCGTTACCACTGCGCCTCGGCGACTCCAACACGGATCTAGGCGGCTTCATGGCTGTTCCAAACCCAAAAACGTATATCATTGTACTACCATTTTGCATGTGCATTTGTCTATTTCTGTTTCTTTTTTACAGGACACCTATTACTGCGGGATGGTCAGCTAGAGTTCGAATCCGAAGGATTGTATGCTTGGTACAACGTTATACCGTGTGTAATAAATCATTTTGAGAAAATCGACGAGGAACTGCCAAGAAAACAGAAGAAAAAGGCAAAAGGAATGGTCAGACGTTATTTCATTGGAATCATAGAGCAGGACTGGGATTATGCACCAGTAAAGATTGATCCGGTTGACGGCTCGAGTCTTCTTGATCCGAATCAGTAAGTGTTCAACTTCATTGTATACGTGTATACATGTATCATCAAGCATCTCTTACTACACATGGTCTTTGTTTTGTAACGTTCATGAAATCTGTACATCCTTTTTAGATTCAAGCATAGAGGTAAAATGTGTTGAGAGATTTTGCTGTTTTTGTCTTTCCTATTTCATCTTATTTTTGCTCGTTTCTGTTTACAGCAAAGGTTACACATACGTTCGCAATGACCCTCCATATCTTGGTTCTGTATACCGGAAAGCCGTATATGTGGAATACACCGATGGGACGTTTTCTACAACGAAAACACGAACGCCTAATGAGTTGCACCTTGGGATACTTGGTCCAGTCATCCGTGGTAACGTTGGCGACACAATAAAAATTGTGCTAAAGAACTTTGCATCTTTTCCCTTCAACATCGTTCCAAGAAATGTTGTATTCCTTGACGGTTCTCCCATAACGAATGCTCCGCCAACATTGCCGGGGAAGCGTCGTGTTTATACGTACGTCATACCGCAAAGGTCTGGACCAACACCAAAACAGCCGAACTGTGTCGGGTCCCTCTATGTTTCTAGGGTAACACCACTGAACGATACGCACAGTGGGTTAGTCGGACCTTTCGTTGTCTGTAAAAGAGGCGTTCTCGATTTAAATGGACAAAGGAGAGACAACACCAAAATTGAATTTGCTACTGGATTCATCATTTTTGACGAAAATAAAAGCAATTACAGAAACCAAAATTTTGCAATGACATCCCTACAGACTCTCAATGATCCTGATTTTATCGAAAGTAATATTTATCACTCTATAAATGGATACATATACGGAAACCTGAAAGGGCTAGTGTTTAATGAAGGGGAGCATTCAGCGTGGTACGTTTTTGGACTTGGTTCGGTAGAGGATATTCACACTGTACATTATCATGGCCAACTTTACTTGCGGAAGACGACATTAAGTTTAAGAAGGGATGTGCTCGAGGTATTTGCGGGGACTTACGAAACTGTTGAAATGATTGGACATCATCCTGGTACATGGCTTTTCCATTGTCACGTAGGTCCGCACGCAGTGGAAGGCATGGAAACATCTTACACTATTTTACCACGAAAATGACAGCGTTTAACCTCAAAATCATTTGTAATACAAGGTCATGGGTTATCCCATCTTTGACGCTATAGAAGAGATTATATATGTTGTTTGGAACGTTTTGTTTCCTTTTAACTCCATAATGATTGTAAAGAAATTGATATTGTGATCGTAAAATGCTCACTTCTGCAAATGGTGCTTATTAAGAGTTATGCATACAGTACAAAAGTTGGATTGTCACTTTTGCACTGCCTTTACTTAGACATGTACTTTATGATGGTAATCGGTACACATTATTTTCACTATGAAAGAAATAATATCAATGAGCCAGCGAGTGCTTTTTACATACTGTCTTTCCACCCGTATAATCTAGCCAATTAATTTCTTTTGAATGTTTTCTTACTTCCCCTTTTGTAAGAAAAAAAAAATAAACAAAAATAAATAGTGTGTGTGTGTGTGTGTGTGTGTGTGTGTGTGTACATGATTGTGTGTGTGTATGTGTGTGTGGGTTGGTGGTGTGCACTTCTGGGTGCTGTGGGGCTCGTTTTGGGGATGCTGTGTTTTTGGTACGTGGCATTCCCTGTTTGATATTATTTTTGTTTTTATATTGCTGGTTCTTGTTCCTATTAGTAGCGCAAATGTAAGTTGACCAATTTATAATATACTATTAACTACACATGTAACGATATTCAGTGGACCGTAGAATTTATATCGTTACATCGGAAAATCGTTATATCAAAGTCCGCCGAAACCGAAAGTAGAGTTAGCGTGCTTAATTAAAAAGGTGCACAACTTATGATATAGAAAAAGCTCTACATACGATTTATCTACATACTAGTATATGTAAAGATATATAAGTCATTTTCATTAAATGTATTTTTCGTTGATCTCGTATCTTTTCACCACCCAGGTAAAGCCTCTTCCACATGAGTGTTATGAATACTAGCTTTATATGATTTTTGATAGCATCCCGATGTTTAAATACGGTGCTAAGTTTTAATTCAGAAATCAGCAGAAATGTCTTGTTTTATTTTCGAAATCTCTTAAGTTCACAGATTACTTTGTGCTTAGATTCTATATCTAAAAGTTTTCTCTTTCAACTAGGAGGCTGCGTTTTTGGTACGTGGCATTTCCTGTTTGATATTATTTTTGTTTTTTTGTTTCAATAATATTTTATGTAATCAACAAACATATGTGAACAGTCCAACCTCTCTAAACACCACCTCTGAAGGACAAAAACCTGTATACAAAGACAGATGTTTTATTTCTCAAAGCAGTTATATCTGTACAAATTTACAACCTCTCCACACCAAACAAAAATTTATATTATCTTTGGTGTTGTTGTGGAGATGTTGGACTGTACAATTTACTATTATTATAGACATTCACTCAGTTATTAGTTTGCACAGGAAAACGCATTTAACTATACATGAGTTTGAATTACATTTAATTCTGTAAATAGTTCGATGATTTGATCGATTACCCGTTATCGTTTGGAAGCCGGTCATTGTCACTCGTTCACACCGCCTGGCAGACCATTATTACCTCATTAACCGGGAAAACAATGCATTCGGGACGCTAGAAACGCATCAGAAATGTCGCTACATGCGATATCGTAACATCCGGAGTGAAAGTATATGAAATATAAAAGGCCCTTGTCCGGAATGTAACCACTGTATCGTTACAAGCTGTATATTATTACAAGCGGTATATCGTTACAAATTTAGTTTACTGTAGAACCGAGTCCCCCTGTTTTTCGGTCACAAATAAAATTCTGTAGTTTTATTGAAGATATATTTTAAAGGCGTCACTGCACTTCTAGTTGCACAGAATTTAGGTAAAAAGTGGTTAATTATCTGTCAAAAATAATTCCAGTCTTGCCAGACATAAATCACCTATCAACAATACAAACATGCCTGTCGTGAAGGCTGTGGAAGAAGAGATCGCCCGTTAATCGATGTTATACTAGTATATCAGAAGGCAACATGCAAACGATTTTTTGAAGAAAGTGATATTTGCACTAAATACTGGTATCAGTTTTGCTGCCTGCATTAGGAACAAAATTACCAACAGTTTTATATCATGCATGTCTCTTTATTAAGATGAGCTGCAATATTTTGCAAAGGTGATGAGCTGTTATTACGCTTATGATAATAAATCCTTGAATTGTGTAATATTTGTATGAATCAAAACATTTCAAACACTTAATTATTTAAGTATTGTCATAAGTGGAGCTCTATTCATTTACATTTGGAACTATGACGAATAATTTTTAACATAGAGGCGCTTTTAGGGTTAGATGAGAGTAAGATATAACTATAAAAGCCGGTGGATTCTGATAACCCTTATAAATTTAAAACAGTGTCACGACACAAATCCAGTTCCATTTCAGCATATATTTACTCTCTGTTATACTGTCAATCATTTAACACAATTGTTACACTGGCATACTATAAACAGTCTGTAATGTATACTACAGATCAACATTGCAACTTTACTCCACGGATAGACTATGGCTACTGCAGTGCACCGTAAACAGTCTATGATGTGCTACAAGTTAATATTACTCCATGGATAGACTACTGCAGGCAGTGCAGTGTAAACAGTCTGAACTGTACTGGTACTGTCAAACATCTAGCATTTCATTCCAGTGACCTAAAATATACAGTATTAACAACAACAATGAATAAGAGTTAAAATAACATAAGGAATAATGCATTTAACATACTTAATCATAATAGTAGTTATGCAAACAATTATACATGTACTCAACAACTATGTATTACTAAATATGGTCTGAACGGTACATTTTGTGTAGTGGTCAATATTAAACAGTTCTCTTATAATAGCGGTATCATTTATAAAACAATTGCCTATTACAATAGAAACATCTTCCAAAAATACAATCTTGAGACTTACCAAATTATGGATCTGATCACCAAGATCACTAAAGATCACTCTCCCAAAAATCATATCAGTCCGCCTCCCTGTGATAGTAAGTAGTCTGCACTGTTAAACTGCAAGGTTTAAAACAAGATTGTGTGCAAAGAGTTTTCAACGTGTTTGATTACAAGATAGTTAAAATATGGATTAAAAATTACTGTTACTAAACGTACTGCCATTTTGAATGT
Organism: Saxidomus purpurata; assembly: GCA_022818135.1. Classification (NCBI taxonomy): domain Eukaryota; kingdom Metazoa; phylum Mollusca; class Bivalvia; order Venerida; family Veneridae; genus Saxidomus; species Saxidomus purpurata. The sequence goes on along the minus strand of JAFMSR010000001.1, from coordinate 67,758,139 downwards.
CACATCTTGCACGTACATCTGCCGAAACTATAGAAGTATTTGTTTACATGATAAACAACAATTATGTTGCATAAACATAAAGAACTTGCAAACCATGAGAATGCCAAATACATACCCAAAATCTTGCATCCAAATGAAATTAATAAAAACTAGATTCAATTCTACTGAAAAGAACATGTCTCGCTGAGCAGGACTGCACGACTAAGAAAATAGAAAATGTATGCATATATACAGGTTTCCATTTCCCAAAAACTCTAAGTGTGACCTTGACGTTTGAGGAAGCGACTTGGGTCTTGCACGTGACACGTCTTGATGTGCTAGTCATTTGTGCCAAGTTATTTTAACATACTTCAATAAATGGCAAAGTTATAGCCTCGACACGAATGTGTGCATACACTTGGAGCCACTTCTAACCCGACACTTTTCAAGTTCGATTTTCTCGAATACGGTTCAAGATATTTATTTCAAATTAAATATTATGTTGTTTGGCAATATTAGCTGTATGAAAATAATAAAACCTTTCAACTATGACGATCGGTTACTTTTGTACGTGTGACAAGTACGATTTCACCATTTTGCACGAGGAAATGTAGGTGAGCGAAAAATATCGATTTTCATTTTCATTTTATTATTCTATAACGCAATTCAAACCGTAAAAACAGAATTTTGATTTTAAAAATCTGTCACTTCGAATGAATAACCGAGAGCGTGGTCGCGCAATTAACATGTTGCTTGCCGACTTATCACTCAGACAGTCACTGTATAAATGTATCATATTCATTTAGCAATAATTTTATTTGCAAACATATGCAGTATCAACATGTTCACTATAAATTGTAACAAAGGTTGAAAATCTGTAAAATACAATTACATTGTATTTCCTTTTTTAATCCGATGTATGGTTTTTAGTATGAATCGGTGACTTTTCTTGTTTGGATTTCACGTTATGCCATTTTGTGAACTCGGATTTTACAGCGATGTTTTTTATTTGTTATATTTTATATGTATTTGTTTATCAATTAAAATCAAATTTTAAGTATGTATTATGTGTTGAATTAATTATATTCTAAATTTGAACGAAATTTGCATACAAATAATTCAGTTATACCGAATTATATAAGTGTCGGGTTGGAAGTGGCTCCAAGTGTATATGCATATCTACACACTGTATCGTCAAGGCTCCAATTTAACGATACTGCTCCGACTAACGTAACGATAAGGCTCCGAAGAAAATGGCTGATTTAGTCAACAAAACCAAAGCCAGTATAACAGAATCGTGTATTTGACATGGTAAATCGCAACTTCTGAAGAAACGAATACTTTTACGGAAAGCTCACTTCTTTCCTGCCTGGCCGTATCTAGTCGGCTGTTTCAGCCATCGATGCGTGTGAAAGTTATGCAAGTTAAATGCAGATGATTCTACAATAAAAAGTGTAAAACAGGCACAAAATGCATGGATTTTGCTCAAAATTATCAAAGTTAAGGTGTTTAGCATAAAAGATATGCATTGGCATGTAACTTCAAATGTCGTAAGCATATACCAACAATTTACCGATCTGCTATTTTTATAGGCAAAACTTACCCATTCAAAAATACAACGATTCAGGCTCCAATTGACGATACAACGAAAATGTTCCAATTCGTGTTTTATGGATCATTTTCACAGACGTTTTTGAACAATTACAAACATAAGAGAATCTCTTATCGGACAAATATATGTGTTTTCTTAGTTCTTAACATTTTGTGTCTGTTTTGCACTTTTTACCGTTGAATCCTCCGCATTAAATTTGCATTACTTTCACACGCATCGATGTCTGAAACAGCTGACTAGCTACGATCATGCAGGAAAGAAGTGAGAGTATTCGTTTCTTCAGAAGTTGCGATTTAACATGTAAAATACACGAATCTGTTACACTGACTTTGGTTTTGTCTACCAAATCAGCCATTTTTTGTCGGAGCCTTGTCGTTACGTTAGTCGGAGCAGTATCAGTAAGTTGGAGCCAGTGCGTTTTGCCGATACAGAGTGATCAAGAGGAATCCATTACCTCCAAACTCTTAAGTGTGACCTTGACCTTGAGGTAGGGACGTGGGTCATGCACTCGACAAGTCGTCTTGATGTGCTAGACATTTGTGCCAAGTTATTTTAAAAAAAAGATCCTTCAATGCATGACAAAGTTACAGTCCTGACACGAATATGTACATATATGCATTTATCCTGTTACTTGCAGCATTATCGGCCCGATAACAGGGTGCCAGATAATTCTTTTGATATTCGGCAGTTGACCACGTGACTTGTGTGTGATTGTCGTACTACTTAAATGAAAGAAAAATAATCGTGTGGTTTGTTTTCCACTCAAAAGCAAAGCTCTACACTAGCCTACTATGAAATTTTGTATTATTTGCAGTCACATAATAATAATTTCCGTTAAACTGGTCTCATTTCGAATTTATTACGTCATCAGTTCAATTCTACGTCACCGAGGCAGTAATGTTTTGGTAGCAATTGGTACCTAGTGTATTGAATTGAAAGATTTCCCAGTCGATCAATTTATTACTTCGGCTAATTAATTTGACACAAATAAGGATAAACAGTGTTTTATTAGAGAAGGACTTGACTTTATTTTAGTAAGACAATTGAAATCGTACACAAACAGGATAGAAAAGGACATTAGTTTACAGATAATCCTCTGATCTGGCGGTATTTTATTTCGTCATTCCAGAGGCTGAATTAGTACATGAATGTCCTGTCAGCAGCAGTAAGTTGCAGAAAGGAAAACTTTTAATTTGAAAAGTCCTTATAAGTGTCATTGACAGTGTTTTCATTTAAAAATCTGGGATTCAATTATTCGTGGAAACAGGAGCTTGGTCGACTGAAATGAGATCAAATGTTCGTAATTTTGTGTTGGAGGAAACAAAGGTAAAAATAGCATCAATGTAAGTTTTAAGGTCTTTGAATTTGAACTATTTTCCGAAAAACGTGTGCAGTGCTTACAAACGTCTTTGTGTGTGTGTGTGTGTGTGTGTGTGTGTGTGTGTGTGTGTGTGTGTGTGTGTGTGTGTGTGTGTTGTGTGTGTTTGTGTTTTGTGTTTGTGTTGTGTGTGTGTGTGTGTGTGTGTGTGTGTGTGTGTGTGTGTGTGTGTGTGTGTGTGTGTGTGTGTGTGTGTGTGTGTGTGTGTGTGTTGTGTGTGTGTGTGTGTGTGTGTGTGTGTGTGTGTGTGTGTGTGTGTGTGTGTGTGTGTGTTGGTGGTGTGCACTTCTGGGTGCTGTGGGGCTCGTTTTGGGGAGGCTGCGTTTTTGGTACGTGGCATTCCCTGTTTGATATTATTTTTGTTTTTTTGAGAAAATCGAAACTGTTGCACGGCGGCCATTTTGTTTTAAACGTAAACAAAGTTTAATCAATCAGAAAAAGCAAAAATGATGAGGCTCCACTTGGTGTAAACGGTCTCATATACAGAGGTTCTTGACCAATCAGAATCTGTCAAGTTTACATGCGGTATTATAATTAACATGATATAGTTCTTCGTTATGCACATTATTATGACATAGATAAAATTTGAAATGAGAACTACTCTTTGTCTGCGTCTCGCCGTGTGTCCAATCCGCATATTGTTTAGATACTTGTGTTAAGCTAGTTTCATAATAAAACCAGTCATTTCAAGGTGTGTTTTCAATGTAAAGAAGAATGACAGGATAAATAGAATAATAGTTTGGGAGCGTGGATGGAGAAAGTTTTTCTGGGTCGGCTCCGGAATTTATCGAGTTCGCATTCGGCTCACCCGATGAATACCTCCGCCCTGCGAGATAAACTTTATCCATCCACGCTACCAACCTATTATTTTCTATATATAGAGAATGCCATTACCTCAAAACTCTAAGTGTGACCTTGACCTTTGAGGTAGGGACGTGGGTCTTGCACGCGACACGTCGTCTTGATGTGCTATACACGTTATTTTAAAATCCTTCAATGCATGACAAAGTTACAGTCCGGAGACGAATGTCTAAGTGGGAACGCACAGTCGGACAGACGGACGGACGAACGGACAATCAGATTGTGCTATTTTAAAATGCCACCATTCGGGTGTATAAAAACACCCAAAATAATTGTTAGTCCATCAATTTGACGTTTTGCCAGTAGACATTTTAACCTTTCAGATTTTATTGCAGGCTAGTTATTTTTCTTTTTTTCTGTTAGCGTTTCAAATAAACCTTAACATGTCTTTACGATAGATCTAATATCGTTTTGATACAACTGGAACCACACAAAGGACAACATCATTGCTTTCTATTTCAATGCTGTTTCTATAACAAAATGGACATTATTTATATTAAAAATGTATATTCTTTAACAGTGCGTTACGGCGTTGGCTTCAAAAAGATGTCATAAATACAGAAATATGACCTATTTCATTTATCTTTGTCGGCTCCGTTAGGAAAGAGTAAGAAAAACCACAGAAAGTAGGAGCATGTTACAAACTGATGTAAGGTTAATTGTGTTGGTGGTGTGCACTTCTGGGTGCTGTGGGGTTCGTTTTGGGGAGGCTGCGTTTTTGGTACGTGGCATTCCCTGTTTGATATTATTTTTGTTTTTAAGCTTTAATGCCGGAAAACACTTCTTTACCAAGTGCCATAACACGCCTCTTTTATTCTTAGAATTTGTTTCTAATCAGTCTAGAGGTTGAATATACTGACTTTCACTACTTTTGTATATACCTTACAATAGATGCATCTAAAGTGCAAAACAACGATAGCGATAAAAGGAACACAGTCTAGATTAAGGTACAATTCTAAACCACATCATCATTTTTACTTGTGAACACGTGTGTTTTAATCTATCATATATAAATGCGACATTTTTAGAATGATGTAGGGACAATGACGTCACACTATGGCAGAGAAAGCTTTCGTATCTTCTGATACTCGTTGCCAACATCATTCACATCTCCTTCAAGCTCAAACTATAGTTGTAGGAGCAGTTCCGTATCGTCCAACCAAGAATATATAATTACGCTTAAATTATTGACATTTAGAATCTACTGAAAGGTCATTTCCATGAAAAATAAGATCAGATACTGGAAACTGACTGACTTTATTCAAATAGATTATGCTTAGTGTTAAAATGCGTTATTGCTAAGGTATATTTGAAAAAATGAAGCACATTTTTATAAGTATCTATGTGATCAGTATAAACCAGCGTACATATTAGATCCACGTATGCTAAGGCATAGATTTACTAGTTTTAAACAGACTTTTCAACAAATTTATACCTAGATTCTACATTATCTTATTCTGTTGTAGATTTCTAATATATCAATTTCCAAAGACGTAAGGCAAATGTAAGAAGATATGAAAGAATTTGTTGCACGATCTATATAAACAAGTAACAAGTCTATTATTTATGAGGTGCTTGTATTAACATTTTAGTTCAGAAATAAAATTGAACTGAAAAATACAAACTCGCTTTTTCAAGTGAAATCGTAGGCCATCATATCTAGAAAGGTTTGGCTTCAGGTCTCCCTCATTTCTCATTGTCACTTTCCGAAACATTCTCTTAATGTGAAACATGATTTCTCTTGAGTCCTCTTTTCTTTTTCTCTTCATCAGTCATACTCATACCCCTAAATATTGATTGATAAATAATCTATTCTTTACAAAAAAAACATAACATACATTATTATAATGATATATCTGAACGAAATATTGTATAAATAAGATTTGAAACTTGACACTCATAGAGAATCTACAAAACTGATAATCAGTGCGTTGTAGGTGAATATCAAAGTTTTGACCAGTGTGTTTCCAAACGCCCTTAAGGAAGCATATGTCTTACCAATTTTTAAAAGCGGTGATAAAAAAGATCCAGGCAATTATCGACCCATTTCAATTTTGCCTACAATTTCTAAAATATTTGAAAAACACATTGCTTTTCAGTTACAAAATTACTTCAAACATACACGTGTAATTCACGAACACCAGTCAGGGTTTAGACAACAGCATTCATGCCACACTGCTTTAACGTATTTGATGGATACCTGGCTAAAATACATTGATTCTGGGAAATACGTGGGTGCTGTGTTTTTAGATCTACGAAAAGCATTTGACTTAGTTGACCAAAACATTCTTGCATATTAACTACGGCTTTGTTAGCTGTATTGTTAAACATTATACTATGTGGACCTGTGACGAAGTTTGTAAAGCCCTTTCCTTTTTATTGAACAACATTTATATAAGGTTTGGGAATGCAGTTTTCAGACAAGTAATCGGTATTCCCATGGGAACAAATTGTGCACCCCTTGTCGCAGATTTGTTTTTATATTGTTATGAAAGAGACTTTATGTTGAGTCTTTCTCCAGATACGCGGCAGGCATTATCACTGCTTTTAATAATACATCACGCTATCTGGATGATATTCTTAATATGGATAACCCGTTTTTTGGTCAATTGGTGGACACTATTTATCCCCGGGAACTCAAGTTAATTAAAACTGACAATTTGGATACTGGTGCTTCATTTTTAGATTTACATCTCTCTATTTATAACAATATTATACATACCAAAATTTATGACAAGAGGGATGATTTTAATTTTAGTATTGTAAATTTCCCCATTTGGATGGGGATGTACCTCATGCTACATCTTATGGGGTATACATTTCTCAGTTAATTCGGTTTGCCAGAGCGTGTAGTCATGTTGAGGATTTCAATGAACGTAATCAATATATTACAAATAAACTTCTTCAACAGGGCTACCGTTATTACAAATTGCGTAAATATTTTGCTAAATTTTACTATCGTAATTCTGATTTGGTTTTGAAATTCAATAGTAATCTAAAGACTCTTCTGCGAGAAGGTATTTCAAAACCCGATTTTATGGGGATGTGGTTTACAAACTTCGTAAGATTTTGGGTCATGGCAATTTTCCAACTGTATTTGCTAAAATTATAAAACGTTTTGTTAGAGAGGTTACGACCCAACTGTTTTGAGACACACCGCATGTTTGGTGTTCAACCCGTTTACAGTTGGACGCTATGCTTCCCTCTTTGATTGTGTCTGACGGAAGAGGGGAGGACTCTGTGATGGGCAGTTTTTAAATCCCACTGGGACGAAACTGTTTTGATTTCTGTCCTCTGGCCTGTTTCGTCGGACCCTTAAGGGTGTTTCTCTTGGTGCTCTTCCTTCTGCAAGGCATTGAGTACATACGTTTTTGGGTTCTCAAGGTTTGCTTTTTATATATTTATACACGAGCATTTTTGTGTTTTACTACCATGCCTTTTGTTTCCATTGCGTGTGTTAGAGATTCACCTAGCAGGATAACTTTTATTTACACTGTCCTGTGACTTTGGAACATGGTGGGGGTAGAGTGAGGTTGGGTGCGCACCATAAACCGGTTTAAGCTCCCCAGTGGTGTTTTTGCCACTGACCGTTCCAAGGCGGTGCCCCACTGTGTTCCTTTTAATTGTTCGTTTTGTCCTCGTGTGTTTGCTTTGTATGCTAGTGTGTATTGGTAGTGTATGTGTGTGTGTGTACTGAGTGTGTGTGTGTGTGTGTGTGTGTGTGTGTGTGTGTGTGTTGTGTTGGTGGTGTGCACTTGGGTGCTGTGGGGCTCGTTTTGGGGAGGCTGCGTTTTTGGTACGTGGCATTCCCTGTTTGATATTATTTTTGTATTTATCATTTTTCAGAAAAAGCTATCAAACTTTTTGACTTTTATCTTTCAGATAGAACGCAGATCATAAAATCAGGAAATAACACATCAAATGTTATGAAAATTACCTTGGGGGTACACCAGGGTTCTATTCTAGGGCCTCTTTTATTTTTATTATACATAAATGATATATTCTTTGAAACTTCTTCAGGTAACATTGAGCTGTTTGCTGATGACTCAATTCTGTACGAAACAGGGTTTGCTATTGATATGGTACAAAGAAATCTTCAAATAGACCTTAATTCTTTAAGGTAGTACACCCCTAGTAAAAACCTCCATTTGAAACTCTTCAATTTTAATGAGCTAGCCTAGGTTGTTAAGCATTGGACTGAAGATCTTTTGAGGTTTTTGGGGGCGTAGGTTCGAATCCAGCCGGAACCAAAAATGTGTTTTTACTTTTTCTTCTTTGTTTTCATTATTTTGCACTTTTCTTCATATGTTTATATTGTTTTTAGACTAAAAAGAAATTAAATATTTTTTACGAATTAGTATTAGCTTATTTGAAGATTTTATTACTTTGAGACACGTCTTAAATTGTCGATGGAGATTTTCAAAATCAAATTATTTTAAATAGAGACGGTAAAACATTGTGAATTTTTGGCATCCTGTTCCCAAAATATTAAAGATAATTTTTAATATACAAGAAGACATGCCCCATTTCTAGAAAATGTTGATTTTTCCTAAAAACTTTGATGTTCAAAATTGAACATGGCCAAAAAAGTACATGAAAATTGTAATACTATCTGATTATTTCATAAAAGTTTTATAAAACTTGTTGATTATATAGTAAATGGTGTGTAATTTCTGAAAATAAACATAGTTCTTGTTAATCTGTACCAAAGTTTTGAATAATAAATGAAATACATGTATTTTCTTATCTCTTGTGTGATGTCATTTTATAGATAATTTCAAAATGGGGGTAGGGTTATTCAAATTCCTATAACTTGTTTTTTTTCACGGTAAAATTCTGTTAAAATTTGTTTTTAAAACCAGGAAATGATACAGATTAAGAAAATATTAAGCCTATAATGATTTGAATAGGTGCCCATTAGGGGTCTACTACCTTTACACGTGTTGCTGCAAGAATAATATGGCCTTAAACACAACTAAAACCAAATGAATGTTTTTAACTACGAAACGAAATAAAGCACACTTCAGTGACGGTACTCTAAATTTGCTCTTGAAAATAAACCAATCCTACATTGAAAACGTATCAGTTCAAAAAACGCTTGGTATATACATTGATAATACTTTAGCATGGGATGTGCAATTATCCAAAGTATGTACAAAGGTTAATTCTAAAATTGCTCTCCTAAAACGAATATTCTACTATTTAACACCAGAAATGAAAAAAAAAGTTTTATATCTTAAATACTACCCGACTTTGAGTATTGTTGTACAGTATGGGGTAAGGGAAATGGCTGTGTCTATAAAATGAATAAATTGCAATCTAGAGCTTTACGACAGGTAAAATATAAACAATTATCAACCAATACCATAGGTATAAAAAATGATATACGATGGTTGTCATTTTCTGATAGATATATGTACCATATGGCTATATTAGTATATAAAGCTGAACATCACATTGCCCCTGAGTATATACTAAATTTAATAACCTTTTCCAGCAATAATACATATAACCTACGCTCCATTTCTGACAAAAA